>CM031601.1:78043961-78075917 GCA_018398815.1 Conus ventricosus | reverse complement strand
CACGTTGTAGGCAAGGCTAATTCCCTACCTCGGGAGTTGGTTTTAAAGAGAGCAGTTTTAAACATAAAAAATTCAGACAACAAATGTTTCATGTGGTGCGTTCTTGCAAGGCTGCATCATGTCCGCGAACACGCAGAGAGAGTGACTAACTATCGGCAATACACAAAGATCTTAACTTCAATGGAATATCCTTTCCTGTTAGTGTAGACCAAATTGATCAGTTTGAAGAACAAAACAACCCAATAACTGTTAATGTATACACAGGGGATGAGGAAACAATTTGGTGCCAATTAAAGTGTCCAAAAAACAGTCCAACAATAGGCAAACCCAGCCAAAAGTCATGTGGACTTACTCCTAATGTTTTCGCCAGCAGGGCTGCCCATTACACATTGATACGCACAATGAGCAGATTATTAGCGCATACTTCAAAAGATCATGGAAAACAAGAATTCTGTAGAAAATGTTTAACAAGAATGCCATCTGTTCAAGCGCGAGCGAACTTTATAAAACATTGTAAAAGTTCTGTAGACTGTAAGACAAACTAACTACGCCCCCGCCAGGATCTAAGTTAGTTTTAAGAAGGGAAAAACGGCTGAAAACAAGTCCAAAAGTAGTTTACGCAGACTTCGAGTCGCTTATTGTTCCTTATGAAGGGCCAGCACCACAAAAACTTCGAAAAACAGTCTTAATGAGTAATCATCAGATTTGTTCATTTGCCTTCATTTTGTTAGGTCGGATGGCGTTTATTCAGAACCAGAATTTATAGAGGGCCAAATGCGGCTAGTAGATTTTTACAGCGCATGCAGCAAGTGCGTAATGATTGTTTAATAATCTGAATTTATCTGAAATCATGATGACGCCTGAAGATCAAAAAACAGTATGGCTCACCCACTCACTGTTGGATTTGTGGTTTAGGCCTCTCATCAGACGCAGCGAATCCGACAGTAAGAGCCCCATGATCACATTAGTGGAAATTTTCAGAGGAGCAGCACACAGTAAATGCAATCTTCAACTAAAGTTTGAACCAAAGACTGGGAAAGCTGCCCATCTTCTTTCATAACTTGCGAGGTTACGACTCTCATCTTATATTGAAAGCAGTAACCAACGCCTTCAGGGTAGCTTTGCATTCCCACAGTCATCAGAAAAGTACATGTGCTTTAATCAAAATTAACATGTCTTTTTATGACTCTATGCAACACATGAGGGGAAACATTAGAGGACTAGCTATGTCCTTAAATTT
This sequence comes from Conus ventricosus, assembly GCA_018398815.1. Taxonomy (NCBI): domain Eukaryota; kingdom Metazoa; phylum Mollusca; class Gastropoda; order Neogastropoda; family Conidae; genus Conus; species Conus ventricosus. Next base: position 78,074,677 of record CM031601.1, on the reverse strand, counting down.
CCTGTCAATAACGGAAAAATATTTTGACCCAACTCTCGTTAGAAAGGGGTTTACCTTATGAGTACATGAACAGTTGGGAAAGGTTTGACGAAGACTCACTTCCGCCTAAAGGCGCGTTCTTTTTGTCTTAGAGGAAAGGACATCAGTGATTCCGATTACCAGCTGCTCAAGATGCGTGGCAGAAGTTAGAGTTTTAAAACGAGGGGAGACTATCATGATTCATACTTGATGGCTGATGTATTTTTTGTTGGCGGACGTCTTTGAAAATTACAGAAAGACCTGCATGAAACATTATAGCCCGGATCCCGCGCATTACATTTCTGCACCCGGGATGAGTTGGGATGCTTTCTTAAAGTTTACTGGAGTACAAATTGATTTATTGTCAGATTTACCAATGCTTCAGATGATTGAAAACGGATTGCGTGGAGGAATTAGTATGGCGTCGCACCTTACTGTAAAGCAAACAACAAATACTTGGACAACTATGTTTCCCAGTAAAAGGTCTAACTATCTCAAAGTATTTAGATGCAAACAATCTGTATGGATGGGCTTGGCGCAATCACTCCATTACGTAACTTAAAATGTACACAGGCGGCGATCGAATAATATTTAAAAGGCCTTAAAGTGGTTGGGCAGTTTAACGCCTGATCAACAGCGTGGTTTCATTCTAGAAGTTGACTTAGAATATTCCTCATGAACTCATGACTACATAATGACTACCCCTTAGCAGCAGAAAGTCTAAAGATGGATCCAAGAGAGCCGCCTAACTTGTGCCTAATCTTCGAGGCCCAAAAAAAAATTTTGTCTGTCATAGACTTCTACAAAATTTTTTTTAAGACATGGTTTGAAGTTGACAGCATTCATGTATAATTGCTTTCGATCAAGAAAAAGTTCATGAACCCAAAAATATGAAGAACATGATTCGAACCAAATCCCCAGATGCTTCAGAAAAAAACTTTTTAACATGAAAAACGCTGTTTGGAAAAGACTATGGAGAATCCGCCAAGCGTAAAGATGTTTTGATTGTTACCAAAGAGAACGAAGCAATTAAGCTAACTTCAAAACCCTAATTACAGGACTTAGAAGATCCATGATCAGCTTTTTGCATAATGATGAAAAAAAAGAAAGTCAAATTAGACAAACCTGTATTTATTGGGATTACTGTTTTTAGAATTATCAAAGCGTTTGATGTAGAGTTTCTTTATAACTACTTACGAAGCCTCGAATCCTGAGGTCCCGAGTACTTTACACAGATACAGATAGTTTTGTATAGAATTCCCTACGGAAGACATCATAAAGACAATGGAAAACCCGAAGTAAGCTAAAGGACATGCGGGATGGTATGATACATATCCTGATTACCCTAAAGATTCGCCTTATGCATCAATACTAACAAGAAAGGTTTTATAAAGATGAATGATGAATTATCTGGAAAGAGATCACGGAGTTGTTGGGTTTAAGGTCAAAACTTGTACAGTATTCCGACCCGGAAACAATCATTAAAAAAAGCAAAGGGAAAACTCGCCAGCGTTGTGCAGTTCAAACTATCACCTGACAACTACAAAGAAGCAATTTTGGCAATAAGACATATTCATCATGACAACGTAAAACTGCGAACCTAATCTTACATGAGATCAACACAGACAGTTTGTAACAAAGAAATCATTAGATAGAACAAACACAAAACGGGTGTTTGTTAATCCGGATTTTCATATGCAATCGGGCACATGGAGGACCTGCATAAACAGGTGGGTTTTAAAATTTATCATCAACTTTATTATAAGATCATCATAGCTTCAACCAATTCATTTAAATCTGTTCTCATGTTTGCTTGACGAGTTCGAATTTTTTTTATTATTTCAAGATATTCTTTTTCCAATTTGGGTTTAGTGTAGGTGATCAGGATGATTTAGCATGCATTGATTAATCACCCAAAAATGTTTTCCTTAATAGCATAACACGCCTGAAATGATTCCCGTATCATTTTCAAGTCTCTTCCTTTACCATTCTTGTTTTCGTTCGCGCTTCCCTACTGTCTGGCCTTCCATTTTTTTAAAAAAAACCAAAATATGTTTCGTAAATAAATATAAGCGGAAACTGTATAGTGTCTGGGCGAATTATCGCAGTCTTCTTTCACAAAAGATCTTTGAGGAGCTGGGTTGTTTTGGTTTGTGTCCAGTACTCGTAAATAATACACCGGGCCGGATTCATCTTTACAATTCTTTTTAATTTCATATGGGTCAACACTCCAAACTGGATCTGTTGCCCTGATGCGAGTGACCCCTTCTGCTTCCCCCGTGTAACATAAAGGTACCTTATTTTAACCCAACGGCATAGTTTTGCCGGATGAATACTCTCCTTCACCAACATTTATTGTTTTTTCTTTGATTGCTTGTAACTGGTTATAGAAGCCTTAAAATACATTCATTAATTCATTGCGCGCAACAAACTGAGGGCATCTTACTAACCCATTCTTGTTCGAGAATTGTCAATAAGCCTCTCTGTGATACTGGTAGGAAAAAGTCTTTCAGCTAACAGTTTGTTAAAGTTTTCAACTAAAGCCTGTGATCGTGAACTCCCGAATGCCTCTTCTAATAGTAACTCTATGTTTTAACAATAATTGATTCACATTGCCTTTTAAATCTTTTTCCCATCATCGACTTGAATCATGCGAGGGTAAAGTTAAGTGGGCACGTTGGTATATCAGTGTATAGCGACAGCAACAGCAGAAGCCCTCATTTGTGTTAAAGGTTTCGCGCATTTTCTTTGTATCTTGAAGCTCTGCAATGAACTGTGAGTGCTACATTAAATCTTTTCGTCTAATCCCTATCAGAGGGTAAATATAGAAGAATCCATTTGAAGGTGGTAGCGTTTGAGATTTGTATTCACAAAGTGTGTCTCTGTATTCGTCTAGGCGCAGGTAAATAAATTTGCCAAATTGCTTGTTTAGATAACCATTCTTTTGCAGTTTGTTCCTGAACTCCTGCCGCTTTGGCTTAGCGTTTGTATTGGCTGTGATACCTTCCAATAACCTTTGGGCGAAATAATAGACTTTTGTTCATGTGTTTTATTCAGACCAATATTAGTGCAACAAAATACAACCGACGGTCATACCACAGGCAATAAACGCGATTTCTTGCAATCTTTTGTTTTTCTGAATGGTTTGATAAAAATCGCTGAATTTTTGGTGGGGGCAATGTCTGGACAGGTTTGCCTGTACTAGATAAAATTGTTTTATTGCTTGATCACATCTTTAAAGATGTAACTGCTGCCCCTGTTCTTCAGTGTGACATTAATAAAATCAACTGCGTCAGTTCTGCTTTTCATAGGCCGTCTTGTGCATCTGCTAGTTCCTCCAACTTTGTATGTCTTTTTCTCGCTCGCCGTCCAATCGCCCAGTTTTACTAAACGCGAAATACTTCCGCAAAAAGCAAGCGCATCACCACAGCGCCACCTATCATCATACGAGTGAAGCCATTTTTTATAAATGTATTTTTTTAACATATAATACTGTCTGGAATATTATCCTTGCTTGACTAGAAAATCTTTCCGTGGCAACCGAAGCTGCAATGATAGCAATCAGCTTTGCTGAATCCTCAAAGTCTATTTGCCAAGATCGCTGGTTTAATTTCCTTAACAAGCTTTTTACCAAGCAATGAAGTAACCTAAACACTTAGACCTCAATAACAAGCAGAATGGTATACAAGGTTAGCAACAGTTTTCTTCGTGCTCATTTAGAAAATTAACAATTAATTTAATAAAAAACTTGAACAGTGATGATCTACTACAGCTACAAGGCGGCCTAAAACCTCCTGAAACTTCTGCAATGACCAAGCTGCGTGACCAAGCTCTTATGCCCAAAAAGGAGAGGCTGTATTCTTTGCAGCATGGGGAAAACAAAAACAGTTCCTCGGAACTTAATTCCAGCATAGAACAGATTCACAAGATGTCTTCCACAAACAGTTATAAAGTATCATAACAGGTATGAAGCGAAGCTGGGGTCTAGAATGGTGAAAAGTGGGGGGCAAACGGTTCTTAGTTTGTACACTAAACTAGTCAGTAGATTTGCTCCCATTGATTCTGAACAAGATCTTACGTATGATTTAACGCAAGATCCAGTTTTAACAAAGTCATTAGAGTCTCTAGGGTGTGATTTATACTATAGATTTGGAACATTGTTATCGCCATTAATCATGGGATTAATAACTTTTAATCATATAGATTTTATTTCCCTTCAAAATGACCGAGCCAGAAAATCAGCAGAACCAGAAAACACTGAATCAGGTGGAGAAAGTAACCAAGCCAGAAAATCAGCAGAAAACGCTGAATCAGGTGGAGACCATTAAAAATCCTGGCGTGTTGAAGCAGGAAAAAAATTAGCAAGTGGAACAGACAAAAAAAATTAATGTTACAGAATATGACTCATCATGAAAACATAACGCCGCCAACGCCAGAACAAGTTGATTCAATGCCAGCTATAAAAACTCCATGTGATACAAGGGCCCCAAAGTCTTCATGGAATATTGAACTTAAAACTGTTGCCATTTTGGCGCCATTGCTGCTGTTGGGCAGTTATATACGGCTATAAAATATATACACAATGGCAACAGAAACGAAAGCAATCAAAAAAATCTGAGCCACTAAATGCAGAAAAAGACACCAGCACGCCAAAACCGCCAATAACAAAGCATCATTTTGATCCATTTATAATGCCATAATATTTTAAGACTTAATTTTAAATTTTTTTTAATAAAAATAGATCATGGCGTATTATAAAATGATGGTGTCAATAAATAAAGACATGGAGTCTATAAAAGACATTTCCATAGACCAGAATTGTAATCAATGTGGTTGCTTCGGATGTAAGAGCTTCCTTAAGATCTATGCAGAAAACGCTGAGCAAGACATCCTCAACGATGACGCGTTTTTTGAGGCGTGTGTGTACTATATTAGACATCTACTATTTAAGATAAAAACATAGATTGTATTTTTTTGATAATTATAAGATAACTTAATAAGAACTTGGTTGTACTTAAGAATGACTTAGTTATGATCTTAGGTTAACTTGGGGGAAGAACTTGAGGATGACTTGAGAACAACTTGATTAAAAACTTGCCTAAGAACTTGCCTAAGAACTTGTGAATGACTTGAGGATGACTTGTGAATGACTTGAGAATGACTTAAGTAAGAACTTGTGAATGACTTAAGAATGACTTAAAGTAAGAACTTGTAAATGACTTGAGGATGATTGTAAATGACTTGAAAGACTTAAGTAAAACTTGGGATGACTTGAGTGTGCAGCGTGGGTGGGAGGGGGGGGGGGGGACTGCATGCGGGGGGCGGGAAAACAAACAACAAACACAAACACCAATGCCAGTCCAGGGTGGGGTCGTGGGGCAGACAAAACACTGGGGGCCCCTGACACAGTAGGGTTTTTTGGCCTATTTGCCGCTGGCTTTGCAGGTGCTCCGTGCTGACGCATTCGGCAAACTCCGGCGCTTTGCAGGCCAAGTGTCCAGTGGGGCTTTGGCCTAGTTTGCCGCTGTGCCCCCTTTTCTAAACCGGGCTGAAACTGGCTTTTGGCAAGTTACAGCAGAATTCTGTACCAAGTTTTTTATGGCAGCCTAATCGCCTGTATACATCCTCTTTGTATATTGGAGCATTTATATGGAGATAGTGCTGGCCACACCTACTCCTCTCCATACGGTAGACACAAGGGTCTGCCAAACAAATTTTGTTTGCCAAACCTCCGAAAATCGTTATTCTTTTTGCATAAGTCAAAAAATGGTTTGGCGTTCTACACGTTCATTTATACTGATTCCTAGCTTGTGAAATTTTTAGGATATTTAAAAAACACACAGAAATTAATAAGTTTTCAGCATACGAATCAGACATTTTTACCTCCCCCTTTAAGAAATGAACCCCCAAAGTTTTAGCGTTTTTTTTTTTTTTTAAACATAATTGACTGTCCAAGCCACCCCAACAATTAACGCGTGAGGATTGTTTTGCTTCCCCCGATTTTCAACAATGCAGCCCCCATTTTTAAAAAAGAACCCATCTCATCGATAGTCAAACACGTATTAAAATTTGGCTGTATCCCCCAACAAATTCCCTTTAAAAACGTTTTAAGAACCAAAAAACCCTTTGAAGATATCTTCATTTCCAAACAGTCATTTCCCACTTTTTTTTTTTTTCTTTTTCCTTCTAGGAAAGCAATACTTTTTTTGGGTTTCGGGGGTAAGGGAACATGCTTAACCCCGTTCTTTTTTCAAAAAATCTCTGACTAAAGTATGGAAAATTTGTGGTGTTCAATGCGAAGCCTGCTCTTCAGTGAAACGGGTCCCATTTTTTAAAATAACACACCAAACACAGTACCGCGCAAAAAAAAAAAAAACGCCCACCCGCCGGGGTGCAGTAGAAGAAGATGAAACCGGGTTGGTTACTGGTCATGTGAGCGCTGTGGAGCGCCCTCACGCGGGGGAGAACTTTGAGAAATTGATGTAAAATATGCAATGCCAAGCCCGCTGGGGAGGGGGGGAGGGGAGAGCGGGCCAGTTTGATTTTTTGGGCCCTCAGTTTTCGGGAGGGGTGAGGCGCGCGCCGCGCGGTATGGTTCCTGTGCCCATGTGTGGGGTGAGTGTGGTGGTGTGTGTGTGTGTGTTGTGTGTTGGTGTGTGTGTGTGGTGTGGTGCGCGCAATTTACAACATTGTCCGTCGTGTGTCCTCCTCTGTGAGTCTGTCTCTGTCTGTCTGTCTGCGCTGTCTTCGCTGTATTCTGTCGTCTGTCCCGCGTCTGTCTCTCTGCATGTGTTGTGTTTGTTGTGTGTGCATACGGGGGTGCGTGTTTGCTGGTGTTGTTTGTGTGTCGCGACGTATTTTGTGAAACGCAGTGTCTCAGCCCAAATTTTTGTTTTGGGGACGTCTCTGCAAAAATGATGGTATTTAAAATGACTGTCTGCGCGAAAAGATTTGAAAAAATAGTTTGAAGTCTTACTTTCAGAAACAGGGAAAAACCTTTTTTCTGGGGGCCCCTTTCGCCCGAAAACTGGGTTTTAGGGCGAAGGTGGCCCAAATGAAGGGGTTTTCCCGTTCCCACAGTGACTTTTTTACTTTTTCCGGGGCCCCGGGGCCTACGTTAACACAATTTTTAACTGAAAAAATACTCTGTTGAAACGGTCTTTAAAAAATAACCACAATTTCATTTTATTCGAAAAGAAAGGATCATAACAAGTTTCGTCGAAAGCCGAAGTTCATAAAACGACAATTCAGATCAAAAAACCCCACAGTAAACAAAAAGGCGACTCGCTAAAGGGGACCGGGGCGCCCGCATTTCGTATAGTCGCAACCGGCGGAAAAGAAAACGTAAGCAGCGTATACGAAATGAAACTCAAGGACATACTTTTTTAAAATGCATCTTTAATTTTTTTTCTTTTTATTTTGTAAAACAAGAATTATTCAAAATTCATTCAGCAGACAATTGAAAATGGCGCCAAGATTGCTCGTGCAAAATACCAGTTTAGAGAAAATATGGGCTTCTCAGCCCAGTACGGTTGTAATGAATCAAATACATTAATTTTTGTGACTTTAGTGACGTACATACAACTATGTAGGTTCTGAGGTATTCATGATTTAAAGAATTTACACAATAAAAAATGAGATTCGACCAAGGGAGGTAAGGGGAAGATAACTCTCGAACAAAACATTTTCATCCACGAAAAGTAACCAACGAAACACTGTTAGCACCCGCTACATCCCCCCCTACTCTGTCACAACCAGCGTCCTCGCTGGCACAAAAATGACATAAAAATGGCAGAGTTATCAAGTAAGGGTGCAAAAATCAATCAATGAAAAAAATGAAGCTTCAGCCATCAAGTCTTTAGAGGCATGACTACCCCAAAACAAAACACTTACATCAATGCATCAAAACATCAAAACATCTTGTTCTCCCTCTCATTCTTTGCATTCACATTATTCCGACTATCAAGGGCTTGCTCTTTAAACAAGGCGTCTGAAAGCCAGGATTCACATTGACTAAAATGGACATGTATTTTAAAACAAAAATTCCAAAAAGTCAAATACAAAATGACAACAAGGGATTCCTTTCATGAACAAAACCCGACTTTGGGTACATAAGTGACTAAACTGGACTTGATATTTAAAACAAAGTTCCAAGTCGACATCAGAAATCATTAGAACATGTGTTAAAACCCAAAGCACTGGTAGGTACCAAGGACAATAATGGACTTGTTATGTAAACAAAATTCCAAGATGTCAGGTACTAAAAATGACTTTGCAAGGATTTGTTATTTTAAACATTCCAAGAAGGTCAGGTACAGAATATACTTGGGAGGATTTATCAAAACTCAAAACACGGGGTGCCAACGTGACAATAATGGACTTGCTATTTGAACAAAAATCCATAAAGTCAAACACAGCACGATAAAAGTGGGAAAAAAAAAAGATTTATCAAAACCCTTTTGAGTCAAGTCCCCAGGTCATGAATTTGGACGGGTTTTAGCACTTTGCGGCAGAATCTCAGCAAAAGTCACTCGACTTAAATTCTCTTTTATGACTTCCGGTGGCTAAAAGAGGGGTTCACATCATCATCAAACATGAAAACAACAACATACTGGTGGCTAAAAGAGGGGTTCACATCATTATCAAACATGAAAACAACCAACATAGACTAGCTTGTGAAAAAAAAAACCCACAATGAACAAATGAACTGTCTGGCAAACGGTCCGCAACACCTCTTCCTAAAAAGGTGTTCGGCGATCAATTGGGGAATATAATACAATCTATAACTGTCCTCTAGAAGGCCTGACCAAGCCAGTTACCCATTAAGAAAGTCTCTAATTGTCCAGGCGGGCATATAATTTAAACAAAATTCCAAAATATCAAATACAAAATGACTAGGAAGGATTGTTAAAAATCCAAAACATGGTAGGCACCAAACTTGACTATAATGGACTTGGTTATTTGAACCAAAATCCCAAGAGGTCAGACATAAAATATACTCGGAAGGATTCCAAAGTATTGGTTACCAAATGACAAAATTCCATTAAGTCAAATATAAAGCGGCAAAAACAGATTTTGCTATAGACTCCTTTGTGTCAAGTCCCCAGGAAGGTATGATTTGGCTGGGTTTTGTCATTTTGAACAAAATTTCCCCTAAAGTCAAACTCAACCTAGTTCCTTCACAACTACTGTTAGCACAAAAAAACAGGGCACATTGGGTAGGCACCGAGTGACAACAATGGACTTGTTATTTGAACAAAATTCCAAAATGTCAAGTACCAAAATGACTTAGAGAGGATTTGTTATTTAAAACAACATTCCAAGAAAGTCGGGTACAAAAAATACTTTGAATGGATTTGTAAATTCCAGGGCATTGGGTACCAAACGACAACAATGGGCTTGTTATTTGAACAAGATTCCATAAAGTCCGGTACAAAATGGCAAACAGAATTTGCTATAAATCCTTAGCCAGTACTGCTGGCTTCTGAAAAACCGTGGCATACATTTTCCAACCTGAAGAACAATCAACATATATACTAGCTTGTGCAAAAAAAGACAAATAATTGGTTAACAACCAGTCCACAGCACCTCTTCCCAAAAGGAGGTATTCAGCGATCTTCATAAATCAGTCCAGGAATAATACTACTCAAAACAAGTTAAGGGCCACTGTTACAACGCACTGTAAAATCAAAAGCATTAAAGACATGAACTTGAATCAGAGTGAAAATTTAATTTCATTCAGTGTCAAACCGGATAAAGCAAAAAACCGAGTTACAAAAGCACACACTCCTCGGAACGTGTACTTGAAGTCAGGTTGAAATGGACAATTCACAAACATGGCCTCTGACATGAAAGTTCATTCAATATCGGGTATGACCACCTCTTGCAGCGAGACAGGCTGTGCAACGGCGACGCATGGACCGAATGAGGTTGCAGAGAGTCGCTTGAGGGATGGCGGCCCATTCCTGCTGCAGGAACTGGACCAGCTCTTGTTGATTGGCTGCAGGAGGATGGTTGCGTCGGACAGTCCGTCCCAACACATCCCAGAGGTGTTCAATGGGTGATAGGTCGGGCGAGTTGGCTGGCCAGGGCAACCTGACGACACCCTGCTGTTGGAGAAAGTTGGTGACGACAGCAGCACGATGTGGACGAGCATTATCGTCCTGCAGAACAGCGCCGTTACCAATGGCTTGCAGGGTTGGTAGTGCCACAGGGTTCAGAATTTCATCCCTGTAGCGCTGCCCTGTCAGATTGCCGGGGACGTGGTGCAGGAGAGTGCGGTGGTTGAAACTGATGCCTCCCCACATCATGACAGACCCACCACCATATCGATCGTGCTCTCTTACAGTGGCATCTGTAAATCGTTTGCCGACACGTCTCCAGACACGCACCCTGCCGTCATTGAACCTCATGGTGAATCGGGATTCATCTGTGAAGAGGACGTTGGACCATTGCCTCACAATCCACCTCACATGCTGTGTGCACCAGGCTGTACGGGCCACCCTGTGGCGTGGCAGAAGTGTCGTACGAACAGCAGCAGCCCTTGACGCAAGATTTGCCGCACGCAAACGATTCCGAATTGTCTGGTCGCTGACATTCGTGTTGCTTGCTGCTCTGAGTTGGTCTCTCAGCCCGCTGGCGGTGGAAGTCCGATCGCGCAGAGCCTGCGCCACAATGTATCGGTCCTGCCGTCTTGCCGTTGAACTGGGTCTGCCAGTACGGTGCCGTTCTGCCACCCGTCCAGTTGCATGGACACGGTCTCGTAGTCTCTGTATCACGGAGTGGCTCACTCCGACTCTTCTTGCCACTTCCCGTATAGCAATTCCATCCTGGATCCATGCCAGCGCTCGTCCTCGGTTTGTGTCACTCAACTTTCGTTTTGGTGGCATGGTTATTTGGGCAGCTGGTTAGCCCCTTTAAATACGCACTGGCAGCCTAAAAGGTGGTGAACGCGTTCATCAGTAGAGCGCCGTGCCCGTGCAACCCATTTCTCTCGCATGCTGATCCTGTCCAGTACTAGGGGGTACAGCGAAAACACAATTTTCCATGACTTTCGCGTTTCTCGTGTTGCTCAGCATGAACCTGGTGTCAAGCGGATTTTTTCACATGCCTCAATCTGACATATGCACTGATTTAGCAACACAAGTTAATTTGTACGATTTCAAAAACTCGCGTCAATAAACCGAGTTATCGACAGCAGGTGAAGATCGGAGGGTGGCCCTTAACTTGTTTTGAGTAGTATATTTACTGTCTCATGTAACATCCGACCGAGTCAGTTAAATGAAAGAGTTCCTGGTCATCCAGGCAGGCACTGAGGTCATACCTATTTGTTGGTTTCCCGCGTAGGCCGCCGTGGGGCTGGCGTAGGTGGGCCAGTAGCACATTGGAGAACTGGGGAGAGCAGCGCGATGTGGTCACCCCGGCCACAGCGTCTCCCACGAGGCAGCAGGGCCAGGACGAGACCATCTCCGAGCATGGGTCCCATCTCCAGCACCTCCGGCGGAAAGTCAACCAGGCTGGGGATGGACCACTGCCAGCAACCACACCCAGGGACGCCCTCACCCGTTGTCCACGACAAGCAGCACTCCGCACGGATGTCCGGTATTTCGTCCGGAACCATCCCACCACCACCCCTGAAGAGGCCAGGAAGGAAGCCCAAAGGTGGATGCAGGACTGCAGAGGTAGTTGGCTGGCCATGGTGTCCGGTCTTCTTGGGCTGTGTCTCCTTGGTCCCTTGTCTTCAATCCTGCTCGCAGCGCCAGTTGTGATGGTGTGGAGGGGTAAGGGGTGTGCAGGTGAAGACAGGCAGATGGTAATAAGTGCAGGGATCAAGGGACAGCAGCCAGTCAAGAAGACGCAGTGGACGACGTGGAGTTTTTCTTCTTACTTTTTGTAAAATCAAGAATTATTCAATATTCATTCAGCAGACAATTGAAAATGGCGCCAAGATTGCTCGTGCAAAATACCAGTTTAGAGAAAATATGGGCTTCTCAGCCCAGTACGGTTGTAATGAATCAAATACATTAATTTTTGTGACTTTAGTGACGTACATACAACTATGTAGGTTCTGAGGTATTCATGATTTAAAGAATTTACACAATAAAAAATTAGATTCGACCAAGGGAGGTAAGGGAAGATAACTCTCGAACAAAACATTTTCATCCACGAAAAGTAACCAAACGAAACACTGTTAGCACCCGGCTACACATTCAAATGTTGAATAGGTGCAATTTAACTTTATTTCCATGTAAATTTTGACCCTTTAAAAGCATCGGACTAATCCAAACAGAAAACAAAAAAACTACAGTTACAGTAACTTGGATCATGAGCTTAGGACAAGTGATAAAAAAAAATCACCGATAAAACATGACTTTGGAGAGAGAAAAACAACACCCATATGTGATACGAGGAGTTTGAAAATAAACTTAATTGATTCAACCTGATTCAAATCAAAACCCACTTTAATGCGAAAATGGATGCTTTCTGCAAGAGTTGAAGTTAGGACATGTCCTTAATGACCATAGACTGACGTGGATTTTTTTCTGTGCATGATTAAAAAAAAAGTGGGATCCTCTGGGGTTTCAAGTGAGACTTTTCGTGCTAGTCACCTCTGGACTTGACACTTGGTGTCTAAAAACTACAATTTTCTAATGGGACCAACGGTGAAGAGAGGCCCTTTTCTTTGAGAAACTTCTGGGAAGAAAATGGTTCCAGCTTTTCCCAGGCTGTCGCATAGCTGCCAACCCTCTCGAAGGGGGGCCGGATAGCTCAGTTGGTAGAGCGCCGGACTTGTGATCCTGGGTTGCGGGTTCGAATTTCGGTATAGGGGATTTTTCCCTCGGAGTTAACATTGGTTCCGACTCCATTCCCCATATAGTCGTTCGGATGGGACTATAAACCGAGGTCTAGTCTGTGTCACATGCACTAAGATCATACACGGACTCTAAAGATCCCGATGCTCATGTCCTAAGACCGGCGAGTACCGGCTACACGAAAATACACAATGCATGCAACCTGTGTGCCAGAATAGTCTACGTGAAGACTGTGGGCACGGGGCAGGTTAAACATCCCCATCTGGAAGAAGAAGAAGAAGAATTTCTCCAAGTTGGAAACAATTCCTTTATTTAGTTTTTTAAAAATCGAGAATTTCTAATTAATACTTGATAACATGGTTTTGAGGGTTATTTCTAAATAGTATGATAAAGTATTGCAGAATAAAGCCGTTTCAAAGATGTCGGCAATTCTGTGTATGGAAAATGCATTTTCTTTCTAAACCTTCCTTATTATAAAACCGAGAAGAGGGGAGGATGTTGGGTGAGTGGGTGATGTTTAGAAATGCTTTAAGTCGAGAGCATTTCTCTGCAGTCTACCTCATCCACTTCATTCCATGGTTATGAACTGTAACCCCAAAAGGCTGGCAGGTGTGTGATAGACTGAAGGTATGGTGGCATAGGAAGAAAATGATCCACTTTTACAGATAAAAGGTTCTGGTACTATACGGAGAGAATGGACTCAGTCACCATCTTCTGCTAAAAGGGTGCAACAATACAGGAAAATTTTTCAGACATCCCCAATGTTTTCATGAAAAAGTTTTAATACCGCATTTAGAATCTCCCTTGAGTGCTCTCTAAATTAAAATGCAATTTCTTGTCCCTGATTCATTTTCTGCTTTTATGCTACAAGGACACACGGTTAGGGTATAACTAATAATGATAGAAAACAAAGAAAAGGTTGAAGGTTAAAGTCCAACAGCCTACTGGCCAAAAGAGTAGTGAGCTGTGAAAAGTTCACTGTGTGAAGGAACCCATTTCTCTTTTTCCGCCGCTTCTGATCCTTCCTGAACTGAATCATATACCCATTTACAGCTCAGAGAGAGGGCGGACTGAACGGGAGAAGGTGGGTGGGAAGAGGGGAGACGATGCAGAGGGTTTTTAAAGAAAGAAAATCCGGCCCCCACAAGGGGTTCAATCTCATGTCAGCTCTGCAAAGAAATATTGCAACCAGTTGACTACAGGCCATCTGTGTTCGGATGAAGGTTTTATTTTCCCCCTCAACTTTTACATTTTTGAAACAAAATAAGACAATATCAAATCACAACACATTGTGTAATTAAAGATCAGAATTAAATCAGCAGCAAATGTGATGACAATGAAACGAAGGTACAACTGAATATGTTTGCCAAAGTAACAGGTATGTCGCACTGAAAAGGATTAGAATAAGGGTTAAGTCTTTACAACTGTTGTAATCATTCAAAAAGTATGCACATGCATGTCTGTGTGAATGAAGAATAGGTTTCAGGGTGGAGGTTTTGAGCTTATGTTGTCAAGCACAAGCAGTTTTTCGCCTGTACAAAGCATGTATTCAATCTCTCGTTTGGTTTATCTAAATCATCTGATTAGTGTTAGGGAAGGGATGAGGGGAGAGGGAGGGGGGGGGGGGGGGGGGGGACTGATTGATGAGGATGGTGTAAGGGGCAAAGTTCCGAATACGCAGTGTTATGTCTTGAGTTTTATATTTTCTAAATGCATTTGGTGTGGATGGTTTGGTTTTATTTTCCAAATTTTATATTATAGGCACTTGAATTTCAGAATGTAGAATGTTTAAATCCCAGTGAGGCTATGTGCGGTCTGATGAACTTCAGAAAAACGACAGTAATTAGACACAATTGAACAATTTGAATACGTTTCTTCTTTCAGTTTTTATGACAGACTTGTCTGTTACAGATGAGCAATCTGGCTAGAATTTTGCATTGTCCAACTTGAAACTAGCAAAAACCCATGAGGATAGGGGGAACTATATAATCGTTAAGCAGCCTGTCTGACAATGGAGATAGGTAGCACATTTGTCCAACTGTTAGCAATTACACATGTCAGGCTATAATTACATTTTATGTGCAATTGCATATTGAATCAGGAGTAGGAAACGAACCAAAAGAAAGTGTATGTAAAGAACACACAAGATGAACAGTGATGTAACTAAAATTCAACATAACTAACTTGCAGCTACATATAAACAAGTAAAATCACTTTCATATCACGACTCTAGTGACTGTAATGTAAATGAAAAAAAGAATAAAAAATCAAATTCTGATCATGCCTAAACTTGTGTTACAAGAAAGAAGGCACAGGCACACACTAACGAATGACGGTAGGTACATTGGATTCAAAATGTCATTTTATAATTTAAAAAACATTTTTTTTCACTTCTGTTGATTGTACAACAAAAATCAGTCATAATTTCCTGTTAATTGATAGAATAAATTGGTATGCGCTGCAGAAACTATCGGTTAATTACTTCCTTTTTATTAATAGAAGACATGAATTGCACAAACTTAAAACCATAGTACTGACTCAGGAATGTGCACTTTAAAGTAAAAAGTTTGAACACAAATCTAACATGCCTGGTGTCACGGTCGCTAAGCCGGACGGCCCTACCACCCCTACCCACGCCTATCACACACTAGAGCAGACAACACAGCACACTAACACAGCTTTACAATCATGCGCACTTCTTTATTTCACACACACACACTAATGGCGCCACCACTCACGTCCATCCACAACCACACACCAATGTTCCACTTCTTCACTGACCCACACTACCCTGCTACGACCCTGATAACCCTAACCTATGCTAAAGCACCAGTTGCGGTATATCACTGCGACCTAGGGACGCAGAGATAGCCCGCACACGTGGTGGCTAACTACTAGGGACAAGGACAAAACCCAAGGGACTCTAATCTCTAAACTACAACCACCCACACCTCTCCCAGGACCCACCCTTCTCTTTGACCCGGGACCACTACCGCACTGGTCACTGCGTCCCTAAGGGAGGCAAACACAAGTACCCTACACTGGGCTGGCCACTACGTCCAAAAGGAGGCAGTAGCTAACACCCTTAACCCTACTCCCTTAATGCTACACCCTCTCTACCACAACCCGTGGACACCATCCCGGCCCGGAGAGCTCCAGTCCTCGGCGCTGTACTTGGCCCCTCACAGGCTGACATCTCCCCGGAAGACTCTGCACCCCGGCGCTGCCCGTGACCTCCCACAGTCCGACTCCCCGAAGACTCTACACCCGGCAGCGACCGTGTCTCCTCACGGTCTGACTCCTTCCCCGCGCTGGGGCACGACACCTAACGCACCCACACACCAGACGCCCTCCTCGACGAGTCCGGGGCTCAACGCCTCTCCTCTGAAGGCCCCGCCGGACACTGGTGAGGGAAGGTCTGGTGCAGCGCCCTCCCACAGGACGCCGAACGGGGAAGAAGTAACAGGTGGCTGGAGAAACTCCCGGACGAACCCCGGTAGCAAGAGGAGAGCTGCCTCACAGACGGCAGACGGCCTGGATGGTCTCCCTCTCCCGGGAAAAGCAGCAGGCAACAGGAAACCGCCGCTCACCTGCCGGCACGCGACAGTAGACTGCGGTGGTCTGGCCCCAGCCTCAGGACGGAGCAGGATACCTGCTGACACAACTGTAGGCCACTACTGTAATGTTGCTACTACCCGAGTCATCAAGGCTCATAGGCTACCTGGTACAGCTTTAATCCTCCATCTCCCTTGCCTACCTCCCACTCGGGCATGAGAGTGACCCCTTGAATTTCGAATACACCCCCCAACCCGTTACTCGCTTTGGGGTTACCAGACCCATTTCTTGCCAACCCTTACAACAGCAGTAAAACAATATTCTCTCTGAGCCAATCCACGCTATTGCATATGGAATTATGAATCGCACCCAAATCTCGGAGAAAGAAACAAATCTTAAGCAATCCAACGCAGACTCCATGGCCATTCCTAGGAAATGCTAAGTAGTTTAGGAAGTGAGTGACCTCACCAAGAGATGCCTCCTACTAATAATCAGTAGTAATACACATCTTTCAAAACAAACAAACAAAAAAAAAACTTATCAATTTGTTAGCGGTTCACAGTTCTAGCATGTTCATACAAGAGAATAGGCTCGCAGCCACAATCCTTCACATTCTTCCCCTCTTTACACTGTCAATTATAATCATATATCAACACATGATTTGTTCGCCAAATTTCCATCCAGCACCCCACTCTCATGTCATCTCTTGTCAGATAACCCAGTGGTTAATTCTTGTTATGCCAACACCACCATACTTCATACAATATTACATGCTGCACATCCTCCGTTTTTATCCTATCAACTGCTGAGCTACCCGCCTTAAACTTTACCTTACCCTTCTTTCCGACTACTAAAATTCATAATGGGACTGTCTCTCTACAACCTAAAATATCTTTCTCCAACCCTATTCTGTCACAAATACATACGTCCCCTGCATGTGTGTCAACCGTCATTTACTTAAAAAAAAAAAAAAAACCCACAACCACTTCTAACCATACGGACTCACTGTCCTGTACCAAATACGTACGTCACAGATACAGTCCGCACGCGCACGACACCCGCGTCGAGAACCATGACTCGTAACGAAAGTTAGAAGACACCAATATAAGTTGACTGGTCACGACCGTACTCCATTATAAATCACTCGACCACAAATCAGCCTTGGCCCTACTGCAGTTAATCGATTCCAATGCTGTGCAGTCAACTCCGAAATCGTTACTCAATTTCAACAAACTACTGCTATTTACAACTGAAATTGAGCACAATCCCTTTTACGATTCACGCAGACACATCTGCCCCCGACTCGTACTATGATCCTCAACAAAAATGCAACCTCGTATTACCTTCTTACTGACCCCCCCCCCCCCCCCCCCCCCCTGAAATTATCATGACTAATCACAATCAATATCTACATCACCGTCCATCAACGGTTATTATATCGAACCCACATTGTCTAGCCAAACTGTCACATGACAATCGAACTCAGGAACCACTATGTACACTACTTACAGAATATACAGAAAAGAGGTAACAACACAAACCGGCTGACAAGAAATTTCAATCACAGAACCAAGACGACATCATACCAGACAACCAGTATACGCAACAAACATAATACAACCAAACATAACATGAGACAACTACGGTACAACTCGCCATAATACAAGACAACATGACGAACAACACCGCCATGAACCTAACAAATCACCAACCTGGACAAACACATTCAACCACACCAGTTTCTGCAACTGGCTGAAGTGGCTGCCACAAAGACGACACAGAACCCGGCACAGGCCAAGGGCACACCAGACCCGACGAGGACCTGGCCCTAACTATGACTCGAAGTCACTCAGCTCGACTAACGGCGCTCCCGCCGCAACTACAAGGCGCGTCCACTCCGACGAACACCAGGGACCGAAGTGAAGCTATCCCAACGCATTCCGACCTGGTCGGAATCAAGCGAACTCTACTCACAACACAAAACAGCGATTGGTCAGAGCAGCGTATCCCTCCGCAGAGCTGACACGCCGACCAACGGACTAGTTGTTGCTCGTGCAACAACACGACAATTTACCACAACACTCATAGACTTGACAACACCAACAACAGCCGATATCCTGCCCCGCCTTCTCTGGTGTAGAACCAAAGTAACAAAAGGGTAACAATCGGGAACGAAACCAACCTCCCGCTTCCATCCCTTCAACAAGTGAAGATTGGAACTCAAGAATATTGTATGTCTTATTTCTCCAGCCCCTTACCTAGCCTAACCTTCCACCTTAACCAAAACCTTACGCACGCACGCTCGCACACACATATACACATATGCACACGCACACGCTCTCTATTTCTGAATTACCATTACTCCAAACACATGGACGGCTGATTCACTACCGCCGATCGGTGACACCTGGTTCCCACAAACAATTGACCAATATGATGCCTTTTCATATGAGGCTTATTAACTTTATAACTGGATAAATGGCAGATCGTATCAGGTCCTATGTGCAACAGATTCAGTGAGTTGGGAAGACATTAAAGCAATATGATGAAAAAAGAACAAATGCAGACGGTAAGACACCGACTTATGAGAAGTATTCCCATTGAACTACACAAACAAAAACAAAAGGCTAAAACAGCCCTCGGGACCCTAATTATCATTCATCATTCATAACAGTAACCGAATCAACAGACCAGAATGAAACGGGGTTAATGAATAAGAACCTGTACTACATAAATATTAAGAGATCAACGACAACATTAGATTGCCTTCTAACAATGAGATAATGACCAACCATGAAATGAGGATCAATGATCACAACATTAATTGCCAGAAATCAAACTGCCTGTGTGGTAAACGGTTCCGTCAACAAAGGATACACATTTTTCTCCCAGATTCACTTAGGCTTACAGCAAATTCTTATTCAGAAGAAAACTTGGAATAGTTACTATGCAATATTATTCTTTTGATGGAAATTGCCGAATTTTTAAAACTCATAGGCCCATCGAGATTTTATTGTGAATTTGTGCCGAATGACTTTTCTTCTCCAGCTTTACACGATACACGATACACGATATTTTATTTGTCCTCATAGAATACAAGGAAAATTTGTTTGTGGTGCCATTATCAAAATTCACATATTGCAACAACTTATAAACTAGTATATCATTAAAAATATTCCACTCTTTGCACTGTGCTCAGTCATTCCTTGTCAATTCATTTATCCATCTTGTGTCACTCTATATATATAAATATTAACACATGCACACACACATCCTACCACCCTCTCCCCCACCCCCCAACCCCTAGTTACACACACACACCACACCAATACAGAATCACACACACACACCCCGCCAAAACAGTGTCATACACACAAACACAAACACACACACACACACACACACACACACCACACACAGGTGCACACATCACCACCACAAACCACCATCACAAATGCAATATTATAACAACACTTAAATAAACACTCCAACTGTAAAACAGAATGCTCCAAGATAAGCTCAAAGTTAAGTATAAAAAAGAAAAAGAAAGAAAAAACAAAACAATAGCACCATTCAAAAGATCAATAATATTGCAAAATGTATACTTTATGCCATTACCGATTTTTCGTCGGTTTTGTCCTCCCTCCCCCACCCCCAACCCGCCCCCTACGCACCGCGCTTCCTCCCATCCGTTCTTTTGACTTCTTATTTCATTATTAACGTATTTCTCTCTCTCTCTCTCTTCTCTCTCTCTCTCTCTCTCTCTCTCTCTCTCTCTCTCTTTTCTCTCAACCGTCCAGCATCACCACCACCACCAGCGATAACAACATGACAACAAAAACGAAAGGAACACACACACTGATTGACTGAAACGAATTGTTATTGTCAGACTAACTTTTAATTGTACCGAATCTTAGGAAACATAAAAGGATATCTACATTTTTTTCTAGGAAAAAGAAATATCGGACACACATACGTGCGCGCGCGCGCCACACACACACACACACACACACACACACACACAACACAAAACAATTGCTCGCGCGCGCGCCGGTCTAGTAGCACTCGGTGATAAGACCGGCCGTGGCGTTACAACAAAGAACGAGCGCACGCGCGCGCCAACACACACACACACGCACCGATCCCAGTGACCGCTTCCATCCCTTATTATATCCCCACTCGGAACCCCTCTCCCAGAACAGTTTAATTTTTTTTTTGTGTGTGTGTAATATGCATGCATAAGGGTTATACCATCTACTTCTCTGTGTATCAGGGAAGAGGGAGGGACTGGTAATCGTTACAGACCAAAACGCCATTTCTCATTTGCCTGAGTCGAGGGACAGTTTATCACGCTTCCTTCCCAAAACTGAGTCCGTTACTTATTGTGTCAATTTCTCCGTCTTCCAGCAATAAAAATCAACTGTAGTCCTATTTCCTAGGCAGCTTTCAAATCGACATCACTCCCACGCTGCTACAGTCATTTTCACGGGTTCTAGCTGTTTTCATAGTTATTCATTATGTGAATCTTTGTTTTTTGAAGCAGATTCATCGATCAAGGAATGAACGCTCACGTGTCCACATGAAGCAACCTGCTTTCTCACCGAAACTTCGAGACTTTTCGGGTGCAAACTGGGCCAGCATGCTGACGCGCTTGCGCGTATATCTGAATAGCGCTATATTTAGAATTGTGACAAAATCGAAACTTAGGAATGTTCCAGAACATTCTCGAACAGGAACTTCGTTGGGTTTTCCGCTACGTCACTTCCTAGCCTGGAACGTTTAACTTAGTGTTCGTGCGCACTAAAGATATAGTTTCAAACTTAACATTACAATGTTAAAATAAATGATGAGGTTTAAGCTCAGTAATAGCTGTATTAAAATAAAATAATACTCCTGCTTATTTTGTTGAATGATAAACTACAGTATAAACTTATTCATAAAAAAGTCGATAGATTGGCGCGAGAGTGTAGTAATCGAAAGGTCAGTCAATACATGTGACTGGGGACGCCGGTTGGAAATTCACAACGTACTGAACATCGTGAGCGAGCGTCACGCGAGAGAAAGTTCTGATACACCTTTTACCAAGGTATGGTTGAACATTTAGATAACAAGTGTAAGAACATGTAGTTTAACTCGGTTGTGAGCCTCTCTAGCATTATTTTCAGTTTATGAGCGTTTTCTCAGGACGATTGATCCTTGGAATCATTCTTAGGAGTGATTCTGATAGCCTAACCATGATGATGCTGATCATAACGCATTGCCGGTCTGAGTTGGACCGGCAAGTGATTTCTTAATGTATCTAGCTGATCGAAGGGCTGTTGAAGATTTTGTGTCATGTAAATGATATTCCAGCTGCATTTAAACCCGGTGCTTACTAAGTAAGATCAAGATTTTGACAAGCCATTGAGCCGGCGTTGCCTAAGACCCGTCCGACGGTGAAGGATCCAGAAAAAAAAGCACGTGGTTTCGACTTGGCATTTCACCGGTTTTCGCCAAGATGATTCATGCTTTGGTGACTAAGTTAAGTGTACTCATTTTCAGTACTTTCAAAGGAAACAAGGGATTAGGATGAATCCGCCTGACAACACTGTACAAATACCACCATGGTGACATCACGATCGAGACCAATCATGCGCGAAGACTCTTGAAAACTGGATACGCCACTCGGCACTTTCATGAGCACCAGTACGCCTGGGAGTCCAACAGCAGGAACTATAGAAAACACTCCTTTCCCCGCACCACCAAGGAGTTTAATAAGCTTCCCACCTGAGGCAATTCAATCAGCCTAGGTGGTGGACTTTCAGTCCTACCTCTGATCTACCCCCCCCCCCCCCCACTCCCCATTCACCCACCCCCATCTCCCTGACCCATCCCCTCCCACCCCATGCCTAGAGTACAAACCCTCCCCACACCACTCCAAAGTAGGGCCTACCAAAGTATGGTTAGAGGCCTGAAATAGTGAGTGTGGTGGCCCCCACTTCCCCTGACCACTGTCCATGCAGTTAGGTAGTGAGCACTGACTGCATAAATTGACCCAAACTCCCAAAGCAGATGCCAGAATCTTCAACTTGATGAAGGCGGGCAGATAAAGATTAAGAAGGATGTGATGTTATTTAAATTGAAGTGCCAACACAACCTCATTCCACAAAAGGCGTTTATACCATACGATACAGCTACAGACTGGATTAGGCTATTCTGCCTTTAGTCTGGTCTTTTTCACAAAACTGGTAAATCCTACCATGAAAACTTCTTGCGTGGGTGATGATAGCACAGGAATCTGAAAGTCTATCTGGTCAAGTATCTACGGTCTGCCCAATGGCTATCCAGACTGGCCTTAAAGCTATCAAGTGATGGTGCAGTAACTACTTTTTTCTCGGAAAACGGATTCACCATTCTATAGGTGAAATAGTGCTGGCGCAATGAACTATCACAAATTCTTTCCCTGAGCTTCAGATTATGCCCACGGGTCAGCTTAACACCGTTTTCCACCATGAGTGAACTTAAGTTTCAATCATGTCACTTCTGTCTCTCCATTATAAAGTTTCGATCATGTCACCCTTTCCTGATACTGCATGCTGGGGATCTTCATTCTGGCAAGGCGCTCTTCATAGGGACAGTCTGCAAAAAAGATAGCTTGGTCATAGCAGTTGGTAAACTTAAAAAGTGCAATAAACTCAGTGGCTAGTTAACATTCCGGTAATTACTGGTAAATAAAAACCTTGGATTTCTAGATTTTCTTTCCTTCCATGCTTTTTAAATGTGCCCATTATTAAATACATGTGTGTTCTTGGCCAGACAAAGATTGCAATGCGAACAACCGTTATTTTCATAACTAGCCACACTGTTGGGCAGTATTTACAACCAAGTGCTGCGTCTTGTTTCATACAGAATTTTATTTACAGATGCCAGAACAGACCAATACTGCCCAGATGGAGGAGACAGAAGTGGAGACCTTTGCCTTCCAGGCAGAGATTGCTCAGTTAATGAGCTTGATCATCAACACCTTCTATTCCAACAAAGAGATCTTTTTGCGTGAGCTGATCTCCAACTCGTCGGATGCGCTGGACAAGATTCGCTATGAGAGTTTAACAGATCCCAGCAGACTTGACAGCGGAAAAGACCTCCAGATCAGAATCGTACCTGACAAGGAGCGCAAGACCCTCACCATTGAGGACACTGGCATCGGCATGACCAAGGCAGATCTGGTTAACAATCTGGGTACCATTGCCAAATCAGGCACAAAGGCTTTCATGGAGGCTCTGCAGGCTGGTGCTGATATCTCCATGATTGGCCAGTTTGGTGTGGGCTTCTACTCGGCTTATTTGGTGGCAGACCGAGTAGTAGTGGAGTCCAAGAACAACGATGATGAGCAGTACACCTGGGAATCTTCTGCAGGAGGCTCTTTCACTGTTGCCTCTGCTACTGGTAAGTGACTTCAACTAATCTTTACTGTAACTGAAAGGTGAAGACAGATTTTTGTGAGCCAAACTCTATAAGTAGACTTGCTGCTGTATTGTAGGTATACTTGAGTCTTTGTTTCATTGACTGGAATTTAGTAAAATTGCTTTCTTTTTTTAAAGTTCTTTTCCTTATTAAGGAAATTAAAATATCTTTGTGTCTAGAAAGCTGCCAAATCGCCTTTATGACATCAATGGTTCGGTGATTATAAGAAAGGTTTCGAAAGTTGATTGAATTGGATAGAAAATGGCCTCAAATGTGGCTGAAGTATTCCTAAGACTTGCAAGTGTTGAGCTTTTACTTGAAGATTACAAGAAGAGTTTGTCTTCACAGATAAAGCAGGATAACAGGAATTATTTCCCCCCCATTGCAGGAGTTCCTATGGGCCGTGGTACCCGCATCACTCTGTTCCTGAAGGAGGACCAGCAGGAGTACCTGGAGGAGCGCCGGGTTAAGGAGGTCATCAAGAAGCACTCCCAGTTCATTGGCTATCCCATCAAGCTGCTGGTGGAGAAGGAGCGCGACAAGGAAGTGGAGGATGAGGAGGAAGAAGAGGAAAAGAAAGAGGAGGACAAAGAAGAGGAGGCCAAGGTTAGTTCACTGAATTCCTTCAGATAGGTTTTCTCAAGTTTTCCGCACTTCTGCCATCATTGTTTTACGAAGGCTTACTTTTAAGTTGTGATTAGAAGTAGAAATGATTTGACCATGGAATCATGTCAGTCATTGACAGTGACAGGGATCAGTAATAGATTCTAGATGAAAGAGAGGCTGATTGCCGCTTTGGCTGGAACCAGATGCTCCTGAATAAGTTAAGGACTTAAAGCATATCTAAAACTAGAAAAGAAAACGAACAGAAAGATGTACTGCCAAATAGATCGTAACTCAATCTTGCCAAATAACTTGCATCTCGGTCATCTTGTTGTACAAGTAAATCATTCAGACCAGAGAATCCAAAAATCATGTCGTCAAAAGTATATAGAAGAAGACTCTTCTTGTTCATTTATGGAAACGTTGCTAGGTCTGCATTGTTGATTTTTGTAATTAGTACATCACAGAATGACAGGGTGACTGTTCTACTTAGGTTGATAATGTAGGTCGTGCTTGTTCCAACAGGATGAAGAGAAGCCCAAGATTGAAGACCTCGATGAAGAAGATGAAGATGAAGACAAAAGCAGCAAGAAAAAGAAGAAAACCATCAAGGAGAAGTACACAGAGGAAGAAGAGCTGAACAAGACCAAGCCACTGTGGACTCGCAACCCTGACGACATAACGTCTGAGGAATATGCAGAGTTCTACAAGTCCCTGACCAATGACTGGGAGGATCATCTGGCTGTCAAGGTATTTTTAGAGTGTTATTTACGCCCTTTACAGGGTTCGTAGGGTCCTTACCGGTCCTTACAGATCCTTACATTTTGAAACACCAAGTAAGGCCTTACAAGTGCTTATATTGGCATCAAGGTCCTTACAAGTCCTTACGACAGCCCCAAAAATCGTTGATGGCGAAATGCTGGTTGGAAAATCTCGGAAGCAAGCGGTACTTACTCTGAAATCTGCTCGCCAGTGGGTTCCGACAAACGGCCCTCGCCTAGCAGACGACTTTCGGCTTGGAAGTATTGATTTTTCTCAAGGTCTCGTCCTAGTTTTTTCATAGTCTCGTTTCGCGTGAAGACGCGATACTTACATCCGCCATTTTGCAGTCCTTGCTCAAGGCAATCAAGATGCCGGGAAAATGTGCGTTTCAAGACCGTTGGGTCAAAGAAAAGCAGTACAAGGACTGGTTGCTGAAGGATCCCAAAAACAAACATTATGCTCGATGTTCTGTTTGCGAAAGATCGCTGCATTTGGCGTCGATGGGTGAAAGCGTGTTAAAAAAAACAATGCTGACTGATGGCCACAAAAAGCGCATGGCTCGGTATCTTGAAGACACGCGTGTTCGTGTACCGGACTTTTTCAAGCGGACTGGTACGGAGAGTGGCACGAGTTCAACTGCATGTTCCAGTCCCAGCCAGACTATTGTGGGAATTGCGTCTTCATCAGCTTCTGGTTCGTCAGCAACCTCTTTTTGTCTCCAACATCTAGATACGGGATCTGAAAGTGTCTGTGACCACTAATAACAGTTTTTTTTGTGTTTTTCTCATTCTCAGTGTCATTTTTTTTTTTAATTTATAAAATCTCTTCTGTTGTGAAAGACTGACACTCAAGTTTTAGTATCAGCTGGTTTTAGTTTTAGGTGTGAACAGAGTGGATTGACGTTGAAGACAAGAGACTCAAGACATTGTTCTTACTGAAGACTGAGCAAGGGAACAGTTTTCGGTGTGATTTGATTCTGCAATACAGCAGCCAAGTTATGTTATTGGTGCATTTCTATGAGGAGATAATATACAAGTAAGTTTTGTAATATATATATGCTGCTAATGTTAATGTAAAGGTCCTTACAAATTTAGAAAATGGTCCTTATAGGTCCTTACAAGGTCCTTGCTTGGCATAAGCTGAAGTCACTGGGAACCCTGCTTTAAGAATTGCATACCATTAAGTTTCTCCAGGTAGGCATTCCACAATTTTCCGGTAATGCTTCTAGCGAGCAAGATAGTACTGAACAGATTCATCTGTTATATATTTTATCCTATAGTTCATGATCAACTCAGTTTATGAACATTTCTTTGAAGAAGAAAAAAGGACCAGTGTCCTTGTTGATAAAGGTTCGAGCGATATTTGTATATTCTGAAATTAAAATTCTTGTGTTTAAAAAAACCGAAAACTTATTGATAATGAATCATAAAAACTCATTGATGATGAATCAAAAACCAGTACAATTTATATATGGTGTATGGGTGTGTGTGTACAGCATTTCTCAGTGGAGGGTCAGCTGGAGTTCCGTGCCCTGCTCTTCATCCCAAAGCGGGCCCCCTTTGACTTGTTCGAGAACAAGAAGAAGAAGAACAACATCAAGTTGTATGTGCGCCGTGTCTTCATCATGGACAACTGTGAAGAAATCATCCCCGAGTACCTCAACTTTGTCAGGGGTGTGGTGGACTCCGAGGATCTGCCCCTCAACATTTCCCGTGAGATGCTGCAGCAGAGCAAGATCCTCAAGGTCATCCGCAAGAACCTGGTCAAGAAGTGTATGGAGCTGTTTGATGACCTGGCTGAGGACAAGGACAACTACTCTAAGTTTTATGAGCAGTTTTCCAAGAACCTCAAAGTGAGTGAGACTTCTGTCAAAGGGTTTATGTTGAGTATCTAGCCATTAAGACATCTCGGTTCATGGGTTGGTCGCTGGTGTTGAATGTTTTTGAAAGTCTTATCTGTGTTAAATACTGGGTCATGCTAGACTGACGAAGTGTAAAACAGGTTGGGCCAATTGACAATGTACAAAGGCTGAGGTTGTGAAAGTAATTACATTCATTTTTAAGATGATTAGGGGATAAACGATGTTTGTGTTTAGCATAGGTTTGCCATCATTTTTTAAAATGGCTTGGGGACAAACAATGTTTCTGCTTCAGCTTGGCATAGATATGGTAGATTTTTTTCAACAAGGGCAAGAAAATGTAACATTGATGAATTGAGAATTTCTTGACAGAAAAGGGTTGAAAAATGCAAGTAGTGATGATGGGCCGTGAGTTCAAGTTGCTAACAAGGTTATTATATCTTTGAACAGCTCGGCATTCATGAAGACAGCACCAACCGAAGAAGCTGGCTGACTTCTTGCGTTACCATTCATCCCATTCCGCAGATGAGTTGGTGACCTTCAAAGAATATGTGTCTCGCATGAAAGACAACCAGAAGGACATCTACTATATCACTGGTAAGTGACTTTGATATGGAAAAAGCGAGAGAAGTAAAAGATTAGATTTTGCACAAAGTGATGTTCGAATGAAAACTGCGTGGAACAAGTGAAGTTTGAAACAGTTGATTTCAGGGCTGCAAAGTTTCTGGACTAGAGAATGAAAAGTAAGGGATTTAATTAACCCTCTTGACAGGCGAGAACCCGCTAGCGCCCAACCGGAAATCACACAGCCAAAACGCTGAGCACCTGCCAGCGCCCGGTAAAACACATGGCAACAATCGGCGCCGCCATATTTCTCGTAGAAAAGGAAGTCTCGCGAGAACGTGACTTCCTTCTTCCTGTGGCCATCTACTTCCGTTTGCAAAAAACCGCAAGTCGATACGTGCCGTAGTTCTCGAGTTACGAATTTTTAAAAGTTTTGTGGTCGAAATGCTGTTTTTCGCCATCGCTAACATTGATTTCTGCCGTTCTATAAACGAGATCTAGTGATGAAGATACTGTATGGGTGAAAGACCTTCCGTCATATGACGGAATTCCGTCATGGGTAAATTTCCCAAATGTGATTTTCCGACATGGGCTGATTGTCAAAATGGTTCATTCCGAATCCGAGTAAATCAGGAGCAATATTTTTTCTTGGATTTTATTTCCGACACTTGGGAGAGTTTGACTGTTACAAGGTTCGTAGGGGCCTTTTAAGTCCTTATGACACAGAAACCAACCGCGCTATGATAGGCCTGCCTAGCAGACGAATTTTAGCCTGGCTCTTCCTACCACTGTTCAACTGTTCAACGCATTCCAGTCCCTTTCTTTCCTCTTTGACTGACTGAGTTCCCAAGTGAGTAGCTGACCTCATAACAGGCGCGTCATAGGCTAGTGTGGCTTGGTACAGACGAAGACGCTGGTTTAGATGCGCCGTGCGGTGCTAACTATCGCAGCATTGTACTGTGTCACTAACAGGGGGAAAGTTACCGCTCGGAAATCGGAAAATCCTTATTTTGGAAATTTACAAATCGGAATTTCCTTAATTCGAAAAAGATTTTTTATTCCGTTCCGTTTTCCGACCAGCAACTCCACTACCGAATCAAAGTTTCGACTTCGCGCCGTTCCGTATTATCCGATCGACCAACCGGAAGTTGGTTTCCGTTTTGTTTTCGCCAGTGCCTGTGACCACCACACGTGTTCCTTCGCCTGTTTCTTCTATGTGTTGGATGCTTTCGCGGAAAAATCGCGATGCCTTACATAAATGAAGGCGACAAGCGAGCCAGTGAAGTGGATAGCGGCGTAAAAAACAAATGGAGGTGGAATTGGCTGGACGAGAGAGGCCCAAACAAAGACGGCGAAATCGGCAAAGGGGAGGAACATCGTGTGTGGTGTCGGAAAACGGAAAGGCCGGAGAGTGTTTTTGCGTCGCGTGCGGGAAGGTTATCAAATACAGCAGCACTGGAAAAAGGCTGCTTTTGGACCATCAATTCCCATGTATATCCTCGGGATGTTGCACTTGAAAAAGACAGTCTCTGAAACCCCTGGCATAATGTGGTCCAATATCATGGGAAGTGTCTCCCTCGTGTCCCTGAGACAGGATGGGGACCAAACCACTTTGTGGTTTGTCTGCCGAAGCAGGTACCTAAGGTCAACCTTGAGAGAAAAGGAATCTGTAAAAGAAAATCAGTCACAAAAGAGTCTGATGTAAGAAGTTTCTTTTCCAAAAAAACGTAGCAAAACTGAATAATGTTGTGCAGATGCTTTATATTCATGATGTTTGTCAGCTAAGCCCACAAAGCATCTTTATTAATTGATGCATTTCTTGATTAATTATTCTGTATTTTGACTTTCATTTAAGTTAAAGTTCTAGCTCTGAGACTTTTTTTTTTTTTTATTATGACTTTCATTCAAGTTTAAAGTTCAAGCTCTGAGTCTGAGATTGGAATGAATGGACAAGTAGCCAAACCTTCACAGTCACAAATGCTGTATCTGCTCAGGTACAAGTTATAATTATAATTTGTTACTGTATGTGAACCTGTATTAAAAATCAAGCTACTTTTGTTACTGATCATTGATGTATGCTTTTAGTTAAGAAACTGTACTGTAAAGAGTTGGATCTTGGTGTGTTCTATAATCATATACTGTAGATGTCTAGTTTTTATGTGGAGATATATCTTGATCATTTGTGCATGAACTCATAGCATGTAAATCATTAATTTTTTTTTTTTTTTAATTTTATTTTTATATTAATTTTGTCATATTTTTATGAATAAATGATTTGGTAATACTAATAGAAAGGTTATTTGTATATTGCTGAAAGTTTTGTATGAGCATGAAAAGGGAGGAGAAAGTGATTCACATGTCTCAATCCTTATACATCTTGTAAATTTTATTCTACAGAGAAATCAAATTAATCAGTCAACTCTGTGGAATCACATTTATTGGCTGTGTGAGGATTAAAATTTAAGTGAATATTGGTTATGTCATCCATGTTGGATCAGTGTGTGTGTGGTGTGTGTGTGTGACTGTTGACTCGAGTGTAAGGGTTTATTTGTGTTAATAATGCAGTATTGAAATTATGGAAATATGGAAATCTTAAGACTTACTGTATGGTCAAGTGAAGTTAACCTTTTACCTAAAATAATTGGTACTCATATTATTGGGATTTTTTAGCTGGAAATAGCATGAAATTGCTCCAAATGGTAGTACAATTTTAAAATTTGCTTTCAGCTTTGCGCCCCCTGAACCCTCACAAGGGGGCGCTGCCCCTTGACCCCGCCAGGGGCCTCTGCGGCCCCCTGGACCCCCGGCATATCATTTTCCTTATTTTCAGGATTCCCAACTTTCCCCCTGCACTAATTTCCATTTCAAATTTTTTCTTACCAATGTACATTTCACGCTCTGTGGGCAAGAAATTACGAAATTTGTTAAAAGGAGGCTTTATTTGATTTAAAATATATAAGGTTTGTTTTAAAAAGGAGTTTGCAAACTTGCTAAATTAATAAACAGCGTTGATCATAATTCGCTACATGCTGCATGTTTCAGCAACTCTTACTGCCCCCACCCCTCCCCCTCCTTTTTTCTCACTTTAATGCCTTTTTAAA
>CM031601.1:78018145-78043861 GCA_018398815.1 Conus ventricosus | reverse complement strand
TACTTCTTAATAACGAAGAAGTCGACAAATTTGTTATGCGCGAGTAATAATCGAGATATACGCACATTTTGTTTGTAGGTGAGCGAAACATATCAGTGATTTGATGTTGTTACTGTGTAGTAAACATATAGTGACGAAGTCCCTGAGATGTTCTATACAAACATAATTCCGTTCTCCAGCTCCTGCCTGCTATTTTCTCCAAGGCCCGAGTGTTGGTCAAGAGGGGAAATAGTAGGGGATGCATAGCGGTTCCATAACCCCAACCATTTACCACCCTTGCCTGCTTCACCCGTATTCTGCTCTATTTCTATCCTCTCCCCCTTCTGTCCTCCACTCCCTCCTCTCTTCTTCCCCATCAGCCCCGTCTACTCTCCCCACTTCTACACACATCCCTCTCCCCTCTCGGGCCAAGCCAACGCTCCCCCCCCCCCCCATCACCTCTCCCCTCCCCCTTCCATTCCATTTTGAAACATAGACACACACATACACCTACATACACAACGCACACACACACACACCTGCATACACAACGCGCGCGCGCGCACACACACACACACACACACACACACACACATGCTCTCTCTCTCTCTCTCTCTCTCTCTCTCTCTCTCTCTCTCTCTCTCTTATGTACATGTGCATAAAACATGCGTTTAAAATCGGAACCAAGTCCAAATTTCAAATAGACAATGCCCGGAAATCGTCAAGGGAGGTAATCTGTCTTAAAGTCGCGTTCAGCATGACTTGTCTAACTAACAAGGTGAGACATTCCGGTAGTCCGATACGCTGAGTGACACCAATGAGAGAGAGAGAGAGGAGAGAGAGAGAGAGAGAGAGAGTGTGTGTGTGTGTGTGTGTGTGTGTGTGTGCGTGCGTGCGTGCGTGCGTGCGTGCGTGCGTGTGTGTGTGTGTGTGTGTGTGTGTGTGTGTGTGTGTGTGTGTGTGTGTGTGTGTTTCTTGCTTCTGAGTTTGCTCCGAAAACTAACATACATACATACACTCGCACGCGTACATGCACACACACACACACTTCTTCCGTAGAGTCTCCACAATCAACAGGCTGAGAAAAAAACAACAACAAAACATCCCCTATTCTAATTCCTATTTCATAACATGAGATTACACACATTCATACCACAAAGTGACACACCCCGCCCCTATCTCGCCTACTCACTTGCCTACACAAAAAAGCAAAACAAAAAAAAAAAGGTAAAAGCTACGTGCGGAGCTGCCAGCAGGCTACCACGGTCGCTTTTCATCCATTACTATGGACTAGCTGGCCCCAGGCTGCAGTAGGCAGCTCAGGCCCGCAACATCCTTCCACTCATCCATGCATACAACAAGACAGCTAGCTTTATATAGAAATCTACTGAAGATGCCTGTTGACCAGTGACACAAATGTGTCAGGGGTTTTGGCATCAACAGTATCCTGGGGGAGGGCGTTCCAGTCCACAATTGTTTTTGGGAGGAACGACATCAGCCGGTAGTCGGTGTCTGCAGCTTGTTGATAAAACTGCTGATCATGACTTCGCCACTCTCTCTTCTTGGGAGGATGGAGCTGCTGTTTTAACCTCGGGCAGCTGACTAAGTTGTTCTTGATTTTATAGAACATGGAGAGCCTTGCTTTCTTCCTTCTGTTCTCAAGGGACATCCAACCTAGAGTCTGCAGCATGTTGGTAACGCTGGCAGTACGTTGGTAGCGGTTAAGCACAAAGCGGGCTGCCCTACTCTGGATTTTTTGTAACTTCACCTTGCGCTGTTTCTAATAGGGGTCCCAGACGGATGCCGAATATTCCAGCAGAGGCCTAACAAATGTTTTATAGGCTTTAGCCTTTATGCTAGGGGAGCTGAGTTTCAGATTACGTCTGAGGAAGCCCAGGGCCTGGTTGGCTTTGGTCCAGATGGAGTTGATATGATTGTCCCAATCCATCTTGTTCTGCACTGAGGCACACATGTCTATCTATATCTATGCGTCTATGTATGTATGTAGATCTACATTTATATGTTTATCTATCTATATCTATTTTTTTCTTTTTTCTTTCTCCTGTCATGCCATTCGCCGATGGTCGTGTGAATGTTCGATCTTCTGTCGCACACAAGGATAGATCTATATCAGATGCAACCGCACGTTGTCTGCTGCATTTAATGCCATTTTACTGTCGAATAAGAAGGATAATGCATTGTCACGCGCGCACGTGTGCTTGTGTGCATCAGTGTATGTGTGCGGGCGCCTGATAAAACTTGCCAGAATTTGTCTACCTGTGCTTGCTATGAATTTGTTACACGTCAATGTACAGGAACACGGATTTCCTCTATTTTGTTTGTTTTTGTTTTCAACTTTAACTTGCATGCACGTCAACGGGTTAGAAAAAAACTGCAGAAGGGCAGTTCCCCCCTCCTTCAACGACACCAATCTCGCTTATCTGAGAAACCGATGATTATTCAAGCTCACGTCGAAATCGAAACAAAAGAATGGTTTCGGAAATTCCAGCTGGTTGTCAAAACCGAAACCAAGGAATGTTTCAGAATATTCCTGAACAGGAACTTCGTTAGGTAGTTCCGCCGAGTCACTTGTGTTTCTGCGCCAAGCTGTCTGCTATGAAGAATATAGTTCTATGATGAATAACTTTTTCGTTTCTAAAACTGTCAAACTTTTGTCTAAGTAGTTATGATTATAATATAGATATATTTTTCTAATTCAGTTGTTGTGAAAACGTACACTTATATGGAATTTAGTGGATATATTGTGAATGTGTGAGTAGTAATATATCGTAAACCGCCCAACGCATAGTCTGTAGAAATAAGCTAGGCCTAGTCTACACCTTAAACCGTGAACACGCCGCCGACAGCTCACAGAGATCGCATCAGAAACACGTTGGGAAGCGTGCCAAAGCGACGAAAGAACCTTTAACAGGTCTAAAAAAGTAAAAGGTAAGCTTTGTCTTTCGCAGATCTATACAGCTTGAGGCCACATCTCTGACTGTTGTCTTCTTCTTCCTAAAATACTGGTTCACTCAAAAACGAGTAGGTCACCAGCGCGCATGTTAAAAAGTAAAATAAAATAACATAAAATAGTGCGACTCAGACTGTTGGCCCCTGGAGCAAATTTGGCAACAAGGGGTCGCACTCGATATTCAAGAAGTTAAAAGCAATGGCCAAATTCAGGCCCAGGTAACAGTAAAATATCTGAGGAAGTAAAAATAGAAAATCGTCAATATGCAGATCTCAAAACTGTCGTTTTGTGCACAATAACACCCAACAATCAGAGATCTCTTGACTTATTCGACGATTGAGACCTTTAACTTATGTCTGTTCGTAGGTCCTCTTGTAACTCTCACTCAGTGACTGTCGCGTGGCTTGCAAGACTGAGTGAGCTAGTTTTCGCATTTTGGCTCGTACTGGCAGGGTAGGTGCCTCCAGTGGTGGTCCAGTCGACTCTTGAAGGCGTTTTCTTGATTCTTGATTCTCTTGCGGTGTAGAAGGCCTAACTGGCCTGTTCACCGTTCCAGGAAAAAGAAATCACTAAACTGTGTGTGGCACGCGTGGCACAGCCTAGCACAGCCTAGTGGTAGCATTTTGGGTCGTAGAGTCGGTGCATTCCTCCAGTGTGCATCCAGTCTTATTGAAGGTGTTGGCGGATGGGGCGGTTACAACACCATCCGGAAGGCTATTACAGACTGTGACGACACGCTGGGAGAAGTAACCACCACATGTGTTCAGCCTGCAGTGTCCCTTGGCCAGCTTAAGACTGTTTCCCCCGGTATCCCTCACTTGGAAGAGGGGGGGCACTGGTTGATCTGTGTCATAGATCCTGGGAATGTATTTGTATACGTCGATCATGTCACTTCTGGTACGACGATGATCCAAGCTAGGTAGCTTCAGGGGCTAGCAAGACGTTCTGGGTAGGGGAGTTCCTTCAGGGAACTTATCAGGCGGGTTGCTCTCCTTTGGACATCTAGGTCACTGCAGAGTGTCTTGGTTGCCAGACCGAGTGGCCATACTCGGCGGCTAGTCTCACGAGGGACTTGTTGAGTGAAACAAAGGTTTTTGGCGTAAGATGGTCGAAGGTTCTCCTTATGATGCTTAGGGTTCTGTCGGCTTTTGCTGAACGTGTGTGCCATATGGTTCTTGAAGCTCAAGTCATTGTGCATCAACACGCCCAGTTCTCTCTAAACGTCGCTCTCTCTAGCCAGTGAGTGCACTCCACTTCCTGGGGGTCGCGTCCCTTCATGCAGTAGGTGGCTGCTTCCTTTGGATGGCCTAGTCTCAGGATGCTGCACTTTTCTGGATGAAAGTGTAGTTGAGTCCATGGACCACTGCTGTAGCCGGTCTAGATCCTCTTGAAGAGTAGCCCAAGAGTTGCTGTCATCGCTACGCATAAAAACCTTAGTGTCATCGGCAAAAAACTCAGTATGACTGTGGACATGATGAGGCAAGTCGTTGATGTACACGACGAAGAGGATAGGCCCTAAGACGCTGCCTTGAGGGATGCCACTCGTCGCCCTTGCTTGCTCTGATCTTACACCATTTACGATAACCTGCTGTGACTTGTCGGCAAGGAAATCCCTAATCCATTCGAGGACCTTTCCATGGATGCCATGAGCTTTCACTTTGGCCACTAACCTGCGATGGGGCACGCTATCAAAGGCTTTTATGAAGTCCATGTATACTGCATACAGAGAGAGGAGGGGAATCAGATGGACCACGACAATGGTGGCAACAACAACACTGGAAGACTTGGACTTTGCTGACGATATTGCCCTGATGTCACATCGCTACCAAGACATGCAGGAGAAAACAGATGCCTTGGCAGCAACAGCTGGAAACCTTGGCTTGAAGGTCAACACCAAGAAGACAAAGAGCATGAGAATGAATGCCAGAGTCCAAGACAACATCAAACTGAACGGAGACGAAATTGAGGAAGTTAGCGACTTCACCTATCTTGGATCCAAGATGTCAAATACAGGGGATGGGGAGGTGGAGATCCGGGCTCGACTTGCAAAAGCCAGCCAGGCCTTTGCCTCACTCAGGAGCACATGGAAGACAGGGAATATCCGCCTGAAGACCAAGTTACGAATCTTCAAATCAAATGTAATAAGCACCCTTCTTATGGATCAGAATCATGGAAGATGACCAAAACCATCAGCAACAAACTAGATGTCTTCCAAAACAGATGCCTCAGACGCATTCTACGCATCTATTGGCCGAATACCATCACCAATGAAGAACTCCACCAAAGAGCAGAAACTGAACCCATCTCAACGCAAATCAAACGAAGGCGTTGGCGATGGATAGGCCATGTGCTCCGCCAGCAGACAACAGCCATTTCCAGAATCGCCCTACGATGGACTCCTGATGGCCGAAGAAGAAGAGGACGCCCCAAGGAAACTTGGAGGAGAACAGTAGAGAGGGAGATGAAGGACAATGGTTGGACATGGGGCCGTCTGGAACGTGTTTCAGCCGACCGACATCAGTGGCGGGCTCTGGTCGAGGCCTTATGTGCTACCAGCACAAAGAGGACTAGATAGATAGATGTATACTGCATCCACCCCTCCTGCATCAATCATCTCTGTCCAGATGTCCAAAGTCTCCAATAGCTGAGTCATACATGATCGTCCCAGTGTAAAGCCATGCTGTCGCCTGCTGATCAGTCTGTTGTCCTGAAGATGTGCTATGAGCTGTTCACGAACAAATGCCTCCATAGTCTTGCGCAGAGTATGCAGTTTAGGGTTACTGGCCTATAGTTGTTTGGGCTGAGCCGGCTGCCTTTCTTGAAGATTGGGGTGACATTGGCAGTTCTCAAGGTATCGGGGGATCTTTCCAGCATCCAAAGACTTCCTGAAGATGATGCTGCATCGACTCCTCCAGCATCAATCATCTCGGTCCAGATGTCCAAAGTCCCCAATAGCTGAGTCATACATGATCGTCCCAGTGTAAAGCCATGCTGTCGCCTGCTGATCAGTCTGTTGTCCTGAGATGTGCTATGGGCTGTACACGAACAAGTGCCTCCATAGTCTTGCGCCGAGTATGCAGTTTAGGGTTACTGGCCTATAGTTGTTTGGGCTGAGCCGGCTGCCTTTCTTGAAGATTGGGGTGACATTGGCAGTTCTCAAGGTATTGGGGGATCTCTCCAGCATCCAAAGACTTCCTGAAGATGATGCTAAATGGGAGTATCAAGGACGTCAGATAGCTCTGCCAGCATGGGTGGGCTGATCCGGTTAGGTCCAGGTGCTTTCCCAGTCTTCAGGCTGGCAAGGTGCTTCCTGACAGCTTCTTCTGAGATGACGAAGTCAGCAGCTCAGAAACATATGTGTAGTTTGGCATCTCTGGTAAGTCTCCGTCCGTCTCTGTGGTGAAGACACTTTGGAAGAAACTATTTAGGAGGTCCATCTTCTCTTTGTCAGTTGTCGTTTTCGTTCCATCCTCTCTTTTGATATCTGCAATACCTGTTCTGAACTTGGTTTTGGATTTGATGTACGACCAGAATGACTTTGGATTTGTTTTTGCCTGTGCTGCAATGGTAGCAAGTTTCTTCTTTGCCTGTCGATACATTTTTGCTGCCCTGTTTCTTGGCTTGGCATATGCCTGGTAATCTTCCCCTGCCCTGGTTTGCAACCATCGTCTGTACAGCTTGTGCTTCTTTCGCACTGAGGTCAAAGTCCCTCCATCCATCCATTTCTTCCTCTGGTTCCCGGATACAGTTGTTTTTGGATCATATTTTTCTGTGACCTGGTCAAGCTTATCTCTGAAGGTTGTCCAAGCTTCTTCTATGGGAAGACCCTCCAACTGCTCCTGCCAGTTGACCTCGCGAATCTCTTCCTTCATTCCCTCATAGTCAGCCTTGTTCAATGTTGTGGCGTTTCTGCTGGTCTTTCTCTTTATATGCACATGAGAGGTTAATGACAAGTGTTGCATGATCTCTCTTACTAGGTCATCCAGCGTTGGTGTCTGGCCCGCTCTGAATGAATAGCTTGTGTCTGGTGCTGAATCAAGTAAGCATCTTTCACAGTTCTGAAGAAATGGCTAGCTGGGCGACTGTCGCTGGTACAACATCTCTCCCTATACCAGTCATTCTCTGGAAAATTAAAATCACCCAACACCAGCAGGTGCGATGGCTTCACTTCTGACAGCAGCAACTTATTCAGACTGTCATTTTTCTGTTGCGTGTGCTACATGGTCCCCAAAGTTCAGTTTGTTGTCCACCCATACACTCAAAGATAATCAAGGTGTAGACATTAATCTTGCACCAACCAGCGAGGGAAGCGGACGGACGAATCATGTGGGTTGCCACATGACTAATTTCATTGAAGTTCGACAAGTTGAAGCTTAAACCAACCCGTGCGAGCTGCTGTCTAGTGAAACTCAGAATTGTAGGCGTGTTTCAATAAGAAGTTGAATGATTTTCGTGTATCATTAAGGTTTTGCTAGCTTCGGATGTTAACCCTGGCCAAGTTTACGTGGCTTAGAACAAAGTAACGTAGACACTCTTTTAACCCAGTCTGTCCTTTTTCTCTAGCAGACAACATGGAGTTCCTGCCACATCCTTTTCATTCAAAGGTCTTGCTAATTGCACATGTTTCTCCACTCACAAAGTGGTGTTACTTTCATATGATGGCTTACAGTTCCATTTTCAGATGAATTGGATTTGGACTGATACACTCGTTAGTCCCTTGTCGTTAGTCCCTTTTGTTTGAGGATATCTTTCCCGCCTCCATGCCGCTAGCTCTCACCCACTCTTTAAGTATATTAGCCTGGTTGATCAAATAGAGCACCCAGTTTTTTGTCTGGGAGGATTTGGGACTTCGATCTACCCCATCCTCGGGCACATTGAGTCTAGATCCTGTCAATCAAAACGTACAGCAACAAACAAAAACATGGGTCTTAGCACGGTGCATGTTGAACAAGGCCAAGTACATCTTGTGTTTTTGCCGCTGCGCAGAAGCCATTCCTGGTCAAGCTGAACCAATGTTACCATTGGATATAAAATTCTATGTGTCATTATGACACTTTTGAGTAAAGAGTACAGTTTCTGAATTTTGTTCTCTAATTACAGAATCAGGATAAAGGGGTTTGTTGTAAGGGGGATGGGAGGGGAGGTTGGGAGTACAGAATATGGAATGGGGAAATTTTGGGTCTGGTCCTCCAGTACCTTGCCAAGATTTTGGTATGTCTGCTGGGATGGACAGTGCTGTGTAGATCTGCCCACCTTCAGCACCTCACTGGCCAGATTGGGTGCTGTTGTCCAGAGGTCCAGTGTTCCAACTGACCAGTTATAGGGTTGCACTTTAATCCTGGCCCATAACAATGGCTTTTTGGCGACTATTGGAGCCACTCTACAGTGCACAGGGCTGAATCCAGCAGGCAGCCTTTCCCATATTCCTATGCAGATAGGGGTGCCATACCTGCCCCAAATGAAATTACAAACATGACACTTGGTTATTGAGTTCAAGAGCTTTTGTAGACAAAAGCCAGGTTTAGAACTTCATATTTCTACTTATGCATCTAGACTATAAAGGAGGTATTGTTTTTAAACTGAATTTTTTTGTGTGTAATTAACTTAAACAAGAAATATTTTATTTAAAAAGAATTAATTTTAACCAATTAAAACTAAGATTTTTCATTTCCAAAAGCATGAAAAACAAATTGATATCAACAACTTTAAGAAAAATCTACCCGTCCTTCCCACCAT
Source organism: Conus ventricosus (assembly GCA_018398815.1). Taxonomy (NCBI): domain Eukaryota; kingdom Metazoa; phylum Mollusca; class Gastropoda; order Neogastropoda; family Conidae; genus Conus; species Conus ventricosus. The sequence goes on along the minus strand of CM031601.1, from coordinate 78,035,175 downwards.
CCCCCCACCAAAATTTGGCATAAAAGCCATAACAAAATTTGAAATGCAAGAAAAATGAATTTCTGGTTGTAATTTGTGTCAGTGTGTCCACTTTTGTATTGGTTGTGTTTGAAACTGTCCACTGTAGTTATCAACTCCATTCCCCTTTATACAGAATGTATCCATAATCGCCAAGCTGACTGGTCATCTATACACTGACACTGAAGTTTGAAGCCAGGAGTGCTCTCTCAGCCATTGTTACTGATTCAGCTGCACAGTTTGGATTGATAAGTTACTCACAACTCTATTGAATGGACAGTCAGTCAGTCACCAATCATTGTGACACTTGACACGAGCTGAAAAATATTTTTTGATTATCTAGAAGGAACAGGCATGGGAATTGTCAGCGAAAACGCTGATTTCCGCGGCAGTAAAATTTGCTTTCCGCGAAAACGAAATTGCGTCCGCGAAAAAAAAATCTGGGGTACAAAAAATATAAAGCACCGGTTTTAGCTGTTGCTGAACTAGTCTCGGCTGGCCTAGACCAAGTTATACTAACGCGAGCGTTATCTCGTTCTCTGTTCTCGTTCTCGCGGAAGTTTGGGTATGGACGATCGAGACTATTCAACATGGCGTGCCTTGGTCGTGTGGTAAACTTCGGCGATCCGTTAGAAGACAAGTGCCCAAATAAATGGAAATGGGAGTGGATATTTGTAGTTATGGAGGTGGAAATCGGAGATGTAGTAAAGAAGGAGCGCCTTGGGACGCGCTTTCGCAAGATAAATATCAGTGGAGCTGCACGGTGTATTGTCTGCAACAAAGACGTATCTTACGCCAGTCGTGGTGTTTCAACACTGACTGACCATCTCCGCTCAAAGAAGCATCTGGATAAGTGTGCGTCTCTGGAAAGTAATCAACGTTTGCCAGGTAAGATGTACTTCAAGTATTATACTAGTTATCCGCTTGCATGTGTGTAATTGAGGGGAGGGGGGTCGCAGGAAAGAGAGAGAATATACAGGCACATGTACCATGTGGCATGTGTGATGTACTACATTGATTGAAGGTGGCTGCCTACAGAGAAGAAGAAAAGAGGGGGCGGGGTGGGGGGGGACAAATCTACTTAAAACTTGCCAGATTTGAGATTATTATTTTTCAAATCTTTTTGATTGTGGTTGTAAAATTGTTTTGATACACAGTACATGTGGTTTTATACTTATAGTTAGATAGCCTACAAGATCCAGTAGGGGTAGAAAACTAACAAGGGGTGATGAAAAAAAAAATCTTTTCCAAAGTGAAGTTCTGTAAAAGATATGAGTACCAGATAGGAGATCATAATTCACACTGAGGATCAGCTTTGTACTAGATGTTAGATCAGTCAATCTGGTTGTCACTGATGTTAATTTACTTCATTTTTTCTTAAATGTTCTTAAATCCATAAAAATGAAGTCAGGATAGCCCAGATTGCACAGATTTTGATCTTGAAAAAAAAAATTTTCCGGGGGGCATGCCCCCGGACCCCCCTAGATTTCAGAGTTTTCCCTTTCAGTCAATTCCCATGCCTGAAGGAAGGATTAACAATTGGCAGCAACTTCGGCTGACAATGTTCTCCTCAAATGGCATGTCTCCAAACACCTTGGGACAAAATGGTCGGACCGGAGGGGTGGAAGAGGGTGGATCACTAGTTAAAAGGAGGATAGTGGATAGGCGGAATAGGGCAGGTCACAGAAGTTAAAAGGTTTGAAGCATCTTTCTCGATTACTTGTTTGCAGATGCCAGAACAAAACGAGCCTACTCAAATGGAGGAGACAGAAGTGGAGACCTTTGCCTTCCAGGCAGAGATTGCTCAGTTAATGAGCTTGATCATCAACACCTTCTATTCCAACAAAGAGATTTTTTTGCGTGAAATTATCTCCAACTCATCCGACGCTCTGGACAAGATTCGCTATGAGAGTTTGACAGATCCCAGCAAGCTTGACAGCGGAAAAGACCTGCATATCAGAATCATACCTGACAAGGAGCGCAAGACCCTCACCATTGAGGACACTGGCATCGGCATGACCAAGGCAGACCTAGTTAACAATCTGGGTACCATTGCCAAATCAGGCACAAAGGCTTTCATGGAGGCTCTGCAGGCTGGTGCTGATATCTCCATGATAGGCCAGTTTGGAGTGGGCTTCTACTCAGCTTATTTGGTGGCAGATCGTGTAGTAGTGGAGTCCAAGAACAATGATGATGAGCAGTACACCTGGGAATCTTCTGCAGGAGGCTCTTTCACTGTTGCCCTTGGTACTGGTAAGTATTTGATTTATCAAGTTTCTATGTGCGATTTGACAGTGTGCCTCCCCACCTTAAAAAAAAATTATTAACAGAATGAATTGGTGATTATCTTGTACATTTTTTTGTGTGTGTGTCAGTTTGTCCTCTTGCTCATGGAATACAAATCCAGTTTTCATGTGGTTCAGATTAGCGTAGTGCATTACGGTCTTTTTTTTTTTTTTTAGTGTATTGAGCAGATCAAGAGCGAAATTGTTTTTTGTGCTAGAGTAGCATTAATTGACACTTATATTATGATGCAACAATATGCTGAAGCAAAGCTATGTCGATGTTAGATGCAGGACGAAGGCAAAAGGAGTCATGGCAGGGGGAATGATGTCAGAACTTGGAGCAGATCAGAGGCAAATTGGGGAGGGGAGATGGGGGTATAAGGGGAGATGGGGGTATAAGGGGAGATGGGGGTATAAGGGGAGATGGGGGTGAGGGTGGGGATGGCAAGTATTGTAGAATTCATTTAAAAGAAAATATTACTATAAAAAATAAAATGTACAGTGGCAGTTTTACAGATTTTATATGAAATAGAAAGCATCATTTTGTCAGGTTTGGTGTGTGTTGCATGGATTGTGAACTGTTGTATATTTCATAATGTCTGTTTCTGAATGTAACCGATGCAATGTTGTGCTGTGATCTGATGAGTCCTAGGACTTTAGAATTGAATGGATGTTTGACAGGGGTGCCACTGGGCCGTGGTACCCGTATCACTCTGTACCTGAAGGAGGATCAACAGGAGTACCTGGAGGAGCGCCGCATCAAGGATGTGATCAAGAAGCACTCCCAGTTCATTGGCTATCCCATTAAGCTGCTGGTGGAGAAAGAGCGTGACAAGGAAGTGGAGGATGATGAGGAAGAAGAGGAAAAGAAAGAGGAGGGCAAAGAGGAAGAAACCAAGGTTCGCTAATGAAATTCTCTCAGGTTTATCTAAGAAGTATGTCTTGACTTAGTTGGTTTGTGTCTGTTAGTCTTTGACTTTTACAATGGTATCTGACAATTTTTTAAACAGAGGCTTCAATGACCTCTATATTCCCTTTGGCTCTTTAAAAACGAGTTGTTTAATTACACATACTATACCGTGGCTCACTAATGCAATAAGCGGCAGCAATTTGCTATCCCTGCCTCGTATACAATAAAGTCCGTATGGACAACAAAACCCTTGAAAGGGCCTCGTGCCTTGCGCATGCTCAGAACCATCCTTTTTTCTCGGCAGCCTTTTCCCGTTAAGCCTCGTGTACACGAGCAGCTAAGTATTTTTTTGCTTTTCTCCCGCAATCGATCGATTGTTGTTGCTGTTCTTTGGTGTCCTTGCTTATGTTTTCACTTAAGGGAGAAACGTACGTGAAGCGATTGGGTGGTAAGGCGAGAGTTAAGAAGGTTTCGTCATTCGATTCCCGCATCTCGCCGGCAGGCTCTTTGTCTCTAGCCGTGCCAAAACCTCCTCTCCCTTCAGCGTCACTTTCTCTCTATTCTTCTTCTCCCAAGGGTTCACTTCAACTCAGCTGCGGTTCTGTTGTTGTGACAGGGACTCTTTCTCGCAACCCACAATTTGTGACGGTGATCGGCTCAGCTGTGGTTCTGTCGATCCCGTCCCTTTGTCCCCTAACGGCGAGCGACTCGGCTGCGGTTCTGTCGTTCCCGTGACTGCATCTTGTGTTCAGTTCAGCTGCGGTTTTACTGCACACAGTTCGGTTTCCATGGCAGAACCGAAGATGCTTGAGCCCTCTTCAACGGAGGCTCCGGGATGGGGCAATGAGGCAGACTTCTCGTCTACCTCTCCCTCTCGCTCGGTAGGCGATGCAAGGGAAGCAACTTCCTCTCAGGGGCTTGAATCTCGTTCGGCCCCGGTTGTTTCCCTTCCCCCACCTCATGTGTCTGCCCCTTCTTTTGGGCAGAACACTTGGGTTTCGCCCTCATTTCCGAGCGCCCCTCAGGGGACCGGCGCATTAGGCCCCCCATTTACTGGGTTGGGCCAGCAGCCACAACCTCAGCCCCCCCTATCATGGGGTCAGGGCCCTTGGGCGCCATGGGCCCAATGGCAATATCCCCCAACCATGGGCTTTCCACAGCCCCCTGCTCCGGGGTTTCCCTGGTGGCCGGGTTTTATGCCCAGCCCTCCACCAGTGCAGGCCTCTTCCTCCCAGGCCCCCTGGGCCCACCCGGTGACTGATCCCTCCCCCGGAGTGTCTGGGAATCAGCCAGCCCAGGCCACCCTGGGCTTTCCGCCGCGCACTGCTTCGCCAAGGGCGGCCACCCCCTCGGTCTGTGGCTCCGACCTGGTGGATTCTGAGTCAGAGGAAGAGGGCCAGTCGCCCAGTTCTTATTCCTTCCGGGACTCGGTGGCCTTTCTGGCTTCCCTTGTCCCGGAGGCGGTGTTATCCTCTCAGGAGGTCAGAGCCCCCTGCCCTTCGGCAGCGGAACTCGCCCTGGGATCTCGCCCACTGGCAGCTATGCCCTCCTCTCTGCTAAAGGAGTCGGTCATGGTGGTCGATTGCATGAGGAGGGCCCAAATAAAAGTCAGGGGCACGGAGGCACAGGACATCACGCCTGGTTCTGTCCCTGATTTCCTGGTGCGCTGGCGTGCGGGAAGTACCTTAAGCCAGAGAGGCTTCCATTTACCAAGAAGGCCTTCTTGGCAAATGATACTATCCCGGAAGCCACTCTCCCCCTCTCCCAGGAGGACCTCCTCCTGGTCCAGGAGAGGTCGAAATCACACGCTAGGCAGGTGGCCCTTTCAGAGCGCTGCCTTGCCGAGTGGGAAGAGTCTGCGAGGAGGGGTTTGGAAGCCATCTCAATCATGGATTCCTTCCTAGGGGACTAGTGTCTGCCCTTAAGGATCCTGATTCAGAATCCTTCACCATCCGCCAGTCCGCGGACCCAGCAGCAGTGGTAGCCTGTATTCAGTCAATGGCTGAAGGGCTTAAGTATTCGGCTGGGGCCTTCGCTAGGCTTCATCTGAACTAGGTACTAGCGAGGAGAGATGCTGTCCTATTGGCATCTTCTGTGGCCCGCTCTGCCTCTGCCCGCGCCTCCCTCAGAGCCTTGCCAGTCAAGTCAGGGTCTCTGTTCGGGAATCACGTACAGGCTACCATTAAGAGCCAGTCCGAGATTAGGCGTGACCTTGCCTTTCACTCAGGCCCCCCTCCCCCCCGCCCCGGTTCAAAATGCAAGGCGCCAGCGCCTTTCTCATCACCGGGTCCCTCTCAACCCAAGGGACGACGGTCATTTGGACCCCGGGGGATCCGAGGCAAGCAACCCAGCAGGGGTCAGCCTCAGGCACGGCCGGGCGGGTCCGAAAGCTCCTATGTCTCAGACGGCCCACCCCCAATGACTTGCCCCCGACCTGGGTACTTCACCCCAGGGCGGTCCTGTGGGCAGTCTGTCCAGGCACCTCAGTGCCTGGGAGTGGCTTCCCGCCAAGCCCTTGGGCTCTGCGGGTGCTCAGTCAGGGTTTCGTCTTCCTTGGGGTGCAGTGCTCCTCTCACTCCTTTCCCTCCTCCTTTCGCTCCTCCTCAGGATCTAGCGGCCTCTCAGGCCTTTGACCAGGAGGTCCTTTCGCTGTTAGCCAAGGGAGCCACAGAGGAAGTCCTCTTCCATTCCTCTCCGGGCTTTTATGGCCGCATTTTTGTGGTTCCCAAAGCTTCTGGAGGATGGAGACCGGTTCTAGACCTCTCGCCCTTAAACAGGTTTCTTATCGTCCTCCGTTTTCGGATGGAAACCCATGTCAATCCGCGATGCCATGCATCCCGGCGACTGGGCGGTATCCATCGACCTGAAAGATGCGTACTTCCATCTCTTGATCCACCCAAGGGACAGGAAGTATCTCCGCTTCGTGTGGAGAAGCCGCATTTTTCAGTTCAGGGCTCTTCCCTTTGGGCTAGCCCCGGCCCCTTGGGTTTTCACGAAGGTGGCCCGGGAACTTTGCTTGCATGTAGACGCAGCTACGCTTATTCTTGTGGCTCCACGCTGGCCGGCCCAAGCGTGTTTCCAGAACTGTTACAACCTGTCTCACGTGCCTCCGATACCGCTCGCCTTAAAAGCAAAGTCCCTGCTTCAGCCACGGTCAGGCATTCCACACGGCAATCCAAACGTGCTGCATCTTCACGCCTGGCTACTGTGCGGGACGCGGTGTCTGCAGAAGGCGCCTCCCCAGCGGTAATCGGCCTTGTGGAACATGCCCACAGGCCAGGCACCCGAAGTGTCTACAGTGTCCAGTGGAATGGCTGGCTCTCTTGGTGCTCCAACCACGCAGTATCACCTCATTCTCCCTCTCAATGCCAATTGGCGAACTACCTAGCTTTTCTTTCATCGGAGAAAAAACTTTCAGCCTCCTCTGTTAAGGTTCACAGGGCGGCTATTTCCACCACTATCCGCCAGTTAGGGGGCCCCTCCTTCGTGGACGACCCTCTTCTGCGGGATCTGGTCAGAGGAGCAGCCCTACAGGAGGCCCGATGCCCCTGCCGTACCCCGGCGTGGGATCTTTTCTTAGTCCTCTCCTCCCTCAGGCTCCCCCCTTATGAGCCCATCTGGGAGTGTTCTCTGAAATTCCTTTCCTTCAAAACGGCCTTTCTCGTTTCCCTGGCCTCAGGGAGGCGCTGCAGTGAAGTCCATGCCCTTAGTGGCCTGCCTGGGGACGTCGCCTCCGAACCGGATGGCTCGATATCTCTTCGCCTCCTCCCAGAATTTTTAGCGAAAAACCAGTTGCCAGGTTCTCCTTCCCCGACTATCTCCATTCTTCCTCTCGCTTCTATTCTCCGCCCCAGACGACGAAGACCGCACTCTCTGTCCGGTGCGCGCTCTGTGGGAGTACTGTATAGGAAACGCACGAAATCTTCTCGCTCCAAGCAGCGCCACCTGTTTTCTCTCTTACAACGAAGGTTATAAGGAGGACATCAGGCACTCTTCAATCTCTCGATGGCTGAGAGAAGTAATTAAAGCTGCGTACGCGAGACCTGAAGGGATTTGGCTGTTTTCTCACCAAGACCTCATGAGATTAGGGCATGGGCGTCTTCGCTGGCAGTAGCTCATAATGCCAGCATTCAGAGTGTGTTAGATGCCGCATATTGGTGTTCCCCTGGCACCTTCATCCAATTCTACCTGCGCGATGTTTCTCGTCTGCGCGATGATGGGTCTAGGGGCATCGCATCAGCTGTGGTGGCCCAACACTCCATCTCCGCCACACGCTCCGGCTCTTCTCGCTCCTCCAGGCGGTAACCAGGTGAGCCCTCCTTCCAGGTAGTGCGACTCTGCATTAGTGAGCCACGGTATAGTATGTGTAATTAAAAGGAAATTTTTATTCTAAAATTACGTTTAATCTAACATACTTACCGTGGCTCACGCAGAGGCCCTCCCTACCTCCCCGCCTTCCTGGTTCCATCAGGAGTTCTCAGTCGGGGTTTGATATACCTCGAAAAGAGGATGGTTCTGAGTATGCGCAAGGCACGAGGCCCTTTCAAGGGTTTTGTTTGTCCGTACAGACTTTATTGTATACGAGCAGGGATAGCAAATTGCTGCCGCTTATTGCAATTAGTGAGCCACGGTAAGTATGTTAGATTAAATGTAATTTTAGAATAAAAATTTCCTTTTAAATTCTGCTCAAAAAGTGTTTTCAGATTTCTAATGTTTAAAACTGCTTGCCGTTTTAAAAAAAGTTGTTTTAGAGAGTAAGTCCCCAGAATGAAGCAGAAATTTGTTGACATTGTATATTGATAATACGTTGCTGGAAAACGGTATTACGATTGTATTGTGTGATGATCTATAGAATTAGGACAACCACTATTCAATTTCAGGTTTGGGGACTCTTTCCTACTTGCATGTTTGTTGTGCATGTTTTGGGGAAAGAAAACATCCCAAAGGATAATAAGTCATAATACAAATAACCTTGAACATTTCACAGTTTATCCCTGTGTCACGAGTTTGTCACGGGGCCTACGACGTTCGACCCACCTAGGGTGGCGGAATTACTTATTTGTTTATTGTCGTTGCTGTTGTCGTGTATCCGTCCCTTAGGGTGGCTTGTGGTGCGGTTGCACCTTGGTGTGGTTCAGCTCAACTTCGGTCTGCTTTCTCTCTCTCTCTCTCTAATTCCACCGCCCGTGCTATTCATCCTGCAAGTTCACGGGTGGCCGGTACCTTTCTCTCGAACTTTCTGTCTATCGCCTCTCGCCTGTCTTTTTACCTGTCGCACGTGCTTCGTTCCTTTTAGTTTGAAGTATGCTCACTCTGTGACGCAGCATGGCATGTTGGCCGCCATTGCTGAGGGAGGTTAGCTCTTCACTCGAGCGGAAGATGTCTCTGGGGGCGCCTGCTCCAGTCCTGGTTCTTTACCTTATCGTCGAGAGTACAGTCAGTACTTTCAATTCCTGCAGTCGGCCTGTAGGAGAGGGACATCATTTCTTCTGTTTCCGCATCTTCGCCTCTGTCCTCTCGACTGGACAGAGGGTAGAGAGAGTCCTTTGACCCGCCTCTTCGGGGTCACCCACGGGTAGCTGGTAAGCATCAGTTTCGTGGTCTGTTTGTTTTGATTTGTTGTTGTTAGCCGGCTTAGTCTTCGCTTTTGCGCATTTTCTTTTGTTTTCGAAATTGTAAGAGAAATATTGTGTGAGACCTTTTCTCTGGTTAATTCCATCTTTAAAACCTGGCCATTCTAAATTATTTCCAAAATTCTTTCTCCTGTTTATGTATCTGGTGATGGCGGTAGTCGGTGGGGGAAGGGAGAGAACCTGGTGATTCAGGGTTGGAACTTGCTTGGTCTCGCTCGTCCGCCCCTGTCACATTCGCCGGACTTTTATCCTTCGGCCACCGTCTGTTTGTGTGTGCAAGGAGAACGAGTTTTATGTTCACGAGCGTGCGTACGCATGATTTGTCGTTCGGATGCGTGGGTTTAAGATTTGTTTTATTTTGAATGTGTTTATAAAATGTGACAGTTTTGCCATTGAATTATTATTTGCAAATGTGGGGGCATTTTTAACGATGGTCCTGTGTTATTTTTTCCAAGGGGGAAAACGTTAAGCGTGAGTAAAGGGGAAGGTAAGATAATTCTATTTGTTTTATACCTGTTATTTAATGCAGTTTTTTTTCCCGATCGGGAAAAGCTTGATTCAATGGTTTCTGTGTGGTTGAATACACTTCCCCGCCCATCATGCGAGTGCTGTTAAGACTTGAAGCAATGGTCAACGGTATGACCCAGGGTTCCATACCCTTCTTCCTTCCTCCTTCCTTTTCTTTTCCTCCTCTCCGCTCCCTCCCCCGCTACCCTCCCCCCCCCCCGGGGGGTTCACCTGGACACAAACTGGATGGTCCACTGCTGGCGAGGCCACGTTCTGGGTGAGAAAAAGGCGAGATGGTGCCACCGGGGTAGCCAACCCCCTTGGGGGGCCGTGGACGTTTGGGGGAGCCCGCCGCCTCGACTGGCCGCCTGGACCCCCGTCCGGACCCCCAAAAAACACACCCCCCCCCCCCCCCCCCCCCCCCCGGGACACCCTTCACTGCCCGTTGGGAGTCGGGGTGTCGGCTTTGGGCGACTCCCTGCGAGAACCAACCCGGCTCGGGACCTATGGACAGGGGCCCCTGCGGATTGACGGGCAGGGATGGGGACCATCCGGGGTGTGAAAAAGGGGCCCAATCGGGAAAATTTTTTTCTTTATTTTTGTGTCATGATATGTGCTGGAATGCTGTAATTGTGTTGTTACGTCTTTGGGGTGAAAAATTTATTTAAAATCGTGCATGTTGTGGGTGGGGGGTTTGTTTTGATTGCGATTGGCAGTTTGTGCGTTGGAGTGCTGATCTGTTTGTGCATGTTGTGGGGTTGGGTGCTTGATCGTGTTGTGAAATGTTGTGGGTTGGGAGTTTTAATGTGATCTGCATGGTGCTGTTTTGGAATTTTATTTTGCTGGTGTGAATAAATGGGGTGTTGAAATCGAATCTTATTGGGGGTCTCTTGCGGAGCGTTGAGGTCATCACTCCCTTCACCCCCACCTGACCGATCCTGTGGGGCGCCTCCGGGTGGGGTCGTGAAAATTGGGGGGCTGCCCCGGGTTTGGAAGGGCTCGGGCGTCTCTCTCCCCCTTTTCGCAAGACCTTTTTGTGTTGTCGTTTTGTATAGTTTGTCAGTTCGTCGGTTTGTTCGTGGGTTGGGGGTGACTCTAGGGAAGGATTTTTTTTGGGGCCCCTGGGCTCCGGCGTGCCCGGGGGGTCGAGGGGAGCCCCAGGGGGACGCCGCTTCCGGGCCCCCTTCCGCCGGGTCCCCGCAGAGGGCCGAAATCTTCCCCTTCTTTGCCGCTCAGTCTTCCTTTCCTGTTTTGTATTTACCAATTCTTTTTTTTTTTTTTCTCTCCCGGGTTGTTGAGTACGGGGGTGTACCCCGCCTAGTTTTTTTTTTTTTTTTCCTCTCCCCGGATCCCTCTGCTGGGTTTTTGTTTTTTTTTTTTTTCCCGGGCCGCCCCCCGCACTGTTGTCGTGCTGAGAGCGCGGTGTTGCCAGGAGTGGGGGGCACCGACATATTTTTGTTCGTTTTTTTTTCCGGTGCCCCCCACCGCATTTTTCTCGTGCTGTAGAGCGCGGTTTTCCCCAGAGTGGGAGCACCGGGAATTGTCCGCCCACCCAACCACTACACACTTAACCATGCCCAAAAAATTTTTTTTTTTTTTTCTCTAGTGGAATTGTTTTTCCCCTTTTTTGGGAAAAATGTGGGATATTGTTGTCAGGCGACGTCCCGCGGTGGTTGGCGACGCGTCGTCGAAGAAAAGGGTATTCAAAATTTTACGTAGCCCCCTACTTTTTAGTCCGTACTTCGACTCGGTAACTTCTACCATTCCATGCTGTAGCAGGTAGTCCAGTAGTCTTTTACTACCTCTTCGCTGGGGGTCCCCTGTCGAGACCCCGACTGGCACTTCCCTCGGAAGCGCAGAGAAGCAAGCAACTGTGGGTTTCTTTTGAGTCGCAGAGACCGAAACCTCTCCTCCCGGGTTCCCCCGTAAGGGGCATGCCCCAAAGACTTTCCTTATGGGGAAATCGAGACCCAAGGGACGGGGCGACGGTCACCCCCGGTCGGGGGGTGGTGAAACCCCCCAATATCACCCTGTCCTTAGTTTCTGGAGCGACAGCGACGGGGGGGATGAGGGCCCAACGTAGGAAGAGCGAGGGGGGGCGTAGGCAGGGAAACTCTGCGTGGAAGGCGTAGAGAGGAGGCCGCTAGACAGGAGGCTCTGCCAGAGAGGGACGACAGACAGGATTTTGCATAGGGAAAGGGTATGCTGGGGGAGGAAGAGGTGCCCACGGAGGCCCCTTCAAAGGAAGAAGTCTCAGCGAGGGGGGGAGGGTGCCCGTTGGAGGAGGCTGCTAGAAAGGGTCAGGTTGGGGGGGGCTCTAGCGGGGGCTCACGAGGGGGGAGGCTACAGGGGAGGAAAACCCCCGTAGGGGAAAAACTAGACGGATGGAGGTCTGGTAGGGGGGAGATGGAACAACTTCTTTCGCGGCCTCCCCCTTTTTGTAACCAGGGGTTTTTTCACCAGGAGGTGATAAGGGAGGGCCCAAAGTTAAAGCTTCCAAATTCAGACCTAGTGAGGACATTTAATTTCTTAGAGCATTCGACAAGGTTGCTTGTTCATACCAATTGTCTGAGGGCAAAAGGGTTGCACCTTTTTTCTGGGAAAGGTGCTGCAAAAGGGGGTGTGTGCCACTCAAATGAAGGTTCTTACAGACATGCAGTTGGCTCTGCGAAAACGTTTTCCACCTTTAAACCCCCGAACCACAGGGGGAAGTTTGGTCATGAAGAAGAATTTGATGAACCTTGTGCAGTTTGGTGATGCGCGCAAGACGCTGGGTACTGGGTCGTTCTAAATTGGAGCTGGAATCTGACCTCAAACAGCCCCCAACCGTGTCCCCCGAGTTTGAGGATCCGGGTAGGCGAACGCACCTCAGGGTTTTGCGGCGCGATTCACCAGCCAAAAGGGGTTGCTGAAACTCGCAGGCTTAGGGGATCGCCCAGATAGGAAGGAAGCCCTCCACAGGATTTGGGGCAATAAGGGGCCGACAACTGCTAGGGGGAAAAACAGGGGAAGGGACCCAACCGCTTTTCTTATGCGAGCAAAAAACTCCAGACCCCCAACTATACCACAAAAGATTGAACAAAGGTTTTTGCATTTTTGTTGGGGTATCCGGAAATTTTACCCTACTTTTACCCGTGAGTTTTTGCGGGGCATCATCATCCTCTCCTACCGGACCGGGTCCGGCCAGTCAGTCCGACTCAGGGTTGGGCATGGGGCTGCAAAATCATGGTTCACTTTCCCCTTAAGGGTTTCCGGAAACGGTGCGACTATCTTACCCAGCCCGTAGTTCTATTGGAAAATCATCAAGGGGGCACTTCCCCCCCAACCAGGGGTTTTTTTTTTTTTGGTCTCTGTATCAGGGGTTTTTGACAGTTTTTCCTTCAGTGAGGGAACGGTTGTGAATCACCCCAAAGGTTCGATTGTACTTTCATGTTGGAAGGTTTGCTTAATTGTTTGATAAATGTAGTATTATGTATTTCCCCGTGTGATTCTATCGTGGAATGTTTGTATTGGATTCATCGTACTCTGTCGATCACAGAGAGTTGGGTTCGGTCCCATTGTTGTAAAGTTGCAATGCGACAAGGTTCAAAGGAGCACTGTATCTCAGAGAAACAGATGCTTTTAGAAGGGGGGTTTTGTCACGAGTTTGTCACGAGGCCTACGACGTTCGACCACCTAGGGGGGCGGAATTACTTATTTTTTTATTGTCGTTGCTGTTGTCGTGTACCCGTCCCTTAGGGTGGCTTGTGGTGCGGTTGCACCTTGGTGTGGTTCAGCTCAACTTCGGTCTGCTTTCTCTCTCTTCTCTCTAATTCCACCGCCCGTGCTATTATCCTGCAAGTTCACGGGGGGCCGGTACCTTTCTCTCGAACTTTCTGCTATCGGCCTCTCGCCTGTCTTTTACCTGTCGCACGTGCTTCGTTCCTTTTAGTTTGAAGTATGCTCACTCTGTGACGCAGCATGGCATGTTGGCCCATTGGCTGGGGGAGGTTAGCTCTTCACTCGAGCGGAAGATGTCTCTGGGGCGCCTGCTCCAGTCCTGGTTCTTTACCTTATCGTCGAGAGTACAGTCAGTACTTTCAATTCCTGCAGTCGGCCTGTAGGAGAGGGACATCATTTCTTCTGTTTCCGCATCTTCGCCTCTGTCCTCTCGACTGGACAGAGGGTAGTAGAGGTCCTTTGACCGCCTCTTCGGGGTCACCCACGGGTAGCTGGTAAGCATCAGTTTCGTGGTTGTTTGTTTTGATTTGTTGTTGTTAGCCGGCTTAGTCTTCGCTTTGCGCAATTTTCTTTTGTTTTCAAAATTTGTAAGAGAAATATTGTGTGAGACCTTTTCTCTGGTTTAAATTTCCAATCTTTAACCTGGCCATTCTAAATTATTTCCAAAATTCTTTCTCCTGTTTATGTATCTGGTGATGCGGTCGTGCGGGGGGGAAAGGGGAGAGAACCTGGTGATTCAGGGTTGGAACTTGCTTGGTCTCGCTCGTCCGCCCCTGTCACATTCGCCGGACTTTTATCTTCGGCCACCGTCTTTTGTGTGTGTTGCAAGGAGAACGAGTTTTATGTTCACGAGCGTGCGTACGCAGATTTTCGTTCGGATGCGTGGTTGAAGTTTTGTGTTATTTTGAAATGTGTTTATAAAATGTGACAGTTATGCCATTGAATTATTATTTGCAAATGTGGTGGCAGTTATTAAGCGATGGTCGCTGTGTTGATTTATTTCCTAAGGAAGGAAAACGTTAACGTGAGGTGAGGAGGGAAAGGGGTGAAGATAATTCATATTTGTTTATAACCTGTTGTTTTTAATGCAGTCTTTTACCTGACGATGTTGAGAGAGACTTGATTTCAATGGGTTTACTGTGTGCGTTGAATACACTTCCCTCGCCATCATGCGAGTGGCTGTTAAGATTGACAGCAAGGGTCAGACGGTACTGACGGCAGGGGGTTTCCCGTACCCCTTTTTCCTTCCTCCTTCCTTCTTCTTTTCCCCCTCTCCGACTCTCCTCCCAGCTACGTCCCCCCCCCTCCCGGGGGCTTCACCTGGAGCACGAACTGGATGGTGCCACGTGCTGGTCGAGGCCACGTTCTGGCTGAGACCACGGACGAGATGGTGCCACGCGCTGGTCGAGGCCACGCCTTGGTCGGGGACCGTGGGACTGCTAGGGGAGCCCGCCGTCTCGACCTGGCCGGCCTGGACCCCCGTCCAGGACCTCCAGTAACAGCTACGTCCCCCCCCACCCCCCCGGGACCAACGCTCTTCACTGCCCGCTTGGGAGTCGAGGGTTTTCGCTTTGGGCGAATCCCTGCGAGAACCAACCCGGCTCGGAGCACCTAGTGCGACAGGGTGCTCCCTGCGGAAATTGACAGGGGCAGGATTGTGGACGCACTCCGTGGTGGAGAAAGGGTCAATACGGAAATATTTCTTTATAATTGTGTACATGTATATGTGCTGGAATGCTGTTAATTGTGATTGTGTAGCGTTGGTGAAATATTTATTTATAAACGTGCATGTTGTGGTGTGGGAGTGCTTGATTGCGATTGTGCATGTTGTGTGCGTTGGAGTGCTTTATCGTGATTGTGCATGTTGTGTGCGTTGGAGTGCTGATCGTGATTGTGCATGTTGTGTGCGTTGGAGTGCTTTATTGTGATCGTGCATGGTGCGTGTGTTGGAATGTTTATTTTGCTGGTGTGAATAAATGGGTGTTGTATCGTAAATCTTTATTGTGTGGTCTCTTGCGGAGCGTGTGAGGTCAGTCACTCCCTTCACTCCCACCTAGACCGATCCTGTCAGGGCAGACCTCCAGGGGTCGGTCGTGACACCCTGCATGATTGTATTTGAAAGTTCAGTGTCTGTCTCATAAACTGAAGTCATAAGTGTACACAGCAACCGAGTGAAAATGCATAAATTTTTTGATTTTCTTATTTTGAACAATATAATTTTAGGCTGGAGAACTCTCCTTGTACTGGGGATTTCAGAGAATACCACAGGGTTGTACATCCTTAGCAGTATCTATAGGACCAAAAAGTCCTGGACCACCCCGAAGTAATAGGACATTTGTCCTTCATTACAAAATCAATCGGAAAATTTTGAACGCAAGCCAGATTGAATGTTATATTAAGTTTTATGCACACAAAAATGGTATTACAAAAGCTGACTATATTCCTAGAGTGGGAAGCCATGTTTGGTAAACATACTATTACTAGTCCACACACACACACACAGTCACACACACAGAGGCAGTGTCTTTCCTAAATCACTATTCATTGCTAATGCTAGTATTCAAGTACAATATTGATTCATTTGGAGTCGTCTTTTGGTTGAAGAGCATTCTGTTCCTTTTCTCTCCCCACTTTTCTGTCACCCTGAACACCCATTCTGATTCCCCCTTGACATCACTTGGTCCTTCCATTTGCACCCTCATCAGCATGGCCTGGTTTTCTGCTGTCAGTCTGTTCCTTTGACTTGTCAAAATCAAATTCTGAGTGCTCTTTAGCCGCTTTACGCTAAAAATAACCCTGACACAAGCTGGCTGCGAGCTCTCAGCTGCGAGCCGTGTACCTCGCTGGCTCAGCCTCTGCGAGTCAGGGAGGCAGAGTTGCAAGCCAACGAGCTAAAAATAGACCGCCACGGCTCACCACTAAGCTTAGTGCCAGTGGCACACGGGACTAGTAATAGGCCAAGTGATTCACTGGGCAGTGGGCTTACACTAAAGTTACAGACTGGAGTTTTGTACGACGGTCGGACTCAAATAATTATGCGGGCTTGATATAAACGGCCGGTGCCATGTCCGTGAGCATCGGAAAGCTATCGGACAGTGACCGCGTTTTCGGCAAAGTAATGGGACATTTGTCCTCTTCACTGCCAGTTATATTGGACATTTTGTATGTGCAATCGGTCTATGTCCGATGTCCGATGTGGATGTGCAACCATGAATACCATCAGACTTTCAGAGGCAGGAAAAACAAACATATGAGGAAAAGAAATTGTTGAACAACATCAACAACAACAACAACAACGAAATAATGAAACGTTTAACCACTAGGAGTCTCACTGTATCAGGACCAGATTTCCATCGATTTTATGTTTGATGCTGCTCATGGCTTTTAAACATTACAACGCTTTTGCATGCATGAGACCACATTAGTTGCGGGAAAATATGAAGGTGAACATGATTTGTTGAGCCATTTTTCAGGTTGAGAATGTTGTATAGGCTTTGTCATTTGGAGGGAAATACTAGATTGAGGTGAGACATTGAAGGAAGGTTGATTTGCCAAGTGTTGGGAGATAGGAGTGGACTGAAGATACTATAAAAGTAAGCAGTTTTGATCCATGGTTTTCAACTTGTTTTCGGAAAGTGAACAAGCCGGGGATGGCACATTGTTACTTGGGTACTTTGATAAAAAAAAGAGCTGAACTACACCAATCATGTGCGGTCTCAACATCACTTGTTTTACCCCCTTTTTAACAAAAAAAACAACAACCAACAACACAAAACATGCATAGGTTTTATTTTGATGATATGGTATCCCTGATGAGCAATATTTTGGCTTGGTTGTGAAAACAAGAAATGAGATGTACAGTATTGTGTGTGAATAAAGATTTGTTTTTTTTCTTTCCATTTATATGATGACTTTTGCACATTGTTTGTTTTTAAGTAATTAGGTAATTTTTATTGT
>CM031601.1:77895441-78017145 GCA_018398815.1 Conus ventricosus | reverse complement strand
TTATGTGTTTATTTACCGAATTGGTAAAAAATCACAAGCTGCCTCTGATAATTGTAGCAAGTAAGTTAATGTGCTTAAACGCAAAACCTTAGAGAAGAGAAACTTCAAACAAATTTGACACTCATCCGTCTTTGAACACAAGCATTTGGTAAGACGCTGGGGCAATATTAACTAAAAAAAAAAAAATCCCATCATGTGTGGGCAACTTTTCTTGTGAATTTTCTGCCACATTCAACTTTACAAAATAACGAAATAACATTAAATTATAAGCGTATATTAAATTAAAAGTAACTTTAAGCATTTTGAAACAGTAAAATATAAAAATGAGCCCCCTGCAGAGACTTCTGTGACTTTACATGTTCCACTTTGTGCTTACAGCTTTGAACATACTTTACATGTCCAAAGGGAAAAAATGCAACTAAAAATTTCTTGAGCTTGGAGGGGGGGGACAAGGACTTGTAGAGGAATTTGGACCACTCTATTCTGCATTATCTTGCAAGATCCCGGATGCAT
Organism: Conus ventricosus; assembly: GCA_018398815.1. NCBI lineage: Eukaryota > Metazoa > Mollusca > Gastropoda > Neogastropoda > Conidae > Conus > Conus ventricosus. The sequence continues at coordinate 78,016,632 of CM031601.1, read as the reverse complement.
TGTCTTGCACGAAAACCTGAAACAGCACCCATTCAGAAAAAATTTTTGGGTTGTAACTCATGCTTGTTTCGTCAAATATACCCTTTTCCAGTTGACAAAATAGATTGCCAAGATAGATAACCTTTTAGAAATAACCTTTTAAAATACCATTTAGAAATACCAAAATGACCAATCTTTGTATTTAATTTCTTTACATTGACTGAAATTTGAATGCTACAAAAAACTAAAGAGAAAAATAACAGCAACTAAAAAACAAACCCTTCCCCTCAATTTACATTTTTGGGACTAGAGTACAGTTGAAAGTTGAAATTTTCCCAAAAAATCACCATGTCTTACCATAACGCAACTTCCTGTCTTCAAAAGGCCAACAAAATGAAAAATTTAAACTTTGTTTTAACAGATAAAAATTGCCTGCTCGACGCTTTGCCTGCTCAGAAAGTGTCGACAGAATGTCCACCACCTGCCCGACTTTGCTCTTCCCAAAACATCCAAGTTGGCAGGAATGTTGTTTAAAAAAATAAAATGACCATATTTAAAAACATTACACTTGCATTTTATGAAATAAAATTTTTCTGTTACTGCAATACCAACATAAATGAATGACCTGCATAAAGTGCTTTTGTTTTGTGGCGCGAAATGGGGCATTCTCCCTTGTAAATAATGTTATAACAGCATCAAGTGCCAATGTGTGCATGTCTGCGTGTTTTATAATGAATGTCCTCTTCAGTCCTTCGAATGAGACATTATTGACTAAAACCGAGGTTCCGTGTGGGGAACGCACACCCAACATCTTGCACACAAGTAAATCCCATCACCAATTTTGGGAAGAAAAGGGCCAGTTGGCCGTTGGTATGGACGACACGTGACACATAGCATGCACCTTCCCCGAAGATGGAGTATGGCTGCCTTAATGGTGGGATAAAAAAGGGTCATACACACAAACTCCACTGCCTGGCTATACAGGGAGTGTCCGCAGGAGTATCAGCCGCGTACGCAGAAAGAAAAAAAATCAACACACCTGTTAACACATTTCACAATTTTTTTTTTCAAAACGGCCCAAACCCAGTGATTGATAACACAAAAGAAATGTAGAAAAAAAACCCAACAACAAACCACACACACAACAAATGAAGGGGAGGGAGGGAATGGGATGTATTGGTTATGTTTAGCTCTGAAGACATTGGGTTGTCCAAAATTTCTTCATGCCTACCACTCATTTATAACCGTCACTCATACACCCATTAACATTTCACACACTCTTGTCATCCACAGGCACACAGTTTTGCATCTCACTGTGGAGTCCAAAAACCACAAAAACCGTTTGGGTTTTTTTAAAAATGGCATGGAGCATAAGCTACAAACATCCCCCATTATTCTTCACATACACCATTTTCCCAATTTAAACCATAACTTAAAACCCAGGCCACTACCTGCTAGTGCCCTAACAACTGTCCGGGGATACTGAAAATGGCACTGCCCTTCTCAGTCAAAAAAGAAATAATCCGGTTTCTGACAGTAAGCAAAAATCTTTTCTTATTGAACTGATACACAAGTCTTCACTAAGTTAAATATGGGAAAAGAAAAATCAATTTGACAAACCACATGGTTGCATTCCAAACCACATTTAAACAACAGCAAAAATTAACCTGCCTCACAGCAAGTGCTTTATCCAAGTCCATGTTTTTCCCTAAATGTATTTTAAATGCTGAAACTACAAAACCTATTTGGCTCAAGGTTAACTCCATGCTGTCTGCAAGTTTCACTGATGTGGGTTTTGTCACCATCCATCTTAATGTTGATCCTTGTTCAAACATGATCTGAAATCTCTCTTGCATGGTCACCTTCACAAACATATGCGCCTACCTGCTTTCTTCTAAGAAATCTCCCCTCTTGCATGGTCACCTTCTTCACATCATATGCTGCCTACCTGCTTTCTTCTAAGGGAAAAAACTACACCAAAGAACGAACTGCATCTGGCTGTGCAGCAGCTGAGTTCCAAAACTGCAGTACACCAGTACCCGCCCAATGACAATGCTATTTAGCGAGAACTCGACCCATCCAAGTGCTGGATGCTGTCAACGGATTATGCTGTGCATCTGGGTCAATTTCAGAGCACCTGTTCCATTATCTGGGTTTTCCAGCAATGGGTCAATCAAAGAAAGGGCACAGGCGCACTGAAAGATGTCCCCATATCTCAAACAGGGCCCGTCAGTCGCCAGCTTGAATGTGATGCAAAGAGATTCTACCCCTAAAACTCTACAGAATATCACACCCATCACCTTTAAATTTTGTGTGAAAGTGATTTGTTGCCTTCCCCTTGCAACTTTCATGTTGCATTTTGTTGTTGTCCATCTAACTTATCTACTAGAACTGTGCAGGCATGCCTGAAGTTTATCCACTTCCTCCATGCCTGAAGCATCATCTTCATCACTTCCAGAGGGGGGATGTCATCGTGGAGGGGGCGCACCAGTCTGGGTACACCGTCATCCTCATCGATACCCGCAACAAACAAACAAACAATACTTACAGGATGCAAGGGGCAAAGAAGACAGTGCTTCCTGGTCCTCCCCAAACAGCTTCGGGTGTTTTTTTTTCTGCAACAATGGATCAAACAATACTTACAGGATGCAACTGGGCAAAAAATCCCCCAATTCTGAAAATGAACTGTGGTCATCCCTGCATTCCTGAAATAGAGTTGTGCCATTAGTCATCCTGAACATTGTTTCAAACATGTCAGAGCTGCAAGGGCCCCAAAGGCACAGTGACCTATATTTTGACATCTTCTGAGCACAGCATTTCAAATTTAAATTTAGCACCCCGAATGTGATGATATCACCAGTGCTGCAGTGGGAATTTTTGTTGTTTTAGTGCTAGCTTCTTTTCTGAAACCAAACTCTTGTGGCATCATCAATTGTTTGACAAGTCAGATTCAATAGCACTTTTATTTTTTACTTCACTTTGCAAATAGCATGATGTCTAAGACAACAGAAATCTTGTACAACATCGTGTGGTTTTGGCTCAACTATGAGAGAAAAAACGGTCAATCCCACATGTTACAAAGGGGAGCTAGAGTGCAATGCAGTTGTATTCCCGTTTGCCATGTAGACACCATTTGCAATAACAAATTTATGCCAAAGGATTCCTCTATTAGTTTTCTTTTCAAGTTTGTTTGTACCTTGTATTGTGAGACACTGAACAACAGTAAACAATAACATCTTTTGATTACAATGACTGAACAATTTGCTTTTTAATACCACTTAATAACCAGCAGAATCGTTTCGCACAGTAATGGGAGAAAATGATGAATCAAGAAATTATGCAACTTCTAAAATTACAGAAGGGGATGAAAAGAAAACAGGACAGTTCTCCACAAGAACAGATTAACTCTCAACATTTTTCAATTTTTGCATTTTTCACGACGGATGGGTTTTTTTTCCTCGTAACATTCTGCACATTTCTAAAATAATATTTTTGTGATGAATGTTGTCTACAGGGATGAAAACGGTTTAAAAAAAAAAAAAAAGATTGGCGGGGGTCTGTGGGTCACCATAGGCTCCCAGTGTGGTCCAGGGATGAAAACAGTTAAAATCAAAAAAAAAAGGAGACTGGCGGGATCTGGGGGTCACCATAGGCTCCCCGTGGGGTCCAGGGCAACAGCCTGGGGGGGTCGCGCCCCTAGAAGCTGAAGCATATTTTGTATTAACAAGGCTTAAAAATCTTAGAAATCACTTTCCTTGCTTCTAAACAACTTATTCTATAAAAACTTTCAACAGCATGAATACCGAGACTGATGTGGAAAAAACTGTGTCAACTGTGACAAAGCAAACATCTAGTATGACGATCCTCAGTCTGTACTGGAGAAAATTGGTCAAACGCCCTTTCAGGACATAAAGAATAAAGGGCCTGTAATAAGTAAATCAAGAGTGGGAATCAAACTTAGTATATCAGAGTTTCCCGATTGCCACAACAGCCAAAGTACACACATTTTTTGGCAAGGTTCACCAAATGCTTCAAATTCGCTGTCTCCGTCACATTTTCTTATTACATCCCCGACTCTGCGCTCACACAGCTTCTGCGGCCACTCTGTCTTCCAAAGGTTCACATACTTCTTTTCTTTTTTCACTCACTGGCAGCAAACTCTCGCTGTTAATCGATGCCATGAGAAATGACACTGGAAGGAAGCAGAATGAACTACGCTGTTCGAGAACATTACCGACAGAGAAGTTTGCTGTGCAGACAATTTGACATCGTTTCAGAGCTTCACTCTTCAATATTTTTCCAGTGGAGATTTTTTTTTTTTCTGGCAGAGAGGCTAAAAAATAACGGCGAAGACGGCAGAAGCGTTTTCATTCCTGTTTTTTTGCGCTTTGTATGGCGATATATTGCTTCAGATAACAAAAATGTTTTAAATACCATAATTATGGAAAGAAAACCGTCGATCAACGGTGATTAAAATTCAAGGGAAAGAACTGAAGGGCGTTAAAACATTCAAGTTGCATCTATGTTCATCTAACAGCTAAGCGACAAGAAATACCTACCCAATCCCAGTTTGACCATGCGATGGATGCGGTTGGCATGGAGGTGGGATCTTCCAACGTGAAGCCGGAGGACAGAAGAGCAGTTTCAAACAGCAGCATGCACAAGTCTTTCACCGATTTGTCATTCTTGTCAGCATCACACTTGACTTTGAGGTTTTTGACGATGGGGTGGTCCGGGTTGATCTCAAAGTGTTTCTTGGCAGCCATGTAACCCATGGTGCTGGTGTCACGGAGGGCCTGGCCTTCATGATGCGTTCCATGTTGGCAGACCAGCCGTACTGGAGGTCACAATGCAGCAGGGAGAAGACACCAGACGCTGAGACACCGTCACCTGGAAATCCAACAGGTCTCCTTAGTACATCTTTTCAGAATAAATTAAAATTGCACATAATAAGCTTGTCACCTGGTCTGTCCAGTTTCTTTTGTCAATCATACAAACTCCAAATCATCCAGCTTTAACTTGTGATAACCGATCTGATCAAACCTTTCCTAAATTCCACGCAAAGGTGACAGGATATAAAAGGCCAACTAAGCAATTACAATCTGTTAAAATTCAGAACATCTGAAGATGTAAACCATTACAGTTAATGTGGTCATGCAGTATTCTTATGCAAGATCAAGGTTTGAAAGAGAAAAAAAGTGCGAAGTTCTAAATGCTGCAGAAGCCTTCTGAGGTCAAGGAAGTGTCCCTTGTGGGTGGTTTGGGGCCTTCACCTAAGAGGGTAATGGTTTTCTGATAACGTCCCCTCATATATGTCATTACAAAAAAATTCTTTAAAACTATCTTTCTACCAAGAACTTCAACCTTCTTATTCAACTTGGGGTTCTGTCAACATTAAATATGATGGAAAAATTTTTTGGTTCCATGGTTGGCTGGTTCACCGATTTCCAGTGTATTATACTACTAGTATGAATCATAAATTTGTGGTGGAGTATACTACACTACTTGTATTTAAAGCAAAGGCCAGGCAATCTTTTTCCCCAACCACCACCCAACAATCATGATCCAGATCATTTCTCACCTTTTCCACCTTTTTGTCGAGGATTTCCTTCATGGCCTTGCACAGTCCTTCGAACTCGGCCTTGGCCTCCTCGAACTTTTTCTTCTCCTCATCGTCTTCAGGCAGCTCCAGACCTTCCTTGGTGACACACACCAGGTTTTTGCCATCATACTCCTTGAGCTGTTGCACACAGTACTCATCAATGGGGTCCACCATGTACAACACCTCAAAGCCTCGCTTCTTCACACGCTCCACGAAGGCAGAATTCTGGACAGCCTCACGAGACTCCCCTGTAACACCACACATCAGACATTACCTTTAAGCGATCTGCAGAGTCCTGCACTGCAACACCTGACATAAAAAACTTAAAAACCCTCTTCTGCATGCACTTACCTGCGCTTACTTCCGCTGAACACCTACGACAAAAGTAACTCCAAAACTTGAACATGGTTACCCAATTAAAAAATAAATTTAAAATAGAAATAATGAGGTGAAAATAATTTTTTAAAATTCCAACGAATGTATATGCCGTTGTATAAGTTTGAAGAATGTCACATGAGCCATTTATGCGGGGGGAATCTTCAGAACTTTTAATGAATCGTTCATCATATCTGTAACCTCATCCCAATCGAAATCTATGTCACTCTCAGCTTCATTATCCTGCACTTTCACCAAGTCTTATGCTGTAAATCCTACAAATCAGCTCATCTTCATCACTAAATCCCATGATAGAATGCCAGAAATCAAGGTTTGCCATGGTTAAAAAACAGCACTTTGTGACCACAAAACTTAAAAAATCATAACTTGAGAACCACGGCCCACAGCATGTATCGAATCGTGTTTTTTCTTACGAACAGAAGTGGGTTGTAAACGGAAAAACGAAGTCATGTTCTCGCGAGACTTCTACGAGAAACATGGTGGCGCCCATTGTTGCCACGTGTTTTACCGGGTGTTTGTGGGTGCTGTGCGCACAGCCACTCTGACCTCAACTGGGCGCTGGCGGATGCGGTGTGAAGAAGAGGGTTAAAGTACAGTTCTGCACTGCCACTTGAGACTATCCCAACTTGCACCTGACTTCCTTGAACTAGCTGAAGCACAGAGTTCTGCACTGCCACTCGAGACTATCCCAGCACATCACAAATCAGTTTACTGCTCCGCAACGCAGAGTTCTGCCTGCACTGCTTTACAAGACTCTCCTGAACGAACACAAGCCATATATTATCTTTATGTGGTCCCAAAACAGAAACTTGTCTGGAACCATACAAATCAAGTATTATTTCAACCCTTATTAAAGACACACACCAGTGCGCAGCCTACTCTTTGTATCGGGAAACGCATCAGCATGTAACCTCCCCCCAATTACATGGGTGAAACCTACAAAACTTGATTTGACTGAAATTAGGCCGGGGTCCAGGGGCCGCCTAGGCCCCAGCGGGGTACAGGGGCAGCGCCCCGTTGGGGGGTCCAGGGGGGCGAAGCCCTCCGGGCGAAATTGATTTTTTAAATGTTTTAGGCCAATTTCGTTGGCTCTCCTGCACCAGAAAAGCTTAATTGTAACATGATTTCTGCAGTAAAAAGCTTAACTGTAACATGCTTTTGTGAGTTACTGTTAGACTTTATGTTCCATTAATTCATTTAAATGAATAAAAATAATATTCATGGCTTTTTGTACAAGCTCAGGAAAGTTAAAATCTAAAAGTGTAGAAATAAACCAGAATATAAAAACTCAAAAAGGGAAATTTTTCTTCACCCAATCTGAACTGATCAAAACATTCCAAAAATCAAAATTTCCCCCACATATTGTTTAAAATTGTCACTTTACTATTTGAATCAAGACTGTGTGTAAAAATATACATGCTCACACATTTGAGATGCACAATGAGGAACCAAAGTAGCTTTATTCTTGCCGGCACCATTTGTCTTTTAAGTCCAAAGAATCACACCATTTTAAATGAGGAGAAATCAAAGTTGACATGTTGTCAGCACATTTTGTCTTTCATAGCAACCACACCACATACAGAAAATGGATGAACAAAGGTGGCCTTCTTATCTTGTCAGTTCCTCTTGTCCTCACTGTCAAAAGGCCACCATATACATGAAGTATAATTCATCCTTTCAATCATTTTCAGAATTGTCCATCAATAAAGTGCAAAGCTGTCATCCACATTTCTATCATTTTCCATGGTGTCAAACAAAAGCAAGGACGAGTCATTATGATTCCTGTTGATTTTGATTAAGCAGTCATATATTAATGAAATTCTCTTGCCCTGTCAAACAATGAGTGGTAAAGAAAACTAAAAAAAAAGAAAGGAAAGATGAAGAAAAAAAAAAGTCTTTCAGTCCAGTAGTGGGCGCTTGAAAAACTGCCTGATGTCTGCAGCACCAGCTTTTCGTTTTCTACTGGAGCCAGGTACTGGAGATAATGGAGCAGCTGAAGAAGCAGACTGAACATGACAGGGCACAGATGGACATAGGCCTACAGATGTAGCAATGTTGACAGGTGGGGCTGCAGCTAAAAATAGGCTAGACGTGGAGGAGACAGTAGCTACATTTTTTTTTGGCTGCTTCCGAGGTGGGAATTGGTGAAATTAAAAAAAAAAAAAAGTAAAGTGTAGTGAGGATTCAGGTCATTTTCTGTTTTTCCACCTTTTCTTTTCCTAAAAAGTATCATAACAAACATGATTTTTTTTAAGGAAAGGAACTAAAAAAAAAAAAAATAAATAAACAAAATGAAAACTGACAACAACAAAACCCCCACTCACAATAATAAAATTCTAAGAATCCCATCACCTCCCACCTGAAAGTAATATTAAAAAAAAAGGAAATTTAGGCCTACTCTTTAAAAAAAATCCAAACAATAAAAAATTGGAAAATTTTCCACCCCTGATATACATTAATTAAATTACTCCCACCCCACCAAAAATATCAACTATAAGTATAATTAGCTCCCCCCAATCCCGACCCGACCCTCCCCCCCCCCCCCCCAATCAACTTTTTTAATTTTGATTCTAATTACTTTAGCAAAGAATAGAAAATGTTAACTCGCCTTCATATTTTTCTTATGCTCTGGGTGATCAGCATGGCTTCGAAGTTTGTTTTTTTCCGTTCGCTCCGTAACTGATCGTTTTTTAACAAACGATGTATACAGAAACACGTGCCGGCCACATTTATTTTCTTGCACCACTTGCGATATTCATCTTCTTCTTCTTCATTGCCGTCGTCATCAGTTTCGTTTAGCCATTGTCATCTCCATTTGTTTTTAATTTGGCCCTCGACGCATGCTAATGGATCTCCTTCTTTCAAAAAAGCCATGACTACTTAATTTCTGGAGCACCGTGCAAACTTTCGTTGTCAGTCAGACGCGCCAATGTTAGCCTGTGAAGATGCCGGAAACACAGAAACAGCTACTTCCGGTATGAGATGGAAAACTTGGATCGAACACAAAATCGGAACCGATAAATTTTTTTTTTTTTTTTTTTTTTTTAAATTGACGAAGTTCCGTCAAGACTGAAAGTCATTTTGACGGATTTCCGTCCATAGACGGAAAAGTTTCACCCATGCAATTATTCATGCAATGCTTTTCAAGTAGACAAGTAAGAAGCACAAGTTGTGTACTCGTCTAAACTTTTTGTGAACCAAGTCACTGGAACAGGGGATAATCATCTGTCAGAAAATTGTGTGTGTGTGTGTGTGTGTGTGTGTGTGTGTGTGTGTGTGTGTGTGTTGCACTAAGCCTTGTATTGTGCCTGAGAGATTGCTGAGTCTGGAAACATCCTTTTCATTTTCGCCACTATCTTGTCAGCACAGCTCAGGGACAAGTTGTTTCCGCAGATCAGCTCACACAACAGTCTTTCTGCGTTGGTGATCTTCCGTGTGTGGGTCTGACGGCTGCTCTCGCTGGATTTCGTAAACAACGATGTGATCTTCTGACTGGAGGCACTGGCAGCTGTCTCTTTGTGCATTTTCCCCGAGATATGGCGCTTGCAGTCATTTGCTCCCCCATGTCCGATGGAGAAGTCTGAATTGCACACCGAGCAGTATACAAATCCAGGTCCATGTTTTTTGGATTGCAAAAGACAAGGCCAAGTCCGCGTGTATTTACTTGGGAACACTTGCTTCTTCGCCTTCTTCCGTTGTGGCACAGTGGTTTTCGAACCCTCGTCGTCGGTTTCATGCAAACGTTTAGAAGATTTCTCCGCCATTTTCACAATCGCCGGCAAAAAAATCGGTTGAAACTTTGTCTTACAATGGCTGAACAAAAGGCTTCGAATGGCGCGCACAGATGTGATGGCGCGTCGTGTTGGCCCACAGCACCACATTGACCAATCGCAAGTTCCGAACCATCTGTGGTTTCGGCTTGAGTCAAGGGAAGTTACTCTGTGGTCTCGGAAAGGTCTAGCAGTCGACAATTTTTCGAGTCTGGAATTTGCGTAGTTTTTCAATTTTCTTTTCCGTAATTTCGCACGGAAAATCGTACCTCCGTAATGGGGGGTTAATTTCCGTAAGATTACGGACGATTACGGAAGGGTAGCCAGGTCTGCATTACCCACACACCTTCACAACTACCCACGCATAACTACCACTACCTCTTTCATCACCCAACGAAATCATTTATTTTATTCACCTAAACCCCCCTTTTTTTTTCCTCCTCAGTTCTCCCCCCAGCCCCCCCCCCCACCATTATTATCAATCCACCATTACCACAACCGTCACCAAGATATCACACCATCCCAATAAACTAGACACACAACCCTATCATATCACACACACACACCTCCCCTACGCAACCCCCCCCCCCCCCCCCTCCTTTTCCTCTCCCATAATCCCCCATGTCATTTCCGCCTACTGGCTATTCTCCCCACCACATCATGGACAACAGATGAGTTATTTTTTCGTTCTTTGTTTGTACTGTCCCAAATGTTAAATGTGATTTATTTTTTCGCCTGAAGACCCAAGTGGTTGAAATGCATCGTGTCTTGTCATGTGCTTTGTTTGTCAATGTCATTGGCGGTAAGAAACAAACTCTATTTCTAAATATTTCTGTATTGCTCAATTCCCTTACTTTCTATTCTGTAATCCAGAAACTTTGCAGCCCTGAAATCAACTTCACTTCAATCTTTACTTGTTTGATGCAGTTTTCATTCAAACATGACTGTGTGGCTTCATCCCCCTTTCCCACAACTATTGCTATACTGGTTAACCCTCTTTAGTATGCACTTAGCTTAGTTACGCCGAAAACCATCGGCAAGGTAAGTAACTCCATAATTTGAACATGGTTACCCAATTAAAAAATTAATTTAAAAGAGAGGAAAGGAAATGGTCAAATAAAAAATGCCGTAAATCCTACAAATCACAGTATCTTCATCACTAGATCTCGTTTATAGAATGGCAGAAATCGATGTTAGCGATGGCGAAAAACAGCATTTCGACCACAAAACTTTAAAAATTCGTACTCGAGAACTACGGCACGTATTGACTCGCGGTTTTTGCAAACGGAAGTAAATGGCCACAGGAAGAAGGAAGTCGCGTTCTTGCGAGACTTCCTTTTCTACGAGAAATATGGCGGCGCCCATTGTTGCCACATGTTTTACCGGGCGCTGGCAGGTGCTCAGCGTTTTGGCTGTGAGATTTCCGGTTGGGCGCTAGCGGGTTCTCGCCTGTCAAGAGGGTTAATAAATCCCTTACTTTTCATTCTCTAGTCCAGAAACTTTGCAGCCCTGAAATCAACTGTTTCAAACTTCACTTGTTCCACGCAGTTTTCATTCAAACATCACTTTGTGCAAAATCTAATCTTTTACTTCTCTCGCTTTTTCCATATCAAAGTCACTTACCAGTGATATAGTAGATGTCCTTCTGGTTGTCTTTCATGCGAGACACATATTCTTTGAAGGTCACCAACTCATCTGCGGAATGGGATGAATGGTAACGCAAGAAGTCAGCCAGCTTCTTTCGGTTGGTGCTGTCTTCATGAATGCCGAGCTGTTCAAAGATATAATAACCTTGTTAGCAACTTCAGACCTGCCAACCCCCTAAGAGACCAATGTGTAAGAATTGAAGCTCAGTGAGGCAGAAATGTGCAATTTCTGAGAGCTAAGAGTAATCGAGCGCGACATTTACCTTTTTTCAAACAAACACGATGTGATGAAATTGTTCACACAATTTTTGTGAACTTTACTTTTCTTCAAAAACAAGCTTTTCTTTTAAGTGTCACAAGAAATCTCTACAAATTATGAAAATGTAGAATACACTGGAAACACACACAAATCCCTAAACCATCATGGCATGGCACACCAAGGCTTGATAGTGCGCCAGAAACAACCTAAAAAATTGGAAATAAAATGAGGCAGGGAACAGTAAACAATAAACAGTAAACAAGTGGGGTAAACGTTTGCTCCCATTTTACAAGGAAACCTAACACAAAGTAACTTTTATTCAAGACTGGCACAACCTTTTAAACTTGAATAAGGTCAGACAAATACACAGACGAACATTCTTATCTAACAGTGGGGGAAAAAAAACAAGCGCAGGCCAAACAACTCAACTGTCTTGATAGTAATGACTTGGCAAAGATTTGAACTTGAGGGGGGGGGGGGGGGGGGGGGGGGGGAGGGAGGAGTTTGAAGATGGAGAAACTGGGAACATGAAATTAAGAAAATACATAACCTAAAAATGTTCTCCCCTGTTGATTTCTGTGCATGTGGGGTTGGCCATCAGCTCAGTGGTGATTGTGGCATTTTTTAAGTATCGCACCACCCCAGGAAAGAATTTGTCCCCCCCCCCCCCCCCCCCCCCCTTCCTGACTTCCATCAATCCCAACAAAAACGGTCCATTCTGCAGTCGAGATGCAGCAGCAGTTAAGCCTTCCATGAGAAGGGTCCTTACAATGTGTGTTGTCTTTGTTCGACCGCTCTTGAAACTGTTTGGCGATCTCCGAATCTGAGAACGCTTCTTTAAAAAGCTGGGATGCATGGTCGGCTGCACTAAGAGCGATGTTGTGCTCGACGAAAAATCCGGCCACCAATGCTTCAGCCCCAATTACCCTTTTCCTAATTTCATCCTCTTTTGAGGTGTCTACAGTCTGAAAAAAGTGTTGATGCTGGAAGAATTCGGCGCGTTAGAGGAATCGATGTGCTTGCGTGACTCAAGGTGACGCTTCACATCCACCATCCCGCGATTGGAAATTGTAAAGTCCGACTCGCAAGTGGTACACCGTGTGCACAATTTGCACCTTTAGCCGAAGGTCGTATGCAGGGGAACTTTTCCGAGTATTCTTTTTGGAACTTTTGACCAAGTTTTTTCTTTTTCGCATCTTGTCCAAAACTTTCTACTCCACGTTTCGACATTTTCGTAGGTAAAACTTCAAAAAGATGCCAACTTCGCTGAATGGTAAAGATGGTGAAACGAACTGCGCATGACCGGAAACGCTTCTGAAGATTACTGGTTATACGCACGGCGCGTGCGTGTCTGTACATAAGCCGATTTTTTTCGTCCGTTTTTTGTTGTTGTTGTTGAAAACTTTCAATGCGTAATTTTTTGGCTAAATGCGTAAGGGCGTAAGAATTATCACTTGGGCGTAATAAATTACGCGAAATGCGTAATGGTTGGCAGGTCTGCAACTTGAACTCGCGGCCCATCATCACTACTTGCATTTTTCAACCCTTTTCTGTCAAGAAATTCTCCAGTCATCAATGTTACATTTTCTTGCCCTTGTTGAAAAAAATCTACCATATCTATGCCAAGCTGAAGCAGAAACATTGTCCCAAGCCATTTTAAAAAATGATGGCAAACCTATGCTAAACACAAACATCGTTTATCCCCTAATCATCTTAAAAATGAATGTAATTACTTTCACAACCTCAGCCTTTGTACATTGTCAATTGGCCCAACCTGTTTTACACTTCGTCAGTCTAGCATGACCCAGTATTTAACTCAGATAAGACTTTCAAAAACATTCAACACCAGCGACCAACCAGAACCGAGATGTCTTAATGGCTAGATATTCAACATATACCCTTGACAGAAAGTTCTCACTCTCTTTGAGTTCTTGGAATAATGCTCATAAAAAACTTAGAGTAGTTGTCCTTGTCCCGAGCCAGGTCATCAAACAGCTCCCTACACTTCTTGAACCAGGTTTCTTGCGGATTGACCTTGAGGATCTTGCTCTGCTTTCTGCAGCATCTCACGGGAAATGTTGAGGGGCAGATCCTCGGAGGTTTCCAACCACACACCCTGACAAAGTTGTGGACTCAGGGATGAATTTCCTCACAGTGTCCATGATGAAGGGACACGGCGCACATACAACTTGATTGTTGTTCTTCTTCTTCTGTTCTCGAAACAAGTCAAAGGGGGCCGCTTTGGAATGAAAGAGCAGGGCACGGAACGTCCAGCTGACCCTCCACTGAGAAATGATTGTATACAAACACCCATAACCAATATAAATTGTTACTGTTTTTGATTCATCATCAATATAGTTTTTATGAGTCATTCATTCAATGAAAATTAGTTGTTTTTTTTTAAACAGGGGGGACAATGAATTTTAATTTTAAGAATATACAAATAACGCTCGAACCTTTATCAACAAGGACACTGAGACCTTTTTCTTCTTCAAAGAAATGTTCAAAACTTTAGAGTTTGATCTGAACTATAGGATAAAATATGTAACAGATGAATCTGTTCAGTACTATCTTGCATCGCTAGAATAAAAAGGGCAAAATTTTTTTACCAGAAAAATGTGTAATGCCTACCTGGAAGAAACTTACAATGGGTATGCAAATCTTAAAAGGGCCGTTAATTTAAATAACACTCTTAAAAAATACCTTGACAGCTGATGAGGATCCTTCCCCAGTCATTGGTCAGGACTTGTAGAACTCTGCATATTCCTCAGTCGTTATGTCCGTCAGGGTGGCGAAGTCACAGGTGGCTTGGTCTTGTTCAGCTTCTTCTTCCTCTGTGTACTTACTCCTTGAGGTTTTCTTCTTTTTCTTGCTGCTTTTGTCTTCATCTTCATCTTCTTCATCGTGGTCTTTCCAATCTTGGGTTCTCTTCATCTGTTGGAAACAAAGCACGACCTCGTTATCAACTATGATAGGAACCCCCAGGTCCACCCTGGTCCATTTGTGATGTACTTAAATTACAAAAATCAACCTAATTGCAGGACCTAGGCAACGTTTCCTGAATGAACAAGAAGAGTGTTCTTCATATATTTTGACGACAATGATTTTTTTGGATTTCTTGGTCTGATGATTTACTTATCAACAAGATTGGACCGAGATGCAAAGTTATTTGGCAAGTGGTAGTTACGCATTTATTTGGCAGTACATCTTTCTGTTGTTTTATTTTTCTAGGTTTTTAAGTATGCTTTAGTCCCAACTTATTCTGGATCATCTGGTTTCCAGCCAAAGCAGCAATCAGCCTCTCTTTAATCTAGAATCTATTACCGATCCCTGTCACTGTTCAATGACTGTCAATGGATTCCATGGTCAAATCATTTCTACTTCTAATCACAACTTAAAGCATGCCTTCGTTATAAAAATTATGATGACTGAAGTGGGAAACTTGAGAAATCTATCTGGAAGGAATTCACTGAACTAACCTTGGCCTTCCTCTTCTTTGGTCCTCCTCTTTCTTTCCTCTTCTTCCTCCTCATCCTCCACTTCCTTGTCGCGCTCCTTCTCCACCAGCAGCTTGATGGGGATAGCCATGACTGGGGTGTGACTTCTTGAGGACCTCCCCTTTAACCGGCGCTCCTCCAGTACTCTGTGGTCCTCCTTCAGGAACCAGAGTGATGCGGGTACACGGCATAGGAAATCCTGCAATGGGGGGGGGTGTGATATAATTCTGTAATCCTGCTTTATCTGTGAAGGACAAACTCTTCTTGTATTCTTCAAGGGTAAAAGTCACACTTGCAAGTCTAGGATAATTACTTCAGCCACATTTGGGAGGCCATTTTCTATCCAATTCAATCAACTTTTGAAAACCTTTCTTATAATCACTGAACCATTGCTGTCATAAAGGACGTTTGGCAGCTTGGCCTTTAAGCCATCCCCCCAAAGATATTTGAATTTCCTTAATAAGAAAAGAACTTTTTAAAAAAAGAGAAAGCAATTTTACTAAATTCCAGTCAATGAAACAAGCACTCAAGAATACCTACAATACAGGTGCAAGTCTACTTATAGGAAGTTGGCTCACAAAAAATTCGAATGTCTCACCTTTATGTTACAGAGTATTAAAGATTAGTTACATGGAAGTCACTTACCAGTAGCAGAGGCAACAGTGGAAAAGAGGCTCCTGCAGAAGGATTCCCGGTGTACTGCATCATCATCGTTGTTCTTGGACTCCAATATACTCGGGTCTGCCACCTAATAAAGCGAAGTTAGAAAGCCCCACACCAAACTGGCCCAATCATGGAGATGTCAGCCAGCCTGCAAAGCCTCCAATGAAAAGCCTTGTGCCCGATTTGCAATGGTACCAGATTGTTTAACCAGGTTCTCTGCCTTGGTATTCGCGATGCCAGTGTCCTCAATGGTGAGGGTTTCTTTGCGCTCCTTGTCAGGTACGATTCTGATCCTGAGAGGTCTTTTCCGCTCGTCAAGTCGGCTGGGATCTGTCAAAACTCTCATTAGCGTCTTGTCCAAGCGCATCTGACGAGTTGGAGATCAGCTCACGCAAAAAAGATCTCTTTGTTGGTATAGAAGGTCTGTTGTGATCAAGCTTCATTAACTGAGCAATCTCTGCTGGAAGCAAAGGTCTCCACTTTCTTTCTCCCTCCATTCTGCGGTCAGTATTGGTATGTTCTGGCATTGTAAATATAAATTTTGTATATGAAAACAAGACGCAGCACTGGTTGTAAATTACTGCCCAACAGTGTGGCTAGTTTTGAAAATACACGGTTTTGTTCGCATTGCAATCTTTGTCTGGCCAAGAACAACATGGTATTTAATAATGGGCAATTTATTTAAAAAGCATGATAGAAAGAAAATCTTAGATAGAAATCCAAAGGTTTTTATTTACCAGTAAATTCCGGAATGTTGACTTAGTCAGATGACAACTGCCAACAAAAATTTCAACCACACTATTTTGTACTGGTTTAGTGTTTTGGTCAGTGGTATGTGGCAGTGGGAAGTCAGCCACTGAGTTTATTGCACTTTCAAGTTTACCAACTGCTATGACCAAGCTATACTTTTTTGCAGGACTGTCCCCTCATGAAGGATGCGACTTGCCAGAAATGAAGATCCCCAGCATGCAGTATCGGGACCAGGGTGGAATGAAATTGAAAACTTTATAATGGAGAGACAGGAATTGAATGCAAATTCCCATTAAAGTTCATCATGGTGGAATGGAAAACGGTGTTATGTTAAGCTGACCCGGAGGCTTTTTTCTGAAGCCTCCAGGGAAAAGGGATTTGTGATAGGTCATTGCCGCGCCAGCACTATCTTCACTATAGTAATGGTGGAATCCCTGGAAATGTTTTCCGAGAAATAATAAAAAAGTAGTTATGCACCACACATTGATGCTGTAAGGGCAGTTCTGGATAGCCTTGGGCAGACGGTAGATATTGACCAGATAGAACTTTCAGATTCCTGGCGCTATCATCACCCACGCAAGAAGTTTTCTTGGTAGGATTTACCAGTTTTGTGAAAAAAGACCAGACTAAAAGGCTGAAATAGCTAATCCAGTCTGTTGCTGTAGCGTATGTATAGGCCTAGACGGCCTTTTGTGGATTGAGGTTGGTTGGCATTCAATTAAAATGACATCAATCCTTCTTCTTTGTAATCTGCCCGCCTTCATCAAAGTTGAAGAATTCTGGCATCAACAAGGGGGGGGTTCCGGTTTGCTGTGGGAGGTTCGGGTCAATTTATGCATTCAGTGCTCACTACCTAACTGCATGGGACAGTGGGCTGAGGGAAGTGGGGGCCGCCACACTCACCATTTCAGGCCTTAACCCATACTTTGGATGGACTACTTTGGAGTGGGTGGGGGGGAGAGAGGGGTTTGTACTCTAGGCATGGGGGGATGGCGAGGGGATGGTCAGGGGAGATGGGGGAGGGTGAAATGGAGAGTGGGGGGGGGGGGGGGGGGGGGAGGGGAGATCAGAGGTTAGGACTGAAAGGTCCACCTCCCAGGTGATGATTTGCCTCAGGTGGAGAGCTTATTAAACTTCCTGGTGTGTGCGGGGGGAAAGGAGGAGAGTTTTCTATAAGTTCCTTTGCTGTTGGACTCCAGGGCGTACTGGTGCTCATGAAAGTAGCGAGTGGCGCGTATCCAGTTTTTCAGGAGTCTTCGCGCATGATTGGTCTCGATCGTGATGATCACCATTGTGGTATTTGTACTGTGTACGTCTGGCGGAGGATTCATCCTAATCCCTTGTTGTTTCCTTTGAAGTACTGAAAATGAGTACACTTAACTTAGTCACCAAAGCATGATCATCTTGGCGAAAACCGGTGAAATGCTAAGTCGTATTCCACGTGCTTTTTGGTTCTGGATCCTTCTTTCATCACCGTCTTCGAGACGGGTCTTAACAGGCAGGAGCGCCGGCTCAATGGCTTGTCAAAATCTTGATCTATTAGTTAGCACCGGGGTTTTAAATGCAGCTGGATTATCATTTAGATGACACAAAATCTTCAAACAGCCACTTCGATCAGCTTGATTACATTTAAGAAAATCTCTTGCCGGTCCAACTCGGACAGGCTATGCGTTATGATCAGCATCATCATGGTTTTGGCTATCTGAATCACTCCCAAGAATGATTCCAAGGATCATTCGTCCTGAGAAGAAAACCTGTCATAACTGAAATTTAATGCTAGAGAGGCTCACAAATGAGTTAACTACATGTTTTACACTTGTTAACTTAATGTTCAAAACCATACCTTG
The DNA here is from genome assembly GCA_018398815.1 of Conus ventricosus. Taxonomy (NCBI): domain Eukaryota; kingdom Metazoa; phylum Mollusca; class Gastropoda; order Neogastropoda; family Conidae; genus Conus; species Conus ventricosus. Next base: position 77,998,223 of record CM031601.1, on the reverse strand, counting down.
GTAAAGGTGTTATCAGAACCTTTCTCTCGCGTGACGCTCGCTCACGTGGTTCAGTACGTTGTGTAATATCCAACCGGCGTCCCCCCAGTCAATGTTATTGACTGACCTTTCTATTATACTACACTCTCGGCGCACTCTATCGACTTTTTATGAATAAGTTTATACTGTACTTTTTATCATTCAACAAAATAAGCAGGAGTATTGTTTTATTTTAATACAGCTATTAATGAGCTCTTAAACTCATCAGTTATTTTAACTTGTTAATGTTAAGTTTGAAAAATATTTTTTGGTGCGCACGAAAACACTAAGTTAACGGTTCCAGGCTAGGAAGTGACCGTGCGGAAAAACCCCCCCCCCATAGAATCACCAACCCCAACGAAGTTCCTGTTCGAGAATGTTCTGGAACTTCCTAAGTTTCGAATTTTGTCACAAATTCTATATATTAGCGCTATCCAGACCTACGCGCAAAGCGGGCCGTCAGCATGTGTGGCCAGTTTGCACCCGAAAAAGTTCTCGAAGTTTCGGTTGAGGGAAAGCAGGTTTGCTTCATGTTGGACACGTGAGCGTTCATTTCCTTGATTCGATGAATCTGCCTTCCCCCCCCCCCCGCAAAGCAAAAGTTTCACATTATGAATAACGATGTTGAAAACAGCTAGAACCCGTGGAAAATGGGACTGTAGCAGTCGTGGAGTGATGTCGATTTGAACGGCTGCTAGAAATAGGCACTACGTTGATTTTTTATTGCTGGGAAAAGGACGGAGAAATTGAAAAATAAAGTTAATCGGACTCAGTTTTGGAAAGGAAGCGTGATAAAACTGTCCCTCGACCAGGGCAAATGAGAAATGGCATTTTGGTCTGCAACGATTACAGTTCCCTCCACTCTTCCCTGATACACAGAGATGTAGATGGTATAAACTTATGCATGAATATTACACCCACACACAAAAATTAACTGTTCTGGGGGAGAGAGGGGTGGTCCGAGTGGGGTTAAAGGATATTGAAAGCGGTTCACTGGGACCGGCGCGTGTGCGCGGTGCGTGTGTGTGTGTGGGGGCGCGCGCGTGCGCTCGTTTCCCCCCCCCTTTGTTTGTAACGCCCCCCACGGCCTGTCTTATCACCGACGTGCTACTGGACGTCGCGCGCGCGAGCAATTGTTAGTGGTGTGTGTTACGCGCTGCGCCACGTATGTGTGTCCGGAATTTTCTTTTTCCCTAGAAAAAAAAATGTAGATATCCTTTTATGTTTCCTAAGATTCGGTTTACAATTAAAAGTTAGTCTGACATTAACCAATTCGTTTTCAGTCAAGCGTGTTGTTTGTGCGCCTTTCGTTTTGTTGTCATGTTGTTAGCGCTGGATGGTGGTGGTGATGCTTGGACGGTTGAGAGAGTGGAGGAGAGAGTGAGAGAGAGAGAGAGAATACGTTAATAATGAAATAAGAAAGTCAAAAAGAACGGATGGGAGGAAAGCGCGGGTGCGTAGGGGGCGGGTTGGGGGTGGGGGATGGAGAGGTTAAACGACGAAAAAAATCGGTAAGGGCATAAAGCTGGAGGATGAGTCATTCGGCACAAATTCAAATATATCTCGCGATGGGCCTATGAGTTTTTAAAAATTCGGCAATTTCTCAAAAGAATAATAAGTGCATTTGTAAAACTATTCCAAGTTTTCTCTGAATAAGAAATTTGCTGTAAGTCCTAAGTGATTCTGGAGAAATGGAAAAACTGTGTAAAATTTTTCCTTTTTTTTGGTTGACGGAAACCGCTTTTACCACAGGAGGCCAGTTTGTATTTTGCAATTAATGTTATGCTAATTGATCCTCATTTCATGGTTGGTCATTTTCTCATTGTTAGAAGCAATATACTAGTTGTTCGTTGATCTCCTTAATATTTATGTAGTAAGGTTCTTATGTCATTAACCCCGTTTCATTCTGGTCTTGTTGATTCGGTTATGTTATGAATGATGAATGATAATTAGGGTTGCCGAGGGTGTTTTTAAGCTCCTTTTGTTTTGTTTGTGTTGTTTCAATTGGGAATACTTCTCATAAGTCGGTGTTTACGTCTGCTATTTGTTCGTTTTTCATCATATTGCTTTAATGGTCTTCCAACTCACTGAATCTGTTGCACATAGGACCTTGATTCGATCTGCTATTTGTCCAGTTATTAAGTTAATAAAGCCTCATATGAAAAAGGCATCTTATTATTGGTCAATTGTTTGTGGGAACAGGCATGTTAGAGATTTTGTGTTCAAACTTTTACTTTAAGTTGCATTATTCCTGAGTCAGTACTATGTGTTTTTTAAGTTTGTGCAAATTCATTGTGTCTTCTATAATAAAAAGGAAGTTAATTAAACCGATAGTTTCTGCGCGCCATACAATTTATTCTATCAATTTAACAGGAAAATTATGACTGATTTTAGTTGTTTCAATTCAACAGAAGTGAAAAAAAAGATGTTTTTTTTAAATTATTATAATGACTTTTTGAATCCATGTACATACCGTCATTCGTTTTAGTGTGTGCCTGTGCCTTTTTTCTTGTAACACAAGTTCAGGCCATGATTCAGAATTTGATTTTTTATTCTTTTTTTATCTACAATTTACAGTCACTAGAGTCAGTGCTCTGAAAAGTGATGTTACTGCGTTTATATGTAGCTGCAAGTTTTTTAGTTTTTATGTTGAATTTTTGTTCTATCACTGTTCATCGAGAGTGTTCTTTACATACACTTTCGTTTGGTTCGTTCCTACTCCTGTGTCAATATGCATTGGCACATAAAATGTAATTATAAGCCTGACTTGTGTTATGGCTAACCAGTTGGACAATGTGCGGACTACCTATCTCCACTGTCAGACCAGGCTGGTTAACGTTTATATAATTCTCCCTATCCTCATGGGTTTTGCTTGTTTCTAGATGGACAATGCAAAAATTCTCTTGCCAGATTGATTGCTCTCTGTAACCAGACAGGTGTCTGTCATTTAAAAACTGAAAGAAGAAACGTGTGTTCATTTGTGTCTAAATTACTGTCGTTTTTCTGTACTTCATCAGGACCGCCACATTGCCTCACTGGGGATTTAAACATTCTACATTTTGAATATTTCAAGTGCATTGCATTTATTTTTGCACCGTTCGCTCCCGGGCGGTGGAGCATCTGGACCATCGTACGACCCTTCGCCATCGCACTCTGTTTGGGCTGTTCTGCGTCATTCCAGTTCCAGTTGGTCCCTTGTTGTTTCAGCTCCGCCTCAGTGTCTCGTCGGCTTTCACTGCACTGGCGTCATAAGTCTCCGGGATTGGAGAACCTAATTGGCCAGGTGGAATGCTTTGGTTCTATTGTCGTCGTTTTGCTTCTGTACTCGTATTTTGTTTAAGGGCAGGGTTGTTAGCCCCTACGCAAACCCTTTTTTCCTCGGGGCGAGGTTGGTCCTGCCTTTTGTCGCCTCTTACGGGGACATGCATGGGCAGGGCCAGTGGTCTTTTCTATGCCCACACAGGGAGAAATTCAATGCCTATAATATTAAAATTTGGAGGAAAAAAAAATAAGAAACATAAAAAAAACCATTCAATACCAAAATGGCATTTAGAAAATATAAAACTGGTTGACATAACACTGTGTATTCGGAACTTTGCCCCTTACACCATCCTCATCAATCCAGTCCCCCCCCCCCTCCTTTTTCCTTTCCCTCATCCCTTCCCTAACACTAATCAGAGATTTAGATAAACCAAACGAGAGATTGATACATGCTTTTCAGGTCGAAAAAAAACTGCTTGTGGCTTGACAACATAACCTCAAAACATCCACCATTATAACTATTCTTCATTCACACAGACATGCATATGCATACTTTTTGAATGATTTACAACAGTTGTAAAGACTTAACCCTTATTCTAATCCCTTTCTGTGCCGACATTCCTGTTACTTTGGCATTCATATTTAGTTTGTAACCTTCATTTAATTGTCATCACATTTGATGCCCTGAATTTATATTCTGAATCTTAATTACACAATGTATTGTGATTTGATATTGTTTATTTTGTTTCAAAAATATAAAAGCTGAGGGGTCCCCCCCCCACCCCCCCCAAAAAAACCTTCATCGAAACACCAATGGCCTGTAGGTCAACTGGTTGCAATATTTCTTTCGCTAGAGCTGACATGAGATTGAAACTTCTTGTGGGCGGCCGGATTTCTTTTCTTTAAAAAAACCCTCTGCATCAGTCTCCCCTTTCCCACCCTCCTTCTCCTCTTCCGTACGCCTCTCTCTGAGTGTAAATGGGTATATGATTCAGTCAGGGAAGATCAGAAGCCGCCGGAAAAAGAGGAAAATGGCGTCACTTCACACAGTGAACTTTTTCACTGCCTCAGACTCTTTGGCCGTAGCTGTTGGACTTTAACTTTCACCTTTTTCTTTGTTTTCTTTCATTATTAGTTATAACCTTACGTGTGTCCTTGTAGCATAAAAGCAGAAATGAATCACGGACATGAAATTGCATTTATGTTGCGATCACTCATGGGAGATTCTAATATGCGGGATTTTAAAACTTTGTCATGGAAAACATTGGGGCATGTCTGAAAAATTTACCTGTTATATTGCACCCTTTTAGCAGGAGATAAGAGAAGATGGTTGACTGAAGTCCATTTCTCCGTATAGTACCAGAACCCTTTTATCTCTGTAAAAGTGGATCATTTCTTCCTTGGCCACCATACTTCAGTCTATCACACACCTGCCATCCTTTTGGGGGTTACAGTCATAACCTGGAATGAAAGTGGATGAGGAGTGGACTGCAGGAGAAATGCTCTCGACTTAAAGCATTTCTAACATCACCCACTCTCCCAACATCCTCCTCTCTCGGTTTCGAATAAGCGATGGTTTAGAAAGATAAATGCTTTTTCCAGACTCAGAATTGCCGACATCTTTGAAACGGCTCTTTATTCTGCAATATTCATCTTATATTTAGAATTAACTCCTCAAAACCATGTTAATCAAGTATTAGTTAGAAATTCTCGATTTTAATAAAAAAATAATTAAATAATAAAGGATTGTTTCAGCTTGGGGAAATTCGTGAGGGTTGGCAGCTTTTGCGACAGCCTGGGGGGAAAAGCTGGAACCATTTTCTTCCCAGGGAAGTTTCTCAAAGAAAAGGGCTCTCTTCACGTTGGTCCATTCGAAAATTGTGTTTTTAGACACCAAGTGTCAAGTCATCCATAGTTGTGACTAGCAGATAAAGTCTCACTTTGAAAACCCCAGAGGATCCCACATTTTTTATTAATCATGCATCAGAAAAAAATCCACGTTCAATCTATGGTCATTAAGGACATGTCCTAACTTCAACTCTTACAGAAAGCATCCATTTTCGCATTAAAGTGGTTTTGAATTGAATCAGGTTGAATCAAGTAAGTTTATTTTTAAAAACCCCTGTATCACATATGGATGTTGTTTTTCCTCTCTCCAAAGTCATGTTTTATCGGTGATTTTTTTATCACTTGTCCTAAGCTCATGATCCAAGTTACTGTAACTGTATTTTTTTTGTTTTTGGTTTTGTGGATTAGTCCAATGCTTTTAAAGGGTCAAATTTACATGGAAATAAAGTTAAATTGCCCCCTATTCAACATTTGAATGCAACCATGGTTCACAGCGACACTGGTAGCACAGGGGGAGACAAAAGAGAGATGGATTCTATAATGGAGAAGTAAAAGAGATAGTTAATATAGAGGAGGGATTAAAAAGCAAAACCAAGGATGACAACAAAAACAAAAGTAAGGGTGACAAAAGAAATAAGACTAACTAGACAGACAGGAAGACAGACAGAGCGAGAGAGAATGTGACGAGAAAAGACAGAGAGAGAGGAGGAAAAGGAGAGAGAGAGAGAGAGAAGAGAGAGAGAGAGAGGGGATGAACAAAAAAGAATTGCAACCACCAAAGGAAAGGTTAAGTTATTTTATTTTAATTTTCAAATTTGATTCGTTTCTTTTAAAAAAAAAAAGGTAGTAGTCCAATGATAGCATTCACACCAGTTCTGGAGACATGGGCCCAGCCACCCTGAAAGAAAAATGTAATATTTTAGGCCACTGGTAACTGAAAACAAGAAAAAACAAAACAACACACACACACACAAAACACACCCCACACACACACACACACACCACACACAGGAAAAGCTAATTACAAATTAAAGAAACATTATTCGTACCGTGTTCTAATCTGATTTAGTTGCTCTGTAGTTCTTCCTGTCCCTCACTGTCCACCCACCCAAGATCTGCAGTCCAAAAGATCAACTGTTTTTGGTGGGAAAACAGACTATGGGGAAAAAACACTGCACATACAAATATGTATAGAGCACACATTCCAGCCACAGACCCATTTCACCTACATTTTGCTATTGACGAGTTCAACACACACACAAAAAATTTAGCATATTTTCTTAAAAGGATGTGTACAAATTTTCCCAAAGTTTGGTGTGGGTGTGCGTGCATGCGCGCACACACTTGTGTGTGTGTGTGTGTGTGTGGTGTGTGTGAGTGTGTCGCGCGCGCTCATGATCATTTTCATTTGTCATCACCATGAGAGGGATACCCGATCCAACTATATTCGCTCCCTCCCCTGAAATGCTTGGAAAATCCCCCGTGAGGATACCAGGGCTCTTTTGTACAAATAGTTCCCCTGGACATTCTGTGCTAGTAACGTCCCTTTTCCTTTCGCTCTCAGTAACTCTGTCTCCTTCTTTTGCTGTCGTCTACTGCCCTTTCTGTCTACCATATCTTTTATCTTTTTCCACAACCTCTTCCCAAAAAATTTCTGCACTCAACGAAGTCGGAATGAACTGACTATACTCTTCTTCTTCTTCTTCTTCTTCTTCCTAAAATACTGGTTCACTCAAAAATTTAAAAGATCACCAGCGCGCATGTTAAAAAAAAAAAAAAATGCGACTCAGCCTGTTGGCCCCTGGAGCAAAATTTGGCAACAACGGGTCGCACATAAATTTAAAAGGTTCAAAGCAATGGCTAGGTTAAGGCCTAGGGAACCATAAAATATTTTGGGGAAGTTAAATGGAAAAGTCAATCAATATGCAGATCCAGGATTGTCCCTTTTCAATTTGATTTTTAAAAGAGATTGCATTTGTGGCAATCTTGATGGCAAACCCCGGGAGTGAGTTCCACAGCCTTTCAGAACTGGGATAAAATGAATGTGAATGGCTGTCAATCTTTATGCAGATATGGTATAAGATTGACCGCCACTCCTGGGGCTACTTTATTAAATACTAGTTGTTCCATTGGGATATCAATTAGTTTAGCTCTGCCTTTTAAGAAGGTATTAAGTTTAATAAAGCTCTTCTCTCTTCTAAGATAAAAATACTCTCGAGTTTTAGTGTATCCCAACATGGATAAAACGAGTTCACACGCTACCAGATACTGGAACGCTGAAGAAAGAAAGAAGAAGCTACGGAAATTTCGTAAAGCAAGAGAAAATTATAAATTAAAAAAAAAGTCCTCTGTGGCACTTGCCCTTACAAGACCAGAAACACACTTGAAAGAAAAAATGGTGTTTTTCTTTGTAAAACTGACTCAGCTTTCAGTAGGCATCATCCAGATCCGTGGCTGCATTCACGCCTGTGGCATGTCACCACTGAATAAAGTAACTGATTACGATGCCTCAAGCAAGCACTCCTAACCCATTATGAACTGGCGTGAAGGCTTACCGAAAGAAATTTCAAAGCTCGCGACATAGCGGGGAGAAAGGTACAGCCAGTTTGGAGATAGGTTAGTGACATATCTCCAAAAATGGTCAAAAATTGTCCAACCAAGATCAGTCTTTTGAGGACTGACTGAACTCATCCTCTGTGAGCAGCTGCGTGATTTCATGTCCCTGAGCTACAAACCTTTACGGCGGAACAAGGTGCTTCCATGCTAGCTGACCAGATCAAGCTAGCAGATAGGTACACTGCTGTCCATGATGAGGCAAACTCACACAAAAGAATGCGTGACAAACCAACTAGGGATTCGAACCCCCCCCCCCCCCCCCCCCCCCACCCCCCCCCCCCCCCCCCCCCCAAAACCCCCCCCCCCCCCCCCCCAAGGGCACGTTAAAACAAAACCACAAAGTGGAAACTAGCCCCTGGGGCCAGCAGTGCACAGAAGCGTTTCCGCACGCACTGCAAAATGACTCCCACCCACAGCGACCACAAATTCTTTAGACCAAGACTCCAACAATTGCCACATACCACATAGTGTCTACCCCTAAGGGGATAAACATCATCTATGTACTCACATCACTACACCGCCCATCAGTGAGCAAGTGTATCAAAAACCACTAGCCACATATCTGAGACACGATGTCACACGCAGTAGTGAACGTCACTTATTGACCCAGCTGCCTCACAGAGGAACGTACCCTACAGGAACAACCCGACTCTGCCCCAATCAACTTTCATTGGCCACAATTCAGCTGACATAGGTACGAAAGGCAAGATCAATTGGCCGTCATGGACAATCCTCTTCAGGCCACCTCATCTGGCAATTGTATTCCACTTGCAGATGAGGGCTCTGAAACCCAAATCAATCCTCCCACAAGGAGATGAAATTGGCTAAGCGGCTGACCAGCCCTTAGCCAAGTGCTTTGGGAAGCACACAAAGCTCATCACCCCCTTGCAAGGGTGAGTTTTCAGGCGAAACAGTCTTTTATACCACAGGATTGATAGAGACCATGCACAACTTGTGATCCTGGATCCACACTGGACCCGAGTACTGGAATTGGGACATAGACTCCACTCTTAAGGACATTTGGGGACAGGGCATAGCACTCAGTGGTTGACAAATCAATATCATTGGCCAGGGATAACAGAGGACATAAAGCACGATGTTGATTCCTGCCCCCTGTGCCAAAACCTGTCACCCAGTCAGAGGGACAAATCATCCTTGGTCTCACCTGACAAGCTAGTCACCAGCTGACAGAAGGCAAATGCCACATTGTGTCTTGGTGGGTCCACAGGTAGTGCCAGATTTATAAGGGACCAGGATCAGTGTTGGCTGTCAACTAGAAGTTTCTCTTAAGACAGAACTTTTTTTTTGGGGGGTGGGGGTGGGGTGGGGGGTGGCTATGTGACATGACAATTGACAGTCACACGATCCCCTACAACCCCTCCTTACCCCATCTCTCTTTATCTCCTTCTTTGTCTTAAAAACGGCAATAAAGATGACTAATCTACGTCAGTTCTCAGTCTCTACCCCTTAGCTCCCTCCACCTCACTCATCCTCCCCACCGTCTGTTGGGTTTTCTGTTGAAGAAAGCTACCTACATCGCGCACCCTCTTCTCTTCCTCCCCCTCTCCTCCTCCCCCCTCCTTCTCTTATCTCGTGTGCAGGTGATCGTGCTCTCTCTCCTCCTTCCCTTCCACCTCCTTGCATCCTGGCCATTGTGCGTTCTACCCGTGCATGTTACAAGGCAAGATATCCAGTCTACCAACGTGTTTCACCCGGGGGAGACAACGTCGCTTTGTCAGTTACCATGAAGGCTAAAAATATCACCAACGTCTATGAGATAAGGTTCTTGAATCTTCTATCCAAATCCCTTGCACTGTAGGTTGTGGGGGATGAACAACCCCCCCCCCCCCCCTCTTACTATCAACCCCCTCTTCTTTGTCTATAGTGACACGATCGGCTGTCATGCGTCTCTGATAGCTTGCCAGTCAAAAAAGGCATCAGAGACTGGATGTGTAGCTTAGCATACTAAAAAGGGGAAATGCACGGTCCTCACTCCACTGCACTACCCAAAGGCTGTAAGACTGGTCACCACCAATGAAACAAAGAAAACACAACTCTGAGAAATCCTGTGTAAAGTTTCACTGAGTCATCCCAGAAAGAACTACCATGTGCCCCTGGCCTGCCTGGTAGTGGACAAATACTGCAGCCCACCAGATCAGCCAGCTAGAAGAGAAGGTGAATCAGTCACCAGCAACTGGACAGAGATCAACACTCCTCTCCAACATCAATTAAGTTCTGATAGTCCAAGTGGACTCCAACTCAACTCATCCAGAACTTTACCTCTCTTAATGATGAGAAGAAGTGGGGGGAAAAAAGCCAGAACTGAATTAGTGAAATTGATTTGAATAATTCGCTCTTGTATAAACAAGTAAAGTTGATGTGTGAAAATACACTTACCTTGTGTCAGTTCTTTGTTGTTCATTCGTATTGAATGTTTGAACTTATCTTTCATTCTGTCTCTCGGAGCTACAAGCACTTTTAAGTGTATAAGCCTTAGGAGAATTATTCCTGAGCCACTCATGAGTAGTTTTAACAGTCCTGAGAAAACTAAAGATTTCTTTCAATGACTAGTACTAGAAAGTTGCTCCTCCATAACTAGTAAAAGGAATTTTAAGGTGGAGTAAAATTTTAACCTAACTCTATTACAGAAAATATTCCAAGTCCTTCTCCTAGAGGACAACGCCAACCCACTCCCAACTCTCGATCGTCACAGTGTGTGTGTGTGTGTGTGTGTGTGTGTGTGTGTGTGGTGTGTGTGTGTGTGTGTGTGTGTGTGTGTGTGTATGTGTGTGTGTGTGTGTGTGTGCGTGTGTGTGTGCGTGCGTGCGTATGTTTGCCGCACACACGCATGACATCTGTGGGTATTGTGCAGGGGTTTTTTTAAAACCCTTTTTTAAAGAAATTTTCCCAATTTGGGGGGTTGGGGGGGGGGGTTTTTTTCCCAAAAAACCCCTTTGGGGCCCCAATTTTTGGGGGGGGGGGGGGGGGAAAAAAAAAAAAGGGGGGGGGAAAAATTTTCCCCCCCCCCCGGGGGCCCCCCCCCCAAAGGGTTTTTTCTTTTTTTGGGGGAAAAAAAAAATTTGGGGAAAAATTTAGGGAAAATTCCCCCCCCCCCCCCCCCCCAAAAAAGGAAAGGGTTTTTTCCCCCGGGGGGGAAAAAAACCCCCTTAAAAAAAAAAGGGGAAAAAAAAGGGGAAAAAGGGGGGGCCCCGGCCCCAAAAAACCCGAAGGGGGTTTGACCCCCCAAAAAAACCCCAAAAAATTTTTTGGGGGGGGAAAAAAAATTTTTTTTTTGGGGGGTTTTTTGGGGTTTCCGGGGCCCCTTTCCCCGGGGGAAAGGGGTTTTTCCCCCCCAAAAAAAAAATTTTTTTAAAAATTTTTGGGGGTTTTTAGGGGGAAAAAGGGGCCCCCCCGGGGGGGGCCCTTCCAAAAAACCCCCCCCCCAAAATTTTTTGGCCCCAAAAAACCCGGGGTTTTGGGTTTTTTTTCCCCCCCGGGGGGGTTTTTAAACCTTTTTTTTTTAAAGGGGGGGTTTAAAAACCCCCCCCGGGGGGGGGGGGGTTTTTAAAAAAAAGGGCCCCCCCGGGGGGCCCCGGGAAAACCCCCCGGGGTTTTTTTGGGGTTTTTTTTAAAAGGTTTTTTAAAAATTTAAATTTTTAATCTTTTTTTTTTTGGGTTTTTAAAGGGGTTTTTTTTTGGGGGGGGGGGGAAAAAAAAATTTTTTGAAAAATTTTTTGGGGGGGGAAAAAAAGGGGGGGTTTTTTTTAAAAAGGGTTTTGGCCCCCAAAAAACCCTTTTTTTAAATTTTTTTTTAAAAGGAAAAAATTTTTTTTTTTTTAAAAGAAAAAGGGGTTTTTTTTTTTGGGGGGCCACGGGGTTTAATTTAAAAAAAACCCCTTTTTGGGGGGAATTTTTTTAAAAAATTTTTTTGGGGGGGGGGTTTTGGGGGGGGGCTTTTTTTTTTTTTTCCCCCCCCCCCCCTTTTTTTTTTCCCCTTTTTTTAAATTTTTTTTGGTTTAAAAAGGAAAAAAAAACCCCCGGGCCCCCCCCCTTTTTTTTCCCCCCAAAAATTTTTCCCCCCCCGGGGGAAAAAAAAACCCGGGTTTTTTTTTTTTTCCCCCCCCCCCCCCCTTTTTTTTTTGGGGGGTTTTTTTTTTCCCCCCCCCCTTTTTTTTCCCCCCAAACCCGGGGGGGGAAAAAAATTAAAAAAAACCCTTTTGGGGGAAAACCCCCTTTGTTTTTTTTTAAAAAAAATTTCCCCCCTTTTTGGGGGGTTTGGGTTTCTTAAACCCTTTTTTTTTTTTTTTCCCCCCCCCCCCCCCCCTTTTTTTTTTCCCCCCCCCCCCCCCCTTTTTTTGTTTTTTTTTTTTGGGGGTTTTTTAAAAAAAAATTTTTTTTTCCCCTTAAAAAAATTTTTTTTTTTTTTTTAAAAAAAAGGGGAAAAAAAGGGCCCCCCCAAAAAAAAAAAATTTTTAAATTTCCTTTAAATTTAAAAATTTTTTTCCCCTTTTTTTTTCCGGGTGGAAAAAATTTTTTCACCCCGGGGGCCCCTTTAAAAAAGGGTTTTTGGAAAAAAAAGGGGGGCCCCCCCCTTTTTTTTTGGGGGGAAAAAATTTTAAATTTTAAAAAAAAAAAAAAAAGGGGGGAAAAGCAAAAAAGGAAAAAAACCCCCTTTTTTGGGGGAAATTTTTTTAAAAACCACTTTCCCCCTTTTTTGGGGGAAAAAAAGGGGGAAAATTTTTAAAAAGGGGCCCCGGAACCCGGGGGGGGCCGGGGGGTTTTTTTAAAACCCCCTTTTTTTTGGGGGGAAAAAAAATTTTTTTTTTTGGGGAAAAATTTGGGGCCCCCCAAAAATTTAAAAAGGGGAAAAAAAAAAAAAAAAAAAAAACCGCCCAAATTTTAAGGGGAAAAGGCCCCCCTTTCCAAAAAAAAAGTTTTTTGGGGGTTTTTTTGGGTTTTTGGGGGGGGTTTTTTTTTTTTTAAAAATTTTGTTTTTGGTTTTTTTTTTTTTTGGGGGGGCCCCCCCCAAAAAAAAGTTTTTTTTGGGGGTTTCGGGGGGTTTTGTTTTTTTTGGGGGTTTTTTTTGGTTTTTTTTGGGGGGGGGGGGGTTTTTTTTTTTTTTTTTGGGGTTTTTTGCTAGGGGTTTTTTTTAAAAATTTTTTTGGGGGGGGTTTTTTTTTTTGGGGGGGGGTTTTTTAAAAAAAAAATTTTTTTTGGGGGGTTTTGGGGGTTTTTTTTTTAAAAAAAGGGATTTTTTTGGGGTTGGGGGGGGGGGAAAAAAAAAAAAACCCAAAAAATTTTTTTTGGGGGGTTTTTTTTAAAGGTTTGGGGGGTTTTTTTGGGGGGTTTTTTTTTTGGGGGGGGTTTTTTTTTGGGGGGGGGGGGTTTTTTTTTTGGGGGGTTTTTGTTTTAGGGGCCCGGGGGCCCAAAAACCGGGGGGGGTTTGGTTTTTTTTTCCGGGGAAAAAAATTTTTTTTTTTTCCCCCCCGGGGGAAAAAAACAAAAGGTTTTTTAAAATTTTTTTTTTAAAAAAAATTTTTTCCCCCCCTTTTTTTAAATCGAAGGGGTTTTTAAAAACCCCTTTTTTTCCCCCCTTTTTTGGGGGGGGGTTTTTGGGGGTTTTTTGGGGGTTTTTTTTTTTTTTTTTTTTCCCCCGGGGGGGCCCTAAAAAGGGGAAAAAAAAAACCCCCAAAAACCCCCCGGGGGGGGGGGGTTTGGGGAAAACGGGTTTTAAGGGGGGCCCCCAAAAGGGGGGGGGGAAAAAAAAAAATTTCCGGTTTTTTTTTCCCCCGGGGGGGGGGGAAAAAGGGGGGGGGGGGGGGGGTTTTCCCAATTCCCCCCTTTTTAAAATTTCCCCCCCTTTTTTAAAAATTTTTTTTTTTTTTTTTGGGTTTTGTTTTTTTTTTTCCCCCCTTTTTTTTTCCCCCGGGGGGCCCCGGGGCCTTGGGGCCCTAAAAACGGGGGTTTTTTTTTTTCCCCAAAACCACGGGATTTTTTTAAAAGGGTGGGCCCTTTTTTAAAAATTTTTCCCCCTTTTTTTTAAACTTTTTGGGGTTTTTGGGGCCCTTTTTGGGGGGGGTTTTTTGGGGGGGCCCCCTTTTTGGGAAAGTTTTTCCCTTGGGGAAAGGGGGGGGGGGGGGGGGGGGGGGGGGGGGGGAAAAATTTTGGGTTTTTGGGGGGGTTTCCCAAAAATTTTTTTAAAAATTTTTTTTTTTTTTGGGATTTTTTGGGGGAAAAATTTTTTTTGGGGGCCCTTTTTAAATTTTTAAAAAAGGGGGGGGTTTTTTGGGCGGGGAAAAATTTTTTTTTAAAAATTTTTTTTTGGGGGGGAAAAAATTTTTTTTCCCCCCCCCCGGGCCCCCCCCCCCCCGGGATTTTTTAACCCCGGGAAAAAAAAACCCCCCTTTTTTTTAAAAAAGGGCCCCCGTTTTTTTAAAAAGGGGGCCCCCCCTTTTTGGGGGCCCCAATTGTTGGGGGGTTTTTTGGTTAAGGGGGGGGTTTTTTTTTAAAAAAGGGGGCCCTTTTTTTTTGGGGGGGGTTTTTTTTAAAATTTTTTTTTTGGGGGGGGCCCCCCCCTTTTTTCCCCCCCTTTTTTTTTGGGGTGGGAAGGTTGCCCTTTTTTTTCCCCGGGGGGGGGAAAAGGGGGGGTTGGGGGGGGGGGGGAAAAACCCCCAAAAAGGAAAATTTTCCCCCCCCCTTTGGGCCCCCCCTTTTTTTTGGGGGCCCCCCCCCCTTTTTTTGGGGGGGGGTTCAGGCCTTTTAAAACCCCCCCAAAAAAAATTTTTTTTGGGGGGGCCCTTTTTGGGGGTTTTAAACCCCCCCCCAAAAGGGGGGGGGTTTTCCGGGGCCCCTTTTTTTCCCCCCCAAAACCCCCCCCCCTTTTTTTAAGGGGGGTTTTGGGAAGGGGGGGAAAAAAAAGGGGGGTTTTTTTTGGGGGGGGGTTTTAACCCCTTTTTTTTTTTGGGGGGCCCCCCCCCGGGGGGAAAAATTTTTTTTTCCCGGGGGAAAACCCCGGGGGGGGGGGGAAAAGGGCCCTTTTTTTTCCTTGGGGGGGGGGTTTTTAAAAAAAAGGGGGGAAAAAAATTTTGGGGGGGTTTTTTTTCCCCCCTTTTGGGGGGGGGGGGCCCGGGGGGGGGGGGGGGGGTTTTTTTTTTGGGGGGGGGGTTTTTTGGGGGGGGCCCAAAGGGCCCCGGGGGGTTTTTTTCCCCCGGGGTGTTTTTTTCCCCAAGGGGGGGGCCCCCCCCTTTTTTTGGGGTTTTTCCCCCCAAGGTTTTTTTTTTTTTTTTTTTTTTTTGGTTTTTTGGGGGTTTTCATTTTTTTTAAAATTTTTAAAAATTTTTTTTTTTTTTTTTTAAAATTTTAAAGGGGTTTTTTAAAAAACCCCCCCAAAAATTTTTAATTTTTGGTTTTTTTAAAAAAAAAATTTTTTTAAATTTTTTTTTTTTTTTTTAAAAAATTTTTTTTTAAAAAACCCTTTTTGGTTTTTTAAAGGGGGTTTTTTTAAAAACCCCAAAATTTGGAAAAGGCGGTTTTTTGGTAATTTTCCCCTTTTAATTTCCCCGGGGGGGGAAAATTTTTTTGGGGGGGGGGGTTTTTTTTTTTTTTCCCCCTTTGGGTTTTTTTAAAAAAAATTAAATTCCCAAGGGGTTTTTTTTTTTTTTCCCCCCCCTTTTTTTTTCCCCCCCCCCCGGGGGAAAAAAATTTTTTAAAATTTGGCCCCCCGGGGGGGGGGTTTTAAAGGGGGGTTTTTGGGGGAAAAATTTTTTTTCCCCCCAAAACCCTGGGGAAAACCCCTTTTTTTTTTTTTCCCCCCCAAAAAAACCCCCCCCCCCGGGGGCCCGGGGGGTTTTTTGGGCCCCCCGGGTTTTTCCCCCAAGGGGGTTTGCCCTTTCAAAAAAATTTTTCCCCCCCTTTTTTTTTTTTTAAAAAATTTTTTTTTCCCTTTTCCCCCCCCCCCCCTTTTTTTTTCCCTTTAAGTTTTTTTTCCTTTTTTCCAAAAGAAAAATTTTTAAATAAAACCTCTTTTTTTTGGCCCCATTTTTTAAACAAAAAAACCCTTTTCCCCCCGGGGGGCCCCCCTTTTTTGAAAATTTTTGGGGGAAAAAAAATTTTTTTTGTTTTGGTTTTTTTGGGGGGGGTTTTTCCTTTAATTAAAGGGGTTTTTTTGGGCCCCCCCGGGTCCCCCCCCAAAAGGGGTTTCCCTTTTTTGAATTTGAAAAAAAAAAAAAGGGGTTCCCCCCCAAAAAGGGGTTTTTTTTAAAAAAGGGGGGAATTTTTTAAAAACCTTTTTTTTAAAACCATTTTTTTTTTTCCCCCCCAAAAAAAAAAAACCCCCCAAACCCGGAAAAAAAAAAATTTTCCCGGAAAAAAACCCTTTTTGGGGGGGTTTTTGGGGAAGGTGGCGCCAGTTTATTCTCGACAATGGGCCTTTTCCGGATGCTTAGGGTGGGTCACGCAGGGAAATTCTTTGTGGTAAAAAACCCTTTTGGGGCACACCACAGTCTCTACAAGGTTTGGGACCAAAACAATTACCAATGTTTATAAAAATTTCAAAAATCTGTTGGGGGGGTTCCCTTTTTTGGAAAAAAAAACTGTTTTTGGGGTTTCAAAAAAGTTGTTTTCCCCCACATTTTTTTTTTCTAAAAAATTTGGTTTTTGCTTTCCTTTTTACCAAAACGGGGAAAAAAAACGCCCAGTTTTAAGGGAGGTACTTTTTTTCCTTTTGGGAAAAAAAAGCAAAATTAATTTTTTTTGTTATTATTAAAATTTGTTAAAACCCAGCAAAATTTTTGTTTTAAAAGAAAATTTCTGAAGGGTACTCCGACCCTTTTTAAAGGGCCTTCCAAAGCACTTTTCTTTCAATCCCCACAAAAATTCCGTTTTAAAACAAACGGCCTTTGGCTTTTTTTTTCCTTTGGGTAATTGGCCCGGGCTGAAAAAGAAAGGCCTGGCCAACCAGGGCCTTTGGCCGGGCCTTTCGGGTTTAGTCCCCCCCGTTCCCTTTGGTCCCGCCCAAAAGTTTTAGTATTTTGGGTTCCAAATTAAAAACCCCCTTCACTAATTTCCCCTTTGGGAACCCCCGGCCGGGGGGGCATTTTTCCATTTGTTCCCCCCACCACCCAGGGTGCTGGCCCTATGGGGGGGGGGGGGTATTTTTGGGGGTCATCCAAATTTTTCCGGGGGGGAACACAAACCCCCGCCTTCCTCTTTCCAAAAAGGGGGGGGGGAATTT
Source organism: Conus ventricosus (assembly GCA_018398815.1). Lineage (NCBI taxonomy): Eukaryota > Metazoa > Mollusca > Gastropoda > Neogastropoda > Conidae > Conus > Conus ventricosus. The sequence continues at coordinate 77,981,248 of CM031601.1, read as the reverse complement.
AAAGGGTTAATTTTTTGCCCCTTTCACCCCGGAACTAATTTTTTCCCAGGGGGGCCGGAAAGGTTTGGGGGGAGAGGAGGTTTTAACATTTGGGGGTGGGGGAAGGAAAAAGGGTTAATTGGTGGGGGTGTTTTTAAAAACCCCAAACTTTTAATTTTCGGGTTTTTAAATATTTTCTCCCCCCCTTTTTCCAAAGGACTTATTTTGGTAATTTTAGAACCCAAAAAAATTTCCCCCCAATTTTTTTTAACTTTTTCCGGGGGGAAAACCCTTTCCCCCCAATTGGGGGACCGAAACGGGTCCCGGGTTTTGGAATTTTTCAAAACCTTTTCCCCCCCAATGATTTCCCCCACCCCCCCCAAGGTTTTTTTTTTCCCGGAGGGGTTTGGGCCCCCACTCCGGGGCCAGCCCTTGACCCTTTAAATTTTCCGGCCCACCGGCAAAAACAGGTTGAACCCAATGGTCTTTTTTGGGTTAAAGGGAAACCCCAGGCATGAGGAAACCCTTTTTGGGGGGTTCCCCCGGAAGTTTTTTCCCTTTTGGTGGCCATAAAAAATTAAAAGGGTTAAAGAATTTGGGGCTGGTTTCCCCCGGGGACTCTTTTTTTAGGGAATTGGTTTTGGGGTAAACCCCCGTTCATTGGAAAATGGGGTTTCCAAATTTTGGGTTTTGGGCCGGGCCGGGAGGTTTTTTCCCAAAGGGGGGGAAATATTTTTGGAGGGGCCCAATCCCTAAAAAAGGGGGGCCGGGGGAATTTTTTGGCCCCCCCTGGGTTGGGATGGAAACCCGGAAATTTTTTTGGGGGAAAGGGCTTTCCCCGGCTTGGGAACCCCAATTAACCAAAGGTTCCAAAAAGGAAATTCAAAATGCGTGAACCCTGGCTTTTCCCAAAAAGGGGAAATTTTTTTAAAAACCCCTTTAAGGGATTTTGGGGGTTCCCGCGGGGCCCCCTTTATCCCCTTTACGGGGGATTTCCCCTTTTGGAAACTTGATTGTGGAAAGAAAAAATTAAAAAAAAAATTTGGCCCCCCCGCCGGGTTTTTTTATTTTGGGGAAGGGGGGGTTTCCAGGGGGCCTTTTTTTTTCAGGGGCATAAAGTTGGGCCCTGTTTATAAAAAGGGGGATTTGTTTGAAAGGGCTTTTTGGGGCCCCCCGGGTTCCCCCTCCCCGGGGGGAGGGGGGGACCGGGGCAGGGTAGAGGAAAGAATTTTAAATTCTTCCAAGGGAAATCAACCCAAAAACCCTTGGTTGGGGGAAGGAGTTTTTTATTTCCCCCCCGTCCAAACTTTCCAATTTTTTCCCCCTTAATTCAAAACAAACTTTAAACCCCAAACAAAATTTTTTCCCCCGTTTCCCCGGGACCCCTGGTCCCAGGGACAGGGGGGGGGGGCCAAGGGGAGGGGGGGAAGGTTTTTTTTGGTTTTTTTTGTTTTTTTTTTAAGGCAGGGGCGAAAACCCCTTTTAAGGGGTTTTTTTTCCGCCCTGCCCAATGTTTTTTCCTGCCCCTTTAAGACAAAAAAAGAAAACCCCCAACCCCCGCTTTCCCGGCCTTTTTGGCCCCCAAAATCCCATTTCCCAAGGGGCTGGGGCCTTTTAAAGGTGTAAAGGGGCCCTTTGGGTGGCCCGGGTTACGGGTGGAAAAAGGAAGGGAAATTTCCCCCCCACCGGGGGGCCCCCCAAAGGGGGCATTTTTAAAAATTTAACATGGCAGAACTGCAGGAGGGTTTTTAGCAGGGTAGACAAAAAACCTCAAACTGGGAAAGGTGGGGGGCTTTAAAATGGGGGGAAAGGGGAAAGGGGGAAGGGATACTTTCCCAAAATTTTTTTAAAAAAACCAAATTTTGGGGAGCTTCAAGATTTAAAACGGAAATATTTTACCCAAACACCCCACCCCTCCCCAAAACCCAAAAAAAAACAACAAAAACAAACACCACCCCCCAAAAACCCCAACCCCACCACCAACCCCCCCACCAACAAAATTCCCCCCAACACCCTTACACGCAACAAACACACCCCCACCCCCATTTCTTTTACCAAAACAGGACCCCCACCCCCAAAAACCCCAAAAAAAAAACCCCCCTTTGGGAAGGGAAAAATTTTTTTCCCCTGAACCTTTTTTTGCACAAAAGTTGGTTGTAAATGGTTAAATCAGGGAAACCCCCCCAGCCAGGGGGGAAAAAAAAAACCCTTTGACCCCCTGGGTATTCCCCCCCAAATTTTTAAAATGCAATTTTTGGGAAGGGGTTTTTATTTTGTTTTTTAAGTTCAATTTTAAATTTTGGTTTTTCAAAACCCGGAAAAAAACTTTTTTGGGGGGAAGGGAAACCAACATTTTTCAAATTATGGCAAAAAAAAATTTTTTGGGTTTTTTTTTTGAGAATTTTTCGGGGGATTTTTCCTTTAGGGGAAGTTGGCCCAAAAGGGGAAGGGGGATTTCCCGGTGGGGGGTAATTTTGGGGAAAATTGGGGAATTTTTCCCCCAAAACTGTTGGGGAAAGGAAATGGGCTTTTTTGGGGAACCCCCGTTGGAAAAAAGAAAAAAACCCGGGCCCTTCCCTTGTCTTTGGAATTTTTTAAATCCCAAAAAATTTCCCGCCAACCAAAGGGCTTATAAATTAAAAAAAAGGTTTTAATTAGGAAAAGAAAAATTTTAAAAAGGGCATTGAAAAAAAAAAAAAAAAAAAAAAAAAATGGAAAAAAATATTAAGGGCATATCTCTTTTTTGGTTTGTTACTGGGGGCCTTTCCAATTTCAGTAAAAACAAATTTTATCATTTTGGTTTAAAAAACTTGGCCCCCAATTTTGGTCAAAAAATTTTTTTGTTTTCGGGCCCAAAATTATTTTAGTGTTGGGAAAAATAAAACAAAACCTTTTCCCTGTTTTTCATTTGGGTTAATTGTAAAAGAAGTTTGGATTAGGAAAAATTGGTTTCAAAAGAATTTTCAGGAATTTCTTTTAAAAAAATTTTTAAAAAAATTTCCCAACCACAGGTTAATTGGTGTTTTTTGGTGTTTTGGGGGGGGGGGGGGGGTTGTGTGTGGGTGTGTGTGTGGGGTGTGTGTGTTTGCGCACGCCTTATGTTATTTCGTGTGTGCATAATTTTTGGTGGAGAAAGAGAAAAGGGGAGGGGGAGAGGGGAGGGGAGAGGGGAAAAGGAGAGAAAAGTGTGTTTTGTGAAGAGAGGAGAAGGAAGAGGGAAAAGAGGAGGAGAAGAAGAGGAGAATGGGGTGTGTGTGTGTGGGTTGTTTTGGGGGTGTGGGGGTTTTGTTGTGTGTGGTGAATCTGTGCTTTTTTATATGAACCTCAGTCTGTAACAAGTGGTTTTTAAGGGAAAAAATTTTTTCAAATTTTTAATAAAATTTATTATTTTTATTAATTTTTGTTACGTGAATGCGTTTTATGTGTGTGTTTTGGGCATGGGTGGTGGGTGTGTGGGGGGTGTGTTGTGTGTGTGTGTGTTTTTTGTTGTTTTTGGGTTTTTGGGGGTTTTGTGTGTGCGACCAATTTTTTTCCTTTACCCAAAAGCAAGGGAAAAAGACCCCCAAACCCGAACCCGCGCCTTGTGACGGGGGAAACCCGTCAGCTGGATTCCAGTGTGGCAAGTGCCCCGAACAGCTTTGCTCTCAGTGTTTGACGTGTCCCAGGGCAAATTTTTTCCGGGAGGTCAGGTTTACAGTGCCCAGGACCCTTTTAACACACCCGCCCCGCTCAGAAAAACAACAAGCCGCGGTCAAAGGGGCGCAAAAGGGTTGGGAAAATGCCCTTTGGAAAATGGAAAGGGAAAAAGACCCAAGTTGAATTTAAGAGGACAACCGGATTCCCGTATCAAATTTACGGTATGGGCTCTTCGAGTCAAGGTGCTGATGCTCGTGATGCCTGTTTTGGGCAGTCGAGAGAAGTCTTTGAGGCCCGTTGGGGCGAAAGTTCCCCACAAAGGCAGAAGGGCCCATCACGGGACACATTCAGCAACAAATGTCGTCTTCCCCCTGCCCCGGGGAAACATCCCAGCGCAAGGGGGGCGCTGTTCTTGCAGGGAGATCTTCAGACGACTTGAAGGGGGACATCGGAGGGTCTCCAATTCTCAGAAAAACCCGATGGGAAAAAAATTTCTTTAAGTGGGTTAACACCTGCACTCGTTCATGGGGAAAATTTGGGGGGGCCCCGCCCGCTTTGGGGGCCCCCCAGAACCAAAGGGCCTCAGGAAACCTCCCGGCGGGCCCGACGATGAAGGAAAAATTTTCCTCAGCGGGGGCGGGCCCGGGAAATTGAATAATTTTACCAGGGAAATTTGAAGATTTGGGGGGGGGCGGGTGACCCTTTTGGGAGTCCCAACCCCGCGCTGTCACGCATGTTACCCTGCTGAAAGACAAAAAACAGCAAACGTCCCCAGAGCACGCACCTACAGAAAGAAATGGACCCCCCGCTGAAAGACACCAAGGGCCCAACGGAAACCCCGGCCTTGCGACGGAGTGGCAGGTTAAAGATAAAAAAGCCATAGTTTTACCAGACCTGGGGCCTTTCTTTAAGGGAGAAAAAGACAGGGGGTTGTGCCGACCTGGCCAAACTCCGAAAGATGTGTTCCATGCGACGGGTGTTTCCTGGCAACAGACGACAGCCACCAGCTAAAAACGGGCCTCAGTGCTGTTGTTTCCAAGGTCGCACGGTGGAGGCCGAGTCCCCAGGTTTAAAAGGGGGTTTCTGCCAGCATGAAGAGCGAGTCAGCCGCAAAGACGGGCTGGGGGGTGACCTGAAAGCAGAAAGTTACCAAGGCCCAGAAGAGTATTTCAGGGGTTTGAGGGAGCCTCCCCAACCCCGCAACAGCATGGGCAGCTTCCCCCAAGGCCAGGTTGCCTCCCTTTAGCTGGGGCGGTTTGGGAAAAGGATTCCCTTCAAGCAGCAGGAAGGGACTGGGGTGGGGTGTGGAATCACGATTTTGTGAGTGAAACTCCCTCTTCTCTTTTGTCCCCTCTTTTTTCTGGCAGGCCTGGCTCTCCTCTGGCCTCTTTCCCCCATTGAAATTTATTTTATTTTAAAACACACACACACACACCACACACACACACACCTTTTTACGGTTTTTCTTTTTTAATTTAGTCCATAAACACTCGCACCAGAGTTAAAAAAATTTGTTTGTTGTTTGGGGCAGTTTGGGGGGGGGGGGCTTTGGTTTTTTTTTACCAATAAATTTTTAACTTTACGTGTTTTTGGGTTTGTAAACCCGTTGTGATTTGCCCAAAACCGGGCCTTTTTTAAAAAGAAAAGAAAATCAACAAAAAAGGCGGGGTTTAAAAACGGGAAAACAGAGGAGCACCAATCATTAAAGAAAGTAACAATAAAAGATTTTAGGGGAAATTCCCTTTTATCAAGCACCTGTGGGGCTGCACTTACAGGCCTTTTAGAAGTAATCAGGGGTTTGCCCTTTTTTTTTTGGGTAAATGCTTCATTCTTTTTTAAAAGATCTCTGCAAAATCAGTAAATGGGGCAAACGAGGGAGTTCTTATGTAATGGTCATTACTAAATCGCATGAGAAAAAAGAAACTTGTTCACACATCAAAGAACTTAAGAAAAAACAACAAACCAAAACCAACCCCACCCAAAAAAACAACAACAAAACCCAAAACCAAAAGAAAAAACAAAAAAACCCCCCCCTTCCCCAAGCAGCGTTTTTTTTGGAGGTTTAAAATTCGGGTCAATTTTAGTAGTTTGTCATTTTATCGCATCTGTGTGTGTGTGTGGTGGGGGTGTGTGTGTGTGTGTGGGGTGGGGGGTGTGTGTGTGTGTTGTGTGTAGGAGAGAGAGAGAGAGAGGAGGGAGATGCAACAGACAGTTTTTTATATTTTATTTTTCCTTACCAAGAGGGGGGGTTTGGGCAAGTGGGGAGGGGGTTTCAGAACAATAAAGATTTATTCCTCCCTCCTTTCAAACAAAAAATACACATTTTTCCCCCCGTGTGTACAAATCAAAGGTTTAAAAAACCCAAAAAAAATTTGTAACATTTTGGTATGTCCCCCACTGATAAGGACGGACTCGGGGCAAACTCGATTAAACCAATTTGGGGTTTTAAAGCCCACATCAAAAGACCCCCAAAAACACGAGGGCTTGCGGCATCCCGGGGGTTTTGGGGGGGCCCAACCCTCGAAGGGGCCGAGTACCCGAAATCCAGGGAGCGGAAAAGGCAAAATGAGTCAGCGTCGGACCAAGAAACACCATCCAAGGCAGGAGGGAGCTTTCAATGGGGCGAGGAAAGAACAAAGAAAATCGATCCCCAAGGGCTGGGTTTGTAAGGGTGCAATGAATCAATGTTAGCAGACATTTGGGGCGGGAGTTGGAAAACCATGGATTTTAGATCTAGATTTTGATTACGTTACTGGGGTTTTGTTTACCTTCTGGGTTTTTACAGATTCAAGGGTTTAAAGGGGTAGGATAACAAGCAGTTATCAGTACACTAAAATCTAGGATTTGTCAATCCAGAAGAAAAACTCAGTTACTTTTTTTTAGATTTTGAGGTTTTTTAGCGGCATGGCAGGGAACAAACCGACACCTCAGAGCAAGACCTTTTGTCATCCCGGCAACCCCTGCATACAGCTAAAGCATGGAAGATTGGCTAGAGGGAAAATTTTTGGGGGAGAGTTTTGATATTTTTAAATTTAAAAAGAAGTAGGGAAAACAAAAATGGTGCTTTTTTTGACTAAAGAGGGCAGAGATTGTCCCCTTAGCAAAAAAACTTAAACCCAAAAGTAGAAGGGGGTGTAATACCCCGTTGGGGGGGAAATTGAACAACCCCTTCAAGCCAAAACGAAAAAACAGGGATGCAAGATAAACCCGTTCTTGAAGATGAGACAGAACTCGGGAAATCAATTTTAAATTTATACCTAAAGACTCAGAAGAAAGCTTAAAAAGGGTGAATTTTTGGGGAAACACAGAGTTTATTGGATTCTGAACATTTTTAATTTTCCCCCCCCCACAAAGGAAAAAGAAACCCCATAAAAAAGCAATTTTTAAAGAAGAGAACCTTACCAATTCTTACAGAAGGGAGCTCAAGTGAGGAAACCCCATTACAACTGGAAGCCCCTGGAAGACAGCCCGTCGCAAAGTAGGGGAGAAAGAGCAGAGATCAAAAAAAAGAGATAGATCTAAATTCAAAGGGCCCCCTTTGGAACAAGAAAAAACAAAAGCAGAAGAAGCTTTTTCAACAAACCCTGGGGTTTAATTTTGGACAGAGAGATTCACAAAAAAGCCCGGGGAAGGTTTCCCAGCATTTTCGGCAAGAATGTAAGAAATGAAAAAAGTTACACCCCTTTGCAGCAGGGATGCAGGTCAGCAGAGTTTTAAAACAGACATGTAAAAAGAAAAGAAACCATTCTCAAAACCCGGGCCCCGCTCAGAAGGGTGGGGACAAAAGCAAAATTCATCAGATGAAAAAATTTCGGGGGGAACCCGAAAACCCCGTAAAGCAAGGGCAAGGGAAGGGCAAAATTTAAGACAAAACATTGGGTTCAAGTCAACAATGTTTTTATGAGAGCGGGAACCCATAGGGAGCTGGGCGTTAACATCATGGACCCAAAAACCCGTTTAAAGCCTTAGAGAACAGATCAGATGCTAGGTGAAGCGAAGGAACCCCTGGGCATTGAAAAAACCTGTCAAATAATTTCCCCGTAAAAGGGGGAATTTACAAACCCCAGTCAAAAAAGCTACAGGGGGAGCCCGAAGTTTAAAATTCATAGTCATTGGGTGAAAAAAAATTCACCCCCTCTCTTAAGCAAAGAGACGCAGAGAAACTAGGCATGTTTGAAAATTTTAACCGATGGTTCCTTTAAAAGGGAAACCCAATGAGCACAGAATCAAAAAGACACACATCTCTAGAAATGATTTACTAGAAAATCACAAGACGTGTTTCAAGGAGTAGGAAGATCAAAGGGGGCCCCAACTAATTCCACATGAAAAAAACACTGTACCAGTAGCCCAGAAGCCAAGAAATTTTCCCTATTCCCACCAAAAACACTGAAGGAAGGGTGGAAAATGTATAAAAAAGGATTTTTTCGAGGAGGGCCCCCGAGGGGTGGCCATTCCCGGTGCCACCACTGGTGGTCCGTGAAGCCCAAAACACAAGAATACCACCGAGAAAAAAGATGGGGGACACAAAAAGATCAGAGCAAGTGTGGACCTTCGGATTCCAAACAGCAGCAGGAAAAGGAAAAGGGTAGACCCGCTCCGATTTTTGGAGGACTTTCCCCACACAAATTTCATGATTTCAAGATCTTTTTTCCCAAATTGGTATGAACAAGGGTATAACCAACCCGGAATGCATTTAAAAATTTTAAGAGCTATTGCAACTTTAGCACCCCCTGGGGGAACATAAAAACCCAAAAGACTAACTTCGGGCCAAATCGTCACCAAAAACGGGATTTTGATTTAAGCAGTTTTTCAAAATTTTTGGGGATATTCCCCCCCCTGCCTAACCCGAGAGATGACTTTCCCCATCGGGGGAAAAAAAACTGCGAAGAACAGGGCAGAACGCTCGAACAAGGGATTGCAGAGGCAGGGGAATACGGGGTACGTTCCCAAACCCAAAAAGAAATGCCCCTTTGGGGGTCAAAGAATTTAAATTTTTTTGGGTACAGAAATTTACGAATGATGGCCCTCAAAAACCCCCTCCAGAGAAAGTTAGAGGGCCCGTCAAAAAGGGAAAAGCACCAGGGGAGCAAAGAGGCCCTGCGAAGCTTTTTTGGGGAAGGGCAGGGGAAACCCCTTTAAAAATTTATTTCCCAAAATATCAGTGTTGGGCAGAGCCCCTGAGGGAAAATGACACACAAAAACACAACCTTCCCCGGGGGGAAAAAAACAAAAAAGGGCCCTTCAAAAAGATTGAAGAAGAACTTAACAAATGACAGTACAAAGGCGTTCTTTGACCCAGAAACCACAACTTGAGATGTGGGGCTAGTTCCATGAAGGTTTATCAAACGGGGCTGTTCCAGGAGACAGAAAGGGGGTACAACCGGGCCCATTTCATTTAGCAGATCACTCACAGACACCGAGACAAGATACAGCCAAAAAGGGTAAAAGGGCGCTTTGGCAGTCGCATGGGCAAAGAAAAAAGATTTGGGGGTTTACTTGGGTAGGGGCACCGGATTTAAGATCATCACATCCCAAAACCACTAATTCCCCTTTTTTTTAGAAAACCCACCGCAAAAACACCGCAAGAAAGGAAGTGGGGTTTTGGGGCTTACAAGACGTAAACTTTACAAAAGTTTATGACCAGGCAAAGACGCAGCAGATTTCCCCTTGGTTTCTTTTTTCCAGACACCCCAAAACCCAAGGGCAAACAGATAGCGAAGGGGACGATTCAGCAGAAGCACTATCAAGGGCAAACATCCGTCAGACACAAGGGTGGTGGACCCGATCAAATCAGAAACTCTCAAAAATGGGAAAAACTGCGAAGGGGGAAAGGGAAAAATCTTCCCAAGGGGGACTGGGAGATCCTTTTGAAGAGATCCCAAAATACAACCTTTCTTTTCAAACAAAGATGACCCTTTTTTTTGGCAGAAGGATTGATTTTCAGACTATACAGTTGGGGATTCCAAGAGGGTTGCAGAAGAAAAATCATTCAAAACAGGGCACAGCTTTGGGCACCGGGGGAAAGACCAAGATAAGCAAATGATGCGGGGGAAGTATTTGGGTTCCCCAAAAATTTAAAACAGATGAAGAAAACACTGTAGGCGAATGGGTTTTGAGTGCCAATCCCCAAAGCAACAAGACCAGAACCCGTCAAGGGGAACCAAAATTTCCCGAGGGAAACCCTGGGGACCCACTTTCCAGGAAATTTGGCGGACCTTTTGCAGAAAGGGCATTATAAATTGGGGCGTAATAGATAAAAGAAAAACCGGACGGAAGTAGAATTTCGTTTTTTACTCAACGTTTAAAGCAAAACAATCTTTAAACCCCTTTGGGGATAAAGGCAAACCACGGCTTTCCCAAAAAGAAATTTGGGGGATAATGGACCTCCTTCAATTTAGCAAATTCCCAACCCATTTACGGAAGTTTGGAATTTTAAAAAACCCCTAGAGTAAAAACCTGCACACCCGAGAGCAAATTGGGGGAGGCTTTAAAACTTTAGGGGAAACCCGAATTTAAAAACCCAGCGATTGGGACAAATTAACAAAGGAGAACTCGGAAAAACGGGAATCCAAAAAAATGTTAAAGGGGGGACAGGTCGACAGCACACCCACAAAACAGACAAGTCCTTATAAAAGGGCCCTTTATGAACAGAAGGTGAGGGCAAAAGTGGGGGGTTTCGAAAAGTATCGCCAGAAGACTAGAAGAAAAAAAAAGAATGACAAGAGCGACATTGCTGACAAAGGATCTCCAGTACAAGGGTGAAAAAAGAAGAAAAAATTTCGGGAAAACCCAAAGCCCCCGAACGACACTTCACTTTGGAGATCAGTTCTGGTAAGCAGATGAAAACAAAAAAAACTAACAAAAGGTTGAAACCCTCATTTATGTGGGGTTTTCCAGATCAGCGGGCCCCCATAAGAGCCAGGAGGTTTAAAGACAATAAAGAGATTCCCCCAGAGATGCCCGCCATTTCAAACTAGCAAAAACCCAGTGCTGGAAAAAAAGGGAAAAAAAAATTGCGAAAAAAGGAAAAGTACGCAACCGAAAAAAAAACCAGGAAAACTTTTTATCCACGCCGGAAACAACCCTTAAAAAGACAAAAACCCGAAAACCCCAAATTTAACCAAACTTTTCAGAAAAGGGAAACAAAAGTGACAACACAGAAAAAGGGCTCACAATCCAGATCCAAAGGTGTGGATCAGGGAGAAAAAGACAGCCCGCTTCCAAATCAACCCGAAAAATCCCTAGTCGGAGGGACATGAGAAGACTGATCAGAATGAAACGTTCCCTCCAACATTGAAAGGGGCCCCCCGGGTAAGAAAAAACCGGTGGAGAAGCTCAATTTATAAAAAAATTTTCCCGGAAGACAGAGTGGACTCATTTGGTTAGAACATTTTAGGAGTACCACTCCAAATGTAAATGAAGATGGGGGAAAAGGCTAAAAAGTAGGGGGAAAACCCAAAATACTACAGGTAGTGGAAAAAAACCCTTTTTGAACAATTAGTGGGCAAAAGTACAAGCCTTTTTTGGGTTTTTTAGGAGGGACCAAAGGTTGCCGAAAATTTTATGTGATTCATTGGGGAAAATGTTATCATGGCACCAGGGAGGGAAACTTTAAAACTCATTTAAAGACATCAGGGGGAAAAAATTTTTTTATGGAAAACAGCGTCAGCTTTGACTAATTTAAACCCCTACCGTTTTTAAAACGAAAGGGGGAGATGATAAGGGACGGACTCTAGGCAAGCTCGTTTTCCAAGGGGGAACCCCACATCAACGGGCCCCAATACACGGGCTTCCGGCTCCGGGGGTTTTGGGGGCCAAAACCCTCGAGTGCCGGTACGCAGACAACCAGGGGGGGAAAAAGGGGAACTGAGTCAGCAAATAGGAACCAAAAAAGACTACCATCCAAGGCAGGTAGGCAATTATCACTTTTACAAAAACATGAGTAAACAGTAAAGGTTTAAAAAAATCAAACAAAAAAAGGAAATTTAAGAATTGCCCCCACCGTCCAAATCTATCAAAGATGTTTTTGTAAACCCACTGATCTCTTCCACATGGGGGTGAAAGAAAATATTATTCAAATAAACTTTATAATGCATTTTTTTTTAAATTTGACTACCTTCATAGGCTAATTTTCAGCTTTTGATATTAAAAAAAAAAAGGGATTTTTTGTTTTGATTGGGGGTGGAAAAAAAAATTTTTTTTGTTTTTTGGGGGGAAAATTAAAAAATTTGCCCCAAATTTTGATTAACAGTAAGGGAAACTTTCCTTTTTCGGGGTTTTCGCTTTGGAAAAAACAAGGGGTTTTTTGGGGGTTTTTTCAAAAGGGCAAAAACCCTCCTTTGTTTGCATTTAAATTTTAAAACCAAAAATGATCTTTTGGATTTATTCCCATTTTTTTTTCCCTTAAAAAAAATTTTCAGAATGGGCCAAATTTTTTGGGGCCAAGCGTTTTTTTGGCCCTTTCCCAAAAAAGATCCTATTTGGTTAAAAAAACAAATTTTTTGGTTTTAAAAACCCAATAAAAAATGGGGGGTGGGGCCCAATTCGAAAAAGCCCCTTAAGCCGGGGGTTTTCCGGGTTATTTGGGAAAATCTGGGGGGGTGGGCCCCAGGGTTCCCCAAAAAAGGGGGGCCCCCTTTCTGCCCCCTTTTTTTTTTCCCCTTTTTTGGGGCACCTTGGGGGGGGTTTGGGCCTAAACCCCGGCAGATCTTTTCCCTTTGCTCCCCTTTTTTTTTTACCCCACGGGACACCATTTTTTGGGGGGAAAATTAAACCCCCGGAAGTTTATTTTTTCCCCTTAAGACTCACGTTTAAAATTAAAACCCCGGGGCCCTTTTATTCTTGTAGGGTTGGTTTTTTCCTTTTGCCCCAAGGTTTCCCTTTAAAGGGGCCCGATTGCCCGGGCCGGGGTTTCCCCTTTCCCCGCCAAGCGGCCCTGAGGCTTTGGGGGCCCCCCCCCCGGGGGGGTTCCGGGGCCCTTCCCCTTCCTCAGGCTGTTTGATCATGTCCTAGAGAGAGAGAGATGATGATGACGATGATGATGATCTTTATTTTCAAGGACATCAGATAAGCAAATATATGCTTTTTAACATACGGCCCTTGCCCTGCCGAGGGACTAAGAGTGACTAGCAACTAACTAAGCATGACTAGCTACTAAACCATACAAACAAACATAATTATCTTTAAAAATACATGAAAACATGGATGAGCTTTTTCCTCCTTCAATATTGACGAATACATGAGCTTAGAGAAAAAGGGACATTGAAACAATAATCAGGATTAAATGAATTGATTACTAAAATAAGAATGAAAGGAAAAAAATCACACACACACACACACACACACACACACCACACACACACACACACACACACACACACACACACACATATACACACACAACAAGTGTGCACACACACACACACACACACACTTACACACACACACTTACACACACACACACACACACACACACACACACACACACACACACACACACATAGAAACTGACCCTCCTATTAGTTATCAAAGGAGCACACAGAGAGAGAGAGAGAGAGAGAGAGAGAGAGAGAGAGAGAGAGAGGAGAGAGAGAGAGAGAGAGAGATTACTAAACAGAAGAATAAGGAAAAAGATCACACACACACACACACACACACACACACACACACACACACACACACACACACAACAAGTGTGCACACACACACACACTTACACACACACACACACACACACACACACACACACACACACACACACACACACACACACACACACACACAGAGGGCACATAGAAAGTGACCCTCCTTCTAGTTATCAAAGGAGAGAGAGAGAGAGAGAAAGAAAGAGAGAGATGTTACATACTTATATTTAGAATATCAACATATTATACTGGTAAGGGTCATATTTATACAACAACAATGCATTAATAACATCAACATATTACACACATTTTCGTGATATGGTTACAATGCAATGGAGAGAGAGAGAGAGAGAGAGAGAGAGAGAGAGAGAGAGAGAGAATGTGTGTGTGATGTGTGTGTGTGTGTGTGTGTGTGTGTGTGTGTGTGGTGTGTGTGTGTGTGGTGTTACACATTGGACATGGGAGTGAGTGTAACCAACTTTATTCTATATTATTCATTCCTTTATTTATCATCTTGCTTCCAGTGAAAGCCAGCACTCAAGTAGCTTTCCATGCAATGCTGTCCAAGGAAGTGATCACCACCAAGGAGCAGACCCTGATCTGTGATGACGTTATGTGCAACATGGGGGATGGTTATGATGGAAAGACAGGTGTGTTCACTGCTCCTGTGGCAGGGACGTACTGCTTCCTGGCCAACACCAGTCCTAACAAACCTAGTACAGAGAAAAGAGCCAGACTGGACATTGTTGTAGATGATGTAAGGAAAGGATATGTGTGGTCTTGTGAGTACAGATGGTCAACAGGGCACACTGTTGTGAAGATGACCGCTGGACAGAGGGCGTGGCTTCGAACCTATGGAGATGAGGAATACACATTCAATGGTGGATGGTGGACAGTGTTCAGCGGTCTGTTGGTACAGGCTGATGTGTGAAGGGAGGGACGGATGGCTCTACTGTCACACATTTCAATTGTGAACACAGAGACCTTTTTTTTTTATTGTTATGTGATGGTTTCCATGCTGCTCAGGGCGTTCACAAAAAAATATGCCTTCTCCCGTGATGCCACAGTATATGTATCGAGTATATTTCGTAAATATTTTTGTTTGCTCTGGTTCAGATCATTAACAACATGTGATCATATCATAAACATATGATCTATTTTTTTCACAGTTTTAGAGAAATGTGTGGACCTTGATTGCTTATTTCGACAGTTCTTAATTATTTTGACATGGTTCTTCGATATGTGATTTTTAAGGCTGCATAGTATCTCTAAAATTTCATGTTATTTAATATGACATGATGTATGGTACTTCAAGCTAGCTATGATTTTGCTGTGAAAAGTGTATACATATTTATGTCATTTTTGCCAGTTCAGAAAGATAATGTTTGGACTTTTATTGCTTGTAGTTGTTTAACTGTGGTTCAAATGGAAACAGTTTGGGTTTGATTGTAAACAAAGAACACATATTTTTTTCTTTTTTTTTTTCCAACGTGTCTGTCTGCCTGCCTGCTTGCCTGTCTGTCTGTCTGTCTGTCTGGACAACAATTAAATCTTTTATTATTTTTTTGTGACTAGAATTTGACTAGTTGCTAATGCAGAGCAGTGTTTATCCTATTTTCAGAAAAGCCCCCACCCACTCCCTACCAGTCCACCTGTTTTTTATGTATGAATGTACACATAGCATTCAATGTATTTTGAGATACATCTTTCTAAATACATTTACATATCTACCATTTTTTATCTTTCTGGTTTAAAAAAAAAATACCAACCTGGCTGAGAGACATTACTGTATTCCCTTGTCATCTGATTTCCCCCATTTCACCAGATTTGAATTCGAGGGCGGTAGGTCATATACAGATCTGAAGATGAAGCTGATCCCAAGAGGTGCCATGTGCCATATTTCATTCCAGCTGAGATATCTTTAGGGAGCGTTTTCCCACCTAGTCCACTGCCTGTTAGTCTTGTTTGACTGCCTTGTGGATTCTCTCGGCATTCTGTTCTCACTTCATCTCCTGTATTGCTATATCTCTCTTTGCTGTTGCTTTTGTCATGGACTACCACTCATTTCTGTTGATCCCACCTCAGTCTTTTGCTTTGTGTGTGTCCTGTTATTTCCCTGATCTTGAGGTTTTCCGTTGCCATGTCCACTGCCTCCTGATCTGTCCATCTTCTGCCAGTCTTCAGTTCGGGCTGGACTGATCTTGCAACCGTTTCTGTCAGTCTTCAAATGTGGTTAGTAACCTTGCTTTTCCTGCTTTGCACTCCTCCAGGATGGACTGCAGGGGCAGATTCGGCTTTGCTTGGCGGCAGTAGAGTGCAACGTTGGTGACAGCAGGTGGGACACCGAACCTTTTCCTTGTGTGTTTGTTGATTCTTGCCTCCATCGATTCCACTGTGCTATTGCTGATATTCCGCATCGGTAGACACCTGAGGAGCTTCAGGATCAGCATCAACTGCGGACACCAGACCTTGTAATTGCTAGGGAGACCACACTGGTCTGTTATCTGCAGTCTTTCCTCTGCCACTTGCTGGGTTTCTTTTCTCTTTGCGGTGGCATTGAAGGAGTCAACATGCCATCTTCCAAGGTTCTTCACTGGTTCTTCTGTCACTGTTGGAGTGGCCTGCATGGCTACAGTGAACCTACCTGTTGCAGCTACTTTCACTTCCCTTATGGAGCAGCTTCATGATTTCTTTGGTTTGAAAGGCATCATCGATGAAGCAACTAACTCATCTATTTGCTCCAGTATCTTGTGTATTTCATCTTTCTTGGTGAAAGGACTGTCATATCTGCCATTAAAGCTTTAGTGGAGACATTCTATATCTATTCCAGAAACCTGCCGAACCTGTATGGCTCATGGCTTCATTCAAGATGACCTCCATCGCCAACACAGACTGTACTTGAGAAATTGCGCAGCGCCATTGTTGTGCCAGCTTCTAGACTGACCCACTCTGTTGTGCATTTCTTTGTGGAGAACCTTATGGAGAAACCAGGGTAGTGCTTCTTCAGCATTCCTTGGGTGTTCTTTGGGACATGAAATATTTCGCGGACCAGTTGGATCATCTGGTGTGGAAGTGATTTCATGTGTGTTTACAAGAACGAGCCACACCACGACGAGGTTCCTTTCCTCTGCCTCAGCTCTTTGGATTGCTTCCCAAAGCATAGCGACATGTTCTACACAGCCAGACTCCGGGATGCCTCCTTTCTGACTGCTCCTTTTCGTGAGATATTCAGTCACATAACTAAATTAGTGCCATGCATTGTTTACTTCTGTTTGTAATTATTCGAAATGTTATTTGAAATGATGAATGCCAACAATTGATAGTGAACGCTTTCTTTTTGCTTTCAATATGATCAGAAATAAACGTTTTATAATGGATATTACTTCGCGTGTGGTTATTTGCGAATTTTATGTCACTCGTGCACGAATGTATGTCAGTGGATAGCACGTGTGTGCACACACACAAGTGTATGCATGTGTGTGTGTGTATGTTAGTGTGTGTGTGTGCGTGTACGTGGTACGTGTGCTTGTGTGTGTGTGTGAGTGCATGCATGCATGCGTGTGTTTGTGTGTGTGTGTGGCGTGAGCTCGCGCGTGCGTGCATGCATGCCTGTTAGTGTGAATAGATGTTTGCTATCAAGAGAAGAAGTTCCCAAACCAGTTCTTTCTTCATAGCATTTCACAATCTTTTTTTTTTGCACACGGTTTCAGTTACTTGACATCGAAAGTGGTTTGACACGTTCTGTTACATTCACCAAATTGTAGTAAGTTTATTCACAATCATCCGACACATTTTCGTCACAGTCACATAGATATATTTACACTAATTCGATTGAGATCTAAATTTCTTTTCTTTGTCTGAAGAGGGAATAATGAAGAAAAAAAAGGAAGCAAAAAATATGTGCATGTGTAAGAGAGAAAAGACAGAATTTAACAGTCACAGATCTCATTTGAAGAAGGAACTGATTGTCTGCACCTTCTTCACCAACTTACTGATTCCTTGTCATTATCAACAGCTGGATAAAAAAAGAAAAAAAACCTTTTACTTCTACCTTCTTAATTAACCGAAGAAGTCGACAAACATTTGTATTGCGTGAGTATAATCGACGATTATACGCACATTTTGTTTGTAGGGTGAGCGAAAACATATCAGTTGATTAAGATGTTGTTACTGTTATAGTACACATATAGTGAGCAGAAGTCCCTGAGAATGTTGCCTATACAAAACATAATTCCACCTTTCTCCCAGCTCCCCTGTCTGCTATTTTCTCCAAGGCCCGAGTGTTGGTCAAGAGGGGAAATAGTAGGGGATGCATAGCGGTTCCATAACCCCAACCATTTACCACCCCTTGTCTCGCTTCACTCGTCTTCTGCTCTATTTCTAGTCTGGGCTAGTACCAACACCACAAAAGGGAGAATCAGGACTCCAAAAGCACCCGCAACATTCTTCACGGCAGGAGGCAGCAAATCATGGCCAAGAACAACAGTGCCACTCGAAACATGCAGGCAGAGTCTGCTGGATGGGACAGATGACTGGGAGTGCACTGCAGACCTCCCAGAATGGAAGAGTCACCCAGAGATCATCAGCAAGAGTGGCATGAGACCAGACATAGTAGTCCACTCTAAGTCAACCAAGCAGCTGATCATGATCGAGCTCACGGTGCCATATGAGAACAGAATGGAGGCAGCTCAAATCTACAAGACTGAAAAGTATGCTGATCTGGCAAACAGCCTGAGGAGAGAAGGCTATCAGGTCAAAGTCCTCACTGCAGAAATTGGAGCTAGGGGATTTGTAGGAAACGTCTGCATACAGCCTCATGAAACAGCTCTCAGTTGCAGGAAGGAAAAAACCAGAGCCCTGAAAGCAATGGCAGAAGCGGCAGAGAGGTGTTCAAGCTGGATCTGGTCAAGGAGGAACAAAAGTGAACTTCATAAGGCTTAATTTCCCTACAAATATCAGGTGTCCCTGTGACTCAGTGGTTAAAGCACGAGTCATTAAGTAGAAAATGAGCATGTCCAGAGGGTCATGGGTTCGAATCCCAGCCATGGCTCGTCCCAAGATGGGGGAAAAAAAAAAGGGGCAGCAGAGGGACATCCGGAGTCATGAACCGGGTGTGGCTCAACCCCCCTAGAGTGTCAGGAGATAAGGGCCGAAACACTTGCTTGAAGGGGCTTCTCTTATGAGGACTCTCTGCTGCCACGCTCTCCACGAGGTTCTTTCTACTGATGCATGGGTAAACCATTGACTTCCGGGAATAGGCCGGAGGACGTCCGGGAAAGACCGGGGGACACTGGGAAAGACCAGAACCAAGGGCTCTGTGGGCTGGCTCCCCACTTTGCCTTAAACATGTGGCTACTAAGAATAAAAGGAAAAGATGCTCCCAGGATTCACCGAAAGGGGGAGAGAATGATGAATCCATCGGTGCTCAACCAATCACGACTGCAAATCCCAAACGACTATGAACATGGACCAAATGGAATATCCATGTGTCTGTGGAAAGCGTTTCGCTACCACCCGTGGCATGAAGATCCACAGAACAAAGATGGGATGTGTGAAGACTCATCTGAATGAGCAGCAGCGCACTGCATCAGCAGATAAGACGTCGGAAGACCAAGGCCAGGATTTAAACCACAGTGCCAAGGACATCCACGCTGTTGGTTCGGATGAGGAATTTGCACAGGCCCTCGATGCCAGGCGCCTGAAACTCAACCTGCCACGAGCAAACGAAACTGAGATTGGGAGAAACTGGATGCAAAAATCGTCCAAAGACTCGATGCACTGATAGGGAAAAGCACCCTGGAACACAAACTAGCCACATATGGGGACATTGTGTATGCCACATGTAGAGACGCCTATGGAGTAAAACTACCCAAAGAGAAAACACCTCCAAAGAAATCCAGACGCCAAAAAAGATGGACAAGATCAGAGTCCAAAAGAACAACCTCAAGAAGCAAATGAAGACCGCACTGCCAGCTGAAAAACAAGGCTTGGAAAAACTGTGGGAAGACCTGAAAGAAAAACACAGCGCCCTCAGCAAAGCGGAATCTGCGAGGAAGAGGAAGAGCAAAAAGAAGAAGACACAAGAGCGCTTCTTCAGAGACCCCTTCCAGTTTGCCAGAACACTGTTTGAGCAGCCAAAATCTGGGACCCTAAGTGTGGACAAAGGAGTTCTTGAGCAGCATCTGAGGAAAACATACCTGACTCACAGAGCAAAGCACCACTCGACATTCAAGGTCTGGTGTGGCCAACCAACCCTGAGGAACAGTTCAATGGCAAGCCTCCAACGTTGGCGGAAATCAAGAAGGTGGTCGACAAAGCCAGAGCCAAATCATCACCAGGGCCAAAGGGAATACTTTACCACTTTACAAGAAATGTCCCAAGGTGCTGGAGTGGCTCCACAGGCTGCTGCGATCGGCTTGGAGAAACCAGAAGATCAGCGGCCAGTGGATGACGGCAGATGGTGTGTACATCCCCAAAGAGCAAAACTCAAGTGACATCAGCCAGTTCAGGCCAATATCACTACTGAACGTCGAAGGGAAAATCTTCTTCTCTGTCATGGCAGCAAGGCTGACCAAGACCTGATGGAAAACAAGTACTTGGATGTGTCAGTCCAGAAAGGTGTCATCCCAGGCGTGGCTGGCTGTGTAGAACACGCCACAATGATCTGGACGCAATCCAAAAAGCAAAAACAGAAAGAGAGACCTGGAGTAGTGTGGCTTGATCTGGCAAACGCATATGGATCTGTGCCCCATGAGATGATACAGTTGCTCTTGAGATGTACCATATGCCAAAGAATATCCGCGACATGCTCAAGAAGTACTTCAATGGCTTCTAAATGCGGTTCTCTACCAAGGAGTACACAACTGATTGGATCAACTTGGAAGTGGCATTGCAATGGGCTGTGCAATTTCCCCGATACTGTTCGTGCTGGCAATGGAACTCATCTTGAAAGCAGCAACAAACAACGCGAGACAAACAGACCTTGGCGATGGATACAAGATGCCTCCTCTCCAAGGCCTTCATGGATGACACTACAGTGATTTCATCCAGAGAAGACGAGACACGTCATGTGCTGGAGAGGCTGGACGACATAGTTGCCTCATCCAGAATGAAGTTCAAGCCAAAGAAATCACGGAGTCTCTCACTGAGGAAAGGAAAAGTGGCCGAATCTGTGGTCTTCAGTGTTGCCAACCAGGCCATTCCAACAGTCACAGAAAAACCAGTCAAGAGCCTTGGGAAAATGGTATGATGATACGCTGAAAGACACACAAAGAGCAAAAGAAACCAAGCAGATGGCGGAAGAAGGCTTGGAGACCATTGACCAGTGTGGGCTCCCTGGCAAATACAAGGTCTGGTGTCCCGCAGTTCATGCTGATACCAAAGCTCCTATGGCCTCTGATGAATACATCTGCACCAGCACAGTGGAAGCAATGGAAGCCAAAATCAACAAGTTCACAAGGAAATGGCTTGGTGTCCCACCCTGTCTGACTGACATCGCGCTGTACTGTCGCCAAGCAAAGCTCAAACTACCACTGAAATCCATCCTGGAGGAATACAAAGCAGGGAAGATCAGACTTCAAAGCATGCTGGGGGACTCATGAGACAAGGTGGTAGAAGCAATCAAGCCCCAGCTGAAGACAGGCAGAAAATGGAAAGTTCAAGAGGCGATGGATTCTGCAAAAGAAAGTCTCAAGCTCAGAGAAATAACAGGACAACACACAGACCAACAGACAAGGACTGGGGGTGACCAAAACTGAATGGTGTCAAAGACCAAAGGAAAAGCCAAAAAGAGACATGATGATTCAGGAGATGAGAAAAGAAGAAGACCAAAAAAAGACTCCAAAAAGCAGTCCAGCAGAGCCAGCAAGGGCCAATGGACAACGTGGGAGAATGCACTCCAAAGAAGTCTAACTTGGAATGACATTTGGCACATGGCCCCTTCAGGATCAGCTTCATTCTCAGATCTGCATATGATCTTCTGCCCTCAAATGCAAACCTGGTGAAGTGGGGGGAAAAAAGACGATCCTGCATGCCCCCTCTGCCATGAAAAACAAACAGTGGAGCATGTTCTAAGCTCATGTAAAGTAGCCCTGGCTCAAGGAAGGTACACATGGAGGCACAACCAAGTGCTCAAAGAGATTGTACAAGTAGTCTGGGCTAGTACCAACACCACAAAAGGGGGAATCAGGACTCCAAAAGCACCCGCAACATTCTTCACGGCAGGAGGCAGCAAATCATGGCCAAGAACAACAGTGCCACTCGAAACATGCAGGCAGAGTCTGCTGGATGGGGCAGATGACTGGGAGTGCACTGCAGACCTCCCAGAATGGAAGAGTCACCCAGAGATCATCAGCAAGAGTGGCATGAGACCAGACATAGTAGTCCACTCTAAGTCAACCAAGCAGCTGATCATGATCGAGCTCACGGTGCCATATGAGAACAGAATGGAGGCAGCTCAAATCTACAAGACTGAAAAGTATGCTGATCTGGCAAACAGCCTGAGGAGAGAAGGCTATCAGGTCAAAGTCCTCACTGCAGAAATTGGAGCTAGGGGATTTGTAGGAACGTCTGCATACAGCCTCATGAAACAGCTCTCAGTTGCAGGGGAAAGGAAAAAACCAGAGCCCTGAAAGCAATGGCAGAAGCGGCAGAGAGGTGTTCAAGCTGGATCTGGTCAAGGAGGAACAAAAGTGAACTTCATAAGGCTTAATTTCCCTACAAATATCAGGTGTCCCTGGGGCTCATGGTTTAAAGCGCGAGTCATTAAGTAGAAAATGAGCATGTCCAGAGGGTCATGGGTTCGAATCCCAGCCATGGCTCGTCCCAAGATGGGGGAAAAAAAGGGGGCAGCAGAGGGACATCCGGAGTCATGAACCGGGTGTGGCCCAACCCCCCCTAGAGTGTCAGGAGATAAGGGCCGAAACACTTGCTTGAAGGGGGCTTCTCTTCTGAGGACTCTCTGCTGCCACGCTCTCTACGAGTTTCTTTCTACTATCCCTCTCCCCCTTCTGTCCTCCCCTCCCCTCCTCTCTTCTTCCCCATCCGCCCCGTCCACTCTCCCTCACTTCTACACACATCCCTCTCCCCACTCGGCCAAGCGAACGCTCTCCTCCCCCCCCCCCCCCCCCCCCCGATCACCTCTCCCCTCCCCCTTCCATTCCATTTTGAAACACAGAGACACACACATACACCTGCATACACAACGCACACACACACCTACATACGCGCGCACGCACACACACACACACACACATGCTCTCTCTCTCTCTCTCTCTCTTATGTAGCCTACATGTGCATAAAACGTGTTTAAAATCGGAACCAAGTCCCTTAATTTCAAATAGACAATGCCCGGAAATCGTCAAGGGAGGTAATCTGTCTTAAAGTCTCGTTCAGCATGACATATCTAACTAACACGGCGAGACATTCCGGTAGTCCGATACGCTGAGTGACTCCAATGAGAGAGAGAGAGAGAAAGAGAGAGAGAGAGAGAGAGAGAGAGTGTGTGTGTGTGTGTGTGCGTGCGGGCGCGCGCGCGTGTGTGTGTTTCTTGCTTCTGAGTTTGCTCCGAAAACTAACATACACACATACACTCGCACGCGTACATGCACACACACTTCTTCCACATCTTCCCCCCCACATCAAAACAACCTATTCTAATTCCTATTTCATAAACATGAGATTACACACATTCATACCACAAAGTGACACCCACACCCCTATCTTGCCTACTCACTAGCCTACACAAAAAAGCAACAACAACAACAAAAAAAGGTAAAAGCTACGTGCGGAGCTGCCAGCAGGCTACCACGGTCACTTTTCATCCATTACTATGGACTGGCTGGCCCAGGCTGCAGTAGGCAGCTCAGGCCCGCAACATCCTTCCACTCATCCATGCATACAACAAGACAACTAGCTTTATATAGAAATCTACTGAAGATGCCTGTTGACCAGTGACACAAATGTGTCAGGGTTTTGGCATCAACAGTATCCTGGGGGAGGGAGTTCCAGTCCACAATTGTTCTTGGGAGGAACGACATCAGCCGGTAGTCGGTGTCTGCAGCTAGTTGATAAAACTGCTGATCATGACTTCGTCGCTCTCTCTTCTTGGGAGGATGGAGCTGCTGTTTCAACCTCGGGCAGCTGACTAAGTTGTTCTTGATTTTATAGAACATGGAGAGCCTTGCTTTTTTCCTTCTGTTCTCAAGGGACATCCAACCTAGAGTCTGCAGCATGCTGGTAACGCTGGCAGTACGCTGATAGCGGTTAAGCACAAAGCGGGCTGCCGTACTCTGGATTTTTTTGTAACTTCACCTTGTGCTGTTTCTCATAGGGGTCCCAGACGGATGCCGAATATTCCAGCAGAGGCCTAACAAATGTTTTATAGGCTTTAGCCTTTATGCTAGGGGAGCTGATTTTCAAATTACGTCTGAGGAGACCCAGGGCCTGGTTGGCTTTGGTCCAGATGGAGTTGATATGATTGTCCCAATCCATCTTGTTCTGCACTGACGCACACATATCTATCTCTCTATATCTATGTGTCTATGTATGTATGTAGATCTACATTTATATGTTTATCTATCCATATCTATTTTTTTCTTATTTCCTGTCATGCCATTCTCCGATGGTCGTGTGAATGTTCGATCTTCTGTCGCGCACATGGATAGATCTATATCAGATGCAACCGCACGTTGTCTGCTGCATTTAATGCCATTTTACCGTCGAATAAAAAGGATAATGCATTGTCACGCGCGCACGTGTACTTGTGTGCATCAGTGTATGTGTGCGGGCGCCTGATAAAACTTGCCAGAATTTGTCTACCTGTGCTCAAGAGATGATTGCTATGAATTTGTTACACGTCAATGTACAGGAACACGGATTTCCTCTATTTTGTTTGTTTTTGTTTTTCAGGTATCAGGTATCAGGTATGGGCCCTAAGCCTCGCGGCTTATTATGGGCTCCCTCACTTGCTTCCAGTCGTTGGCAAATGTGGTCTATTTTGTGCACCAATATGTGCTTGAAAAAAAAGTTGTCTATTTTGTCTTTGAAATCATCCAAACTGGTACTCAGGACTATATTATTGCTAAGCCTGTTCCAGTCTTGAAAGACTCTTCTAGAGAAATGATACTTTCTGCAATCTTTTATTCCATTTAATTTTTTTTAACTTCAAGGTGTGTCCACGTGTTCCGTTTCCTTTATTAAAGGTCACTAATTCATTTATGTCAATATTGTCCTTTCCCTTAATAAGTCTGTACATCTGAATCAGGTCCCCTCTTCTTCGTCGGTAGCTTAGTGAAAACAAATTCAAATGTTTCAGTCTGTCTTCGTATGTTAAGTCCTTTATGTGTGACACTAGCTTTGTCGCTCTTCTCTGTACTGCCTCTAGGGTTGTTATATGTTTCTTTAACCATGGTGCCCAGATTATTTGTGCATATTCCAGTATTGGTCTGACCATTGTTGCATATAATGTTCTAAACATATCCTCATCCATATATGAAAAAGATCTTCTTATTAGTCCAACCATCATGTTTGCTTTTTGGGCAATGTTTTGTATATGGGTATCAAACTTTAGGTCCGAATTGAATGTCACACCAATGTCCTTTTCAGCATCAATCTCTGTCACATCAACCAGGTCACCTTTATTATCTCTCATATTATATATCACTTTTGGGTTTTTACTTCCCATATGTAATACCTTACATTTTTGTGCATTAAAACTCATTTGCCACTTTATTTTTACCATTCCACAGCTTTTCCAAGATCCTCTTGTAGTTGAATGCCTGGTTTACCAAATATCTTTGTGTCATCGGCAAACATTTTACAGTAACTTTTAATGCTGTCCGGCAGATCATTAATTTTATAAAAATGATAAACAGCAACGGACCTAAGATACTACCTTGAGGTATGCCACTCCTCACTTTTGCCCAGTCCGAGTATGCCCCCTCAACCCTTACCCTTTGTTGTCTATCTGCTAAGAAAGCCTTAATAAAGCCAAGAAGTGGGCCACTGATTCCAGCTGCTTTTATTTTCATCATTAGCCTTTTATGTGGAACTTTATCAAAAGCCTTTTGAAAGTCAAGGTATATAATATCTGTACTGTCTCCCATGTCCTGTCTATTGGATAATATTTCTGTTACTCGCAGTAATTGTGTTACACACGATCTACCTTTTCTAAAACCATGCTGGCAATCATTGAAGTAATTTTTCTCTTCTAAGAAAGAGTATACATGTTCCTTAACAAAGCTTTCTGCCACTTTACAGAGTACACATGTTAGACTGACGGGTCTATAGTTTTCCGGCTGGCTATGCTCCCCCTTTAAAAAAAAAGAAAAGATACAAGTAACGTTTGCCTTCCTCCAGTCTTCTGGTACCTTTCCAGTACTAAAACATTTATTAAATAATATGCACAATGGGTGGGCTAATTCATTTGATAGCTCTTTAAGGACTCTTGGGTGTGTATCATCCGGGCCTTTGGATTTATTTGGGTTTAATTTTTCCAATTTTTGTTTCACAGCTTCTGGTGTAACTAGAATCATTTAAATATTCCCCTTCAAACACTTCTTCTACGTTAGGGACATTTGTGCAGTCCTCCTGTGTAAATACTCCACAGAAGAAATCATTTAGGATCTGAGTTTTCTCTAGGTCCGTTTCTGCATAACCATCCTTGGATCTCAGTTTGCCAATTCCATCCCTAACTCCTGTGTTTGAGCGGACGTATTTCCAAAAAGCCTTTCGATTTTCTTTGCTTTCCTGTGCTATACGTTTTTCAAAATTACGTTCCGTCTTTCTGATTTTACTATTTGTTTTATTTCGAATTTCTATATATCTTCTCTTATCATACTCCTTTTGTGTTTTTAAATATTTCTTATACACTCCATTTTTGTTCTTAATTTTTATAAGCAGTTCTGTTGTCATCCATCCTGGTTTTCTAATATCATGATTTGTTGTTCTTTTTGGTACGAACTTTTCCACCCCTTCTAATATTTTTTCTTTTATTAGGCACCATGTTTCCTCGACCCCCTGGCTTTGAGTTTGCGACCAATCCATCTTTGCAAAGTGCTTTCGCATAGCATCATAATCCCTTTGTTTGTATCACAGAATGAAGCGCATTTTCCTCCTGTTTTCTTCCATTTGTTTTTCAACTTTAACTTGCATGCACGTCAACGGGTTAGAACAAACTGCAGAGGGCCAGTCCCCCCTCCTTCAACGACACCAATCCCGCTTATCTGAGAAACCGATGATTATTCAAGCTCACGTCGAAATCGAAACAAAAGAATGGTTTCGAAAATTCCAGCTGATTCTCAAAATCGAAACCAAGGAATGTTTCAGAATATTCCTGAACAGGAACTTCGTTAGGTAATTCCGCCGAGTCACTTGTGTTTCTGCGCCAAGCTGTCTGCTATGAATAATATAGTTCTATGATGAAAAACTTTTTCGTTTCTAAAACTGTCAAACTTTTGTCTAAGTAGTTATAATTATAATATAGATATATTTTTCTAATTCAATTATTGTGAAAACTTACACTTATATGGAATTTAGTGGATATATTGTGAATGTGTGAGTAGTAATACATCGTAAACCGCCCAACGCATAGGCCTAGTCCGTAGATATAAGCTAGCCTAGGCCTTAAACCGTGGAAACACCGTGAACACACCGCCGACAGCTCACAGAGATCGCATCAGAAACACATAGGGAAGCGTGCCAACGCGACGAAAGAACCTTTAACAGGTCTAAAAAAGTAAAAGGTAAGCTTATCTTTCGCAGATCTATACAGCTTGAGGCCACGTCTCTGACTGTTGTGCACAATAACACCCAACAATCAGAGATCTCTTGACTTGACTTATTCGACGATTGAGACCTTTAAGGTCTGTTCGAAGGTCTTGACTTGATTCGACGTTAGAGGCCCTTTTGCCAGTTTTGGGTCCTGTTCGTTGGTCCTAGTTTTACTGGCTTAAGTTTTCACATCCATGGGAATATACATGTCCCTAACTTAAGTCAGACACTCTGGCTCGCAAACTGTCTTTAGTTGTTTCCAGGAATACCAGTCAGAACGTCCCAATGCCAGAACATGAACTCAACATGAAGTAAATGTT
This sequence comes from Conus ventricosus, assembly GCA_018398815.1. Taxonomy (NCBI): domain Eukaryota; kingdom Metazoa; phylum Mollusca; class Gastropoda; order Neogastropoda; family Conidae; genus Conus; species Conus ventricosus. Next base: position 77,953,899 of record CM031601.1, on the reverse strand, counting down.
GAAAAAAATCAGCAATTAACTAAGTGTCACATTCTAATCAAGGCCTGCTCAGAAGTGGGTATGTGGGTCATGTAAATATCTAATCATACAAGACAGTGGACGGTGTTTCTTGCATTGGGACATTTTGACTTCGGACGTTTTTGCATTGGGACGTTTTTGTATGGGACGTTTTGACTGGAGTTGCCGGGACGTTCTGGCATTGGGACGTTCTGACTGGCTTGGGTTTCCAGTGTTGGTCCAATTGACTTTTGAAAGCATTCAGTGAAGGGTCTGAGACCACGGTGTCTGGCAAACTGTTCCAGCAGACCACTCTGTGGGAAAAAAAAATTGATCTGATATTTATTCTTGATCTCTGCTTCTGCAGTTTCAGAGAATTTCCCCAAAGGTCAGTGGTAGTAGCTAATTTGAAGACGGGAGCACTTACTTTGTAGTAGCCGTTCAGATATTTAAAAACTTGAATGGTATCGCCTCTGAGACGTTTGTGTTCTAAGCTTGGTAGTTTTAGTACCTTTAGTCTCTCTGAGTAAGGCCTGCCTTTCAAATGACTGAGGAGTCTGGTTGCTCGGCGCTGCACATCTTCTATTTCTTTGCAAAGCGTTTTCTGGTATGGCTGCCAGACACAATGCCCATACTCTAACAGTGGACGTACAAGGCTTTTGAACAGCTGGCTGAAAGTCTGTTCTGAAAGATAATCAAAGGACCTCCGAATCAACCCCACTATCTTGTTGGCTTTGGCTGTGACTTGTGCCACATGATCTTTAAATGTGAGGTTTTCATCTATTGTTACTCCCACATCTCTTTCCAGTTTGCTTTCGACCAGTGTTGTTGTACTCCGCTCTCCTTCAGTTTTTCCCATTCATGCTGTATGATGCTGCTGATTTCTTATTGCCTAGTTTCAGAACACTGCATTTTTGTGGATGGAACTTTAGTTGCCATTTTTCTGACCATATTTAGAGTTCATCCAGATCAGCTTGCAGTTCCTTTGCTCCCATCTCAGTATCTGTTCTTGTAAATACCTTCGTATCATCTGTGAACATCTTTACAGAGGTCTTGACTTTATGTGGTAGATCATTTATAAACATGACGAAGAGGAGTGGTCCAAGAACGCTACCTTGAGGAATGCCACTTGTCACTTCGGCTTCATGTGATTTCACACCGTTGACTACAACATTCTGCCTTGTGTTGGTTAAGAAATCTTTGATCCAATTCAAGTCTTTTTTGTGTATTCCAAATGCTGAAATCTTTGCTAGGAGCCCTAGCTAGGTCCTCTTGTAACTTTCACTCAGTGACTGTCATGCGTGGTTTGCAAGACTGAGTGAGCTAGTTTTTGCATTTTGGCTCGTACAGGCAGGGTAGGTGCCTCCAGTGGTGGTCCAGTCGACTCTTGAAGGCATTTTCTTGATTCTTGATTCTCTTGTGGTATAGAAGGCCTAACTGGCCTGTTCACCGTTCCAGGAAAAAGAAATCACTAGACTGTGTGTGGCATGCGTGGCACAGCCTAGTGGTAGCATTCTGGGTCGTAGAGTCGGTGCATTCCTCCAGTGTGCATCCAGTCTGTTATTGAAAATGTTGACGGATGGGGCGGTTACAACACCGTCCGGAAGGCTACTCGAGACTGTGACGACACACTGGGAGAAGTAACCTGCACGTGTGTTCAGCCTACAGAGTCCCTTGGCCAGCTTAGGGCTGTTTCCCCGGGTATCCATGCCTTGGAAGAAGGGGAGCACTGGTCGATCTGTGTCGATCCTGTGAACGTATTTGTATACGTCGATCATGTCACTTCTGGTACGACGGTGCTCCAAGCTAGGTAGCTTCAGGGGCTAGCAAGACATTCTGGGTAGGGGAGTTCCTTCAGGGAACTTATCAGGCAGGTTGCTCTCCTTTGGACATCTTCTAGGTCACTGCATCTGTTGGCTTTTGCTGTCGTGTGTGCCACATGGTTCTTGAAGCTCAAGTCTTTGTCCATCAACACACCCAGTTCTCTCAACGTCACTCTCCTCTAGCCGATGAGTGCACTCCACTCCCTGGGGGTCGCGTCCCTTCATGCAGTAGGTGGCTGCTTCCTTTGGATGGCCTAGTCTCAGGACGCTGCACTTTTCTGGATGAAAGTGTAGTTGCCAGTCCATGGACCACTGCTGTAGCCGGTCTAGATCCTCTTGAAGAGTAGCCCTAGAGTTGCTGTTGTCGCTGCGCATAAAAACCTTAGTGTCATCCGCAAAAAGCTCAGTATGACTGTAGACACGGCCAGGCAAGTCGTTGATGTACACGACGAAGAGTATAGGCCCTAAGACGCTGCCTCGAGGGATGCTGCTCATCACCCTTGCTTGCTCTAATCTTACACCATTTACAATAACCTGTTGTGACCTGTTGGCAAGGAAATCCCTAATCCATTTGAGGACCTTTCCACTCATGCCATGAGCTTTCACTCTGGCCACTAACCTGCGATGGGGCACACTATCAAAGGCTTTCATGAAGTCCATGTATACTGGATCCACCCCTCCTCCTGCATTAATCATCTAGGTCCAGGTGTCCAAAGTCTCCAATAGCTGAGTCATACATGATCGTCCCAGTGTAAAGCCATGCTGTCGCCTGCTGATCAGTCTGTGGTCCTGAAGATGTGCTATGAGCTGTTCACGAACAAGTGCCTCCATAGTCTTGCAGAGTATGCAGTTTAGGGTTACTGGCCTATAGTTGTTTTTTGTTTTTGTTTTTTTTGCTGTCCCAACCTCTGCGCCACCTCAGAGGCAGTGCACACACGCCGCTCATTCCGACACCCCGTCCACAGCCACAGCCCGGTCAGCCCCGCCGCAGCCCCGGCACCAACAATCCACAGGGAGCAGTCAGTGTCAAGTCGTCAAGAGGCAACCCACCGGAGGAGAGCACTGCACTGCTACCGAGTCACTTCGGTGGTGTTCAGTGGCGCCTGTTCTGATTAACATACGCAGGACACCACCTACTAAGCCCCCTACTGACGACAATAATTGCTTAGTCGCGGAGCCGGCGGGAGTGAGCTCTCCCTCCTGAGGGCGCCACCACGTCCGTCCAACGACAGCCCCCCGTGGACTCGCCAATACCGGTGACCCCGACAGAACCAAACGAAGGCCACAGACGTGGAGAGGACATCGAAACTGAGGTCACCATGAGAGCAGGGCACGAAGGGCCACAGAATTTGAGACTCTTTTTTTTAATGCTGATCGATGAGAATGAGGATGATTAAGATGATGCTACGGATTTCCATTTCGGTCTGAGACTACATGACAGGGCTGTACTCTACGCTTCCTTTCATAATATATCCCGGTGTCAACCAGGCCCGAGAGATACAGGCACCTGCAGTGTTGGTCAGGAAATTTGAGCAACACTCTCAGAAACGCATCCATTAAGTGGATGAAACTCAACTGTGTGGTCCCAGTCTTCCCAACTGAGTCCGCAGCAAACTCAACTCTGGGTAGGAGCCGGTCGGGGCAGAAAAACCCACATGACTCTGATGGGATTCGAACCCACGACCTCCCAGCCGGGAGTCCGCGATGCTAACCACTTCGCCACGGCGGCTGGTTACTGGCCTATAGTAGTTTGGGCTGAGCCGGCTGCCTTTCTTGAAGATTGGGGTGACATTGGCAGTTCTCAAGGTATCGGGGGATCTTTCCAGCATCCAAAGACTTCCTGAAGATGATGCTAATGGGAGTATCAAAGATGTCAGATAGCTCTACCAGCATGCGTGGGCTGATCCCGTTAGGTCCAGGTGCTTTCCCAGTCTTCAGGCTGGCAAGGTGCTTCCTGACGGCTTTTTTCTGAGATGATAAAGTCGAGCAGCTCAGAAACATACACGTAGTTTGGCATCTCTGGTAAGTCTCCATCTCTCTCTATGGTGAAGACACTTTGGAAGAAACTATTCAGGGGTCTGTCTTCTCTTTGTCAGTTGTCGTCTTTATTCCATCCTCTCTTTTGAGATCTGCAATACCTGTTCTGGCCTTGGTTTTGGATTTGACGTACAACCAGAATGACTTTGGATTTGTTTTTGCCTGTGCTGCAATAGTAGCCTCAAGTTTCTTCTTTGCCTGTCGACACATTTTTGCTGCCCTGTTTCTTGGCTTGGCATATGCCTGGTAATCTTCTCCTGCCCTGCTTTGCAACCATCGTCTGTACAGCTTGTGCTTCTTTCGCACTGAGGTCAAAGTCCCTCCATTCAGCCATTTCTTCTTCTGGTTCCTGGATACAGTTGTTTTTGGATCATATTTTTCCGTGACCTGGTCAAGCTTATCTCTGAAGGTTGTCCAAGCTTCTTTTATGGGAAGACCCTCCAGTTGCTCCTGCCAGTTCACCTCACAAATCTCTTCCTTCATTCCCTCATAGTCAGCCTTGTTCAAGTTGTGGCGTTTCTGCTGGTCTTTCTCTTTATACGCACACGAGAGGTTAATGACAAGTGTTGCATGATCGCTCTTACTAGGTCATCCAGCGTTGGTGTCTGGCCCGCTCTGATGTGAGTAGCTTGTGTCTGGTGCTGAATCAAGTAAGTATCTTTCACAGTTGTGAAGAAATGGCTAGCTTGGCGACTGTCGCTGGCACATCATCTCTGCCTATCCCAGTCAATCTCTGGAAAGTTAAAATCACCCAACACCAGCAGGTGCAATGGCTTCACTTCTGTTAGTGTCGCTGACAGCAACAACTTATTCAGACTGTCATTATTCTGTTCATGACTGTTTGGACTCCGGTACACCAGGCCTATGGTTATTTCCTCTCCATCTTTCAGTTTGCAGTCAACAAAAACTGTTTCCTCAAAGTCAGTACTCAGATCTCTACACGCAGGTTATAGCTCTTCTTTTACATACAGGCAAATACCCCTTCCTCTCTTGTCCAAGTTATGAAACATTTCAAATCCTGGGATAGCAATTTCGCAGTCTTGAACTTCATAGCGCAGATTCTTTGGCTTGATTTCAACAATTCCAATAACAGCTGGCTTGTGCAGCTCTACCATGGCTTCCAATTCTGACCTTTTGTTCAAAAAGACTGTCTGCGTTTGTGTACAAACAACAAAAAGAATTGGTACTAGAAACATTGAACATTTAGTGCATTAGAAGAACACACAAAACTGGTGCTTTTAAAACTATGTATATTCTTCTGCTTCTTATGTTCTGCTGGTAGATGGTGTCGTCACAACCGCCTCAGGGAGGCTTCAAAGTTGACACCACTGTGAGCGAAGTAGTTCCCCCCTGAGGTCCAGTCGGTACCTGTCCTGCAGCTTAAGAGAGTGCCCACGGAGGACCCTCCCACTTGCCAGTGTCAGTTCCGGTCGCTGGACTTCATAATAGCCATAAACATACTTGAATACCCTGATCATGTTGCCCCTTAGTCGACCATGTTCCTGTGTGGGCAGCTCTAGGGCTCTCAGCCTCTCTGGATACGGCTTGTTCTTCAAGGATCCCAGCAGTTTTGTGGCTTGCCACTGCACATCCTCGATGTCACTGCAAAGTGTTTTCTGGCACAGCTGCCAGACGCTAGGCTCTTGAAGAGCTGGACGAGCATCTGCTCCGTTAGGTAGTCAGATGATTTCCTGACGAGTCCAACTATCCTGGTTGCCTTCCCAGTTGCGTGTGCTACATGGTCCACAAAGTTCAGTTTGTTGTCCACCCATACACTCAAAGATAATCAAGTTGTAGACATCAATCTTGCACCAACCAGCGAGGGAAGCGGACAGACGAATCATGTGGGTTGCCATATAACTAATTTAATTGAAGTTCGACTAGTTGAAGCTTGAACCAACCCCTGCGAGCTGCTGTCTAGTGAAACTCAGAATTCTAGGCATGTTGTTTCAATAAAGAAGTTGAATGATTTTCCTGTATCATTAAGGTTTTGCTAGCTACGGCTGTTAAACTCTGGCCAAGTTTTCGTGGCATAGAACAAAGTAACGTAGACTCTCTTTTTACCCAGTCTGTCCTTTTTCTCTAGCAGACAACATGGAGTTCCTGCCGCATCCTTTTCATTCAAACGTCTTGCTAATTGCACATGTTTCTCCACTCACAATGTGGTGTTACTTTCATATGATGGCTTACAGTTACACTTTCATTTCCAGACGAATTGGTTTTGGACTGATGCACTCGTAAGTCCCTTGTCGTTAGTCCTTTTGTTTGAGGATATCTTTCCCGCCTCCACGCCCCTAGCTCTCACCTACTCATTAAGTATATTAATTATTAGCCTGGTTGATCACAAAGAGCACCCACTTTTTATGTCTGGGAGGATTTCGGACTTTGATCTACCCCATCCTCGGGCACAGTGAGTCTAGATCCTGTCAATAATCAAAACGCACAGCAGCAAACAAAAACGTGGGTCTAGCACGGTGCATGTTGAACAAGGCCGAGTACCATCTTATGTTTTTGCTGCTGCGCAGAAGCCATTCCCGGTCAAGCGGAACCAATCTTACCATTGGATATAAAATTCTATTTGTCATTATACACTTGTGAGTAAGTACGGTTTCGGAATTTTGTTCTCTAATTACAGAATCAGGATAAACAGGTTTGTTGTAAGGGGGAGGGGAGGTTGAGAGTACAGAATATGGAATAGGGAAGTTTTTGGTTCTGGTTCTCCAGCACCTTGCCAAGATTTTGGTATGTCTACTGGGATGGACAGTGCTGTGTAGATCTGCCCACCTTCAGCACCTCACTGGCCAGATTGGGTGCTGTTGTCCCAGAGGTCCAGTGTTCCAACTGACCAGTTATTAGCGTTGGACTTTAATCCTGGCCCATAACAATGACTTTTTGGCGACTATTGGAGCCACTCTACAGTGCACAGGGCTGAATCCAGCAGGCAGCCTTTCCCATATTCCTATGCAGATAGGGGTGCCATACCTGCCCCAAAATGAAATTACAAACATGACACTTGGTTTTTGAGTTCAAGAGCTTTTGTAGACAAAAGCCAGGTTTAGAGCTTCATATTTCTACTTATGCATCCAGACTATAAAAGAGGTATTGTTTTTAAACTGAATTTTTGTGTGTGTAACTAACTTGAACAGAAACGTTTTATTTAAAAAGAATTAATTTTAACCAATTAAAAACTATGAAAAGCCGTAACAAAATTTGAAATGTAAGAAAAATGAATTTCTGGTTGTAATTTGTTGTGTCAATGTGTCCACTTTTGTATTGGTTGTGTTTGAAACGTCCACTGTAGTTATCAACTCCATTCCTCGTTATACAGAATGTATCCATAATCGCCAAGCTGACTGGTCATCTGTACTTTGACACTGAAGTTTGAAGCCAGGAGTGCTCTCTCAGCCATTGTTACTGATTCAGCTGCACAGTTTGGATTGATAAGTTACTCACAACTGTGTTGAATGGACAGTCAATCAGTCACCAATCATTGTGACACTTGACATGAGCTGAAAAATATTTTTTGATTATCCAGAAGGAAGGAGTAACAATTGGCAGCAACTTCGGCTGACAATGTTCTCTTCAAACGGCATGTCTTCAGACACCTTGGGACAACATGGTCGGACCGGAGGGGTGGAAGAGGGTGGATCACCAGTTAAATGGACAGCGGATAGGCGGAATAGGGCAGGTCACAGAAGTTAAAAGGTTTGAAGCATCTTTCTTGATTACTTGTTTGCAGATGCCAGAACAAAACGAGCCTACTCAAATGGAGGAGACAGAAGTGGAGACCTTTGCCTTCCAGGCAGAGATTGCTCAGTTAATGAGCTTGATCATCAACACCTTCTATTCCAACAAAGAGATCTTTTTGCGTGAAATTATCTCCAACTCATCTGACGCTCTGGACAAGATTCGCTATGAGAGTTTGACAGATCCTAGCAAGCTTGACAGCGGAAAAGACCTGCATATCAGAATCATACCTGACAAGGAGCGCAAGACCCTCACCATTGAGGACACTGGCATTGGCATGACCAAGGCAGACCTGGTTAACAATCTGGGTACCATTGCCAAATCAGGCACAAAGGCTTTCATGGAGGCTCTGCAGGCTGGTGCTGATATCTCCATGATTGGCCAGTTTGGAGTGGGCTTCTACTCAGCTTATTTGGTGGCAGATCGTGTAGTAGTGGAGTCCAAGAACAATGATGATGAGCAGTACACCTGGGAATCTTCTGCAGGAGGCTCTTTCACTGTTGCCCTTGGTACTGGTAAGTATTTGATTTATCAAGTTTCTATGTGCGATTTGACAGTGCGCCTCCCCACCTTAAAAAAATTAACAGAATGAATTGGTGATTATCTTGTATGACATATATTTTTGTGTGTGTGTCGTTTGTCCTCTTGCTCATGGAATACAAATCCACAGTTTTCATGTGGTTCAGATTAGCGTAGTGCATTACGGCCTTTTTGTACTCCCAGTTCTTATAGAACAGGGAGTACTTTAGAATGGGAATGAAGAAATGCTGTGTGTGTGTGTGTGTGTCTGTCTGTGTGTCTGTCTGTGTGTCCGTGGTCAAAATGTGTTCCACTCGCTCCAGACAAAACTACTGGGCCGATCTTTCTGAAAATTTGTAGGTATGTTCATTATGGGCCACGGATGATGCCCGATGTTTTAGTTTACCGCTATAGCCGTTACTAACGGCTGTAACGGTTTTTCTTCTTTACGGAATATCTCAGAAAGCACTTGGCTGATCTTTGTAAAAATGAGCAGTTACGTTCATTATGGGTCACGGATGATGCCCGATGTTTTAGTTTACCTCGTTATAGCCATTACTAACGGCTGTAACGGCCGGTAACGGTTTTTTCTTCTTTATGGAATATCTCGGAAAGTACTTGGCCGATCTTTCTGAAAATTTGTAGGTATGTTCATTATGGGTCACGAATAATGCCCGATGTTTTAGTTTACCGTTATAACTGTTACTAATGGCTGTAACGGCCTGTAACGGTTTTTCTTCTTTATGGAATATCTCAGAAAGTACTTGGCCGACCTTTATGAAAATTAGCAGGTATGTTCATGGCATTATGGGTCATGGATGATGCCTGATGTTTTAGTTTGCCCCGTTATAGCCGTTACTAACGGTTGTAACGGCCTGTAACAGTTTTTCTTCTTTATGGAATATCTCAGAAAGTACTTGGCCAATTTATAAGCGGTTTTGGATGATCTTGTGACAAATCGGATCCTCTGTCCATATGTAAGTGATGTAATGCTGAAAATGGATTAAACAACTGTTAAAAACCGTTATTCTGCCGCTATTTCTTATATATAGGTGGATTTTAATGAAATTTGGTATATAGAAAGGTTATCACACACAAATGGCACTTCTAAATAGTGTTTCAAAATTTGACTGTTAAAAACCGTTACAGTAGAATCTGGTTATAAGAAACTCGGTTATAAGAAAACTCGGCTATAAGAAATCAAATGGTTTTCCCCTGCTGAGAGGATTCTTTAACATTACTTAAAATATATCGGATGTAAGAAACTCGGTTGTAAGAAAACTCGCTTGTAAGAAACAGGTTTAGCTGACCCTGGCGGGACTTTTCCTCAGATGTAAGAAAGTCTCGGTTGTCGAAAGCTTTTCTCGGTGGGCCTACACATACTTATATAAAATAAAATAAAAAAACAACAATTCCACGATGCAGGTCACAGGAATTGGTGGGACAGGATGTGGGCCCTTTGATGTTGCCTAAGAGATGGGATATCTGGATGTAAGCTAGACAAAACGCAGGCGCTTGATTACGAGAGGTGTTTGAACCCCCCCCCCCCCCCCCCGTTTCTCTCTTCACGCCAGTGCATGTTCAATGCAAGGCAAGGCTTTGTACAATGTAAAGTGAAGATGGCTGACAAACACAAAAGACAAGCAATTTCGCTGAAACGAAAAATCGAAATTTTGGATGCTGTGGAGAGAAACCCGAAAAAGAACAAGACGTTGATTGCTGAAGAATTTCAGATTCCTCTTGCTACTCTGTGCAACATTGTAAAACAAAGGGACAAATACAAAAATCAGCTCTTGGGCAGTACAATTGACCCACAGCTACAGCAAAAGAATAGGTAGGCGAAACATGAGAACATTGACAATCAACTTCTGCAATGGTTTGTCCAAGCGAGTTATGTTATGTTACTATCTCCACCCCCTCTTCAATCTCTCTCTCTCTCTCTCTCTCTCTCTCTCTCTCTCCTCTCTCTCTCTCTTTCTCTCTCTCTCTCACACCACACACACACACACACACACACACACACACACACACACACACACACACACGCACACACACACACACTCTCCTCCTCTCTCCATCACTCCCTCCTTCCCTCCCCCCCTCTCTCTCTTTCTCACACACACACACTCTCCTCTCTCTCTCTCTCTCTCTCTCTCTCTCTCTCTCTCTCTCTCTCTCTCTCTCTCTCTATCTGTCTTTGTTTCTCGTGCATGTGCACGTATGTGAGAAGCTTGATAAATAATCATGGAATCACATGCTATGTTCGTATTCATAAGTTCATTTCACATTTGACGAGCATCAATTGTAACAGCCTACAACTTATGAGTACCTGTTAACTTCAGTTCAGAATATCGCTGAGCGCTGTTAAATACTGCTCGTAAATATGTGTATGGGTGCGCGTGCGCACGCACGCACGCACGCACACACGCACACACACACGCACACACACACACACATACACTCTCTCTCTCTCTCTCTCTCTCTCTCTCTCTCTCTCTCTCTCTCTCTCTCTCTCTCAAACTTTCAAGCTTTCATGTTCTGTTCCGATGACAAATTATAAAACAGTTCCTACCTGCATTTCAAGACGATTCTCTACACATGGCTTGAAATAAATCTTTTGTAGTGTGTGATATAGTATTGTCTCTGATGCAATCCCCAGATGCAACATATGGCAACATATTTATATATGCATTCTTGTTAAAATTAAGAATATATATGAACTTGCATATTTCTTAGCACACACACACACACACACACACACACACACACACACACACACACACACACACATGTCACAGGCCAAAGTTTACTTGCGAAATCAAACCAAAAAGCCTTCTCTCTCTCTCTCTCTCTCTCTCTCTCTCTCTCTCTCTCTCTCTCTCTCTCTCTCTCTGTGACTCTCTTTGTCTCTCTCCATGTCTCTGTGTATGTGTGTGTCTCAATCTCTGTCTGTCTGTCTCTCTCTCTCCTCTCTCTCTCTCTCTCTCTCTCCTCTCTCTCTCTCTCTCTCTCTCTCTCTCTCTGGGTCTGTCTGTCTGTCCGTCTGTCTCTCTCTCTCTCTCTCTCTCTCTCTCTCCTCTCTCTCTCCTCTCTCTCTCTCTCTCTCTCTCTCTTTCTAACACTGACGTACACACACTAACAATTACAGAAGTGTGCAGAGGAAAAGAGAACCAAAGCAAACACAAACGAAAACTCGGATATTAGAAACACTCTAAAAAAATTTTTTTAGAACTCTCGATTATAAGAAACCTCGGCTGTAAGAAAACTCGGTTACAAGAAACAAACAAAAAAGTTCCCCTCAACTTTCTTATAACCGGATTCTACTGTATTCTTGACATATTGTCCAATTTGGATGAAATTTGTAATGTACACAGGCTTTAGCCCAGTGAGGACTAAAATACCGGTTTCAAAAGTGTATATCAGTTATATAACCATTAAACTGTTATTTTACCGTTATTTTTTTTATATATTGGTGGGTTTTAATGAAATTTTGTATATAGAAAGGTCATCACACACAAATGGCACTTCCATGTAGTGTTTCAAAATCTGACCGTTAAAAACCGTTATGCCTGACATGTCCGATTTGGATGAAATTTGGTATGTACACAGGCTTTAGCCCAGTGAGGACTGAAATACCAGTTTCAAAAGTGTACATCGATTAAATAACCGTTAAAACCATTATTTTGCCTTTATTTTTTTATCTCACAAAGCACTTGGCCGATTTATAAGCGGTTTGGAAACTGGGAGTATGTTTATATGCTTCGCATCTTGTTTTTTAGTGTATTGAGCAGATCAAGAGTGAAATTATTTTTTGTGCTAGAGTAGCATTAATTGACATTTATAATGCAACAATATGCTGAAGCAAAGCTATGTCGAAGTTAGATGCAGGACGAAGGCAAAAGGAGTCAGGGCGGGGGAATGATGTCAGAACTTGGAGCAGGTCAGAGGCAAATTGGGGAGGTGAGGGTGGGGATGGCAAGTATTGTAGAATTCATTTGAAAGAAAATATTACTGTAAAAAATAAACTGTACAATGGCAGTTTTACAGGTTTTATATCCCATAGAAAGCATCATTCTGTCAGGTTTGGTGTGTGTTGCATGGGTTGTGAACTGTTGTGTATTTCATAATGTCTGTTTCTGAATGTAACTGATGCAATGTTGTGCTGTGATCTGATGACTCTAGGACTTTAGAATTGAAATTTGAATGGATGTTTGACAGGGGTGCCACTGGGCCGTGGTACCCGTATCACACTGTACCTGAAGGAGGATCAGCAGGAGTACCTGGAGGAGCGCCGCATCAAGGATGTGATCAAGAAGCACTCCCAGTTCATTGGCTATCCCATTAAGCTGCTGGTGGAGAAAGAGCGTGACAAGGAAGTGGAGGATGATGAGGAAGAAGAGGAAAAGAAAGAGGAGGGCAAAGAGGAAGAAACCAAGGTTCGCTGATGAAATTCTCTCAGGTTTATCTAAGAAGTATGTCTTGACTTAGTTGGTTTGTGTCTGTTAGTCTTTGACTTTTACCATGGTATCTGACAAATTTTTAAACAGAGGCTTCAATTACCTCTATATATATTCCCTTTGGCTCTTTAAAAAGAGTTGTTTAAATTCTGCTCAAAATGTGTTTTCAGATTTCTAATGTTTAAAACTGCTTGCCGTTTAAAAAAAAAATTGTTTAAGAGAGCGAGTCCCCAGAATGAAGCAGAAATTTGTTGACATTGTATACATAAGTTGCTGGAAAACGGTATTAGGATTGTATCTTGTGATGATGATCTATAGAATTAGGACAACCACTTTTCAATTTCAGGTTTGGGGACTCTTTCCTACTTGCATGTTTGTTGTGCATGTTTTGGGAAAGAAAACACCCCAAAGGATAATAAGTCATAATACAAATAATTTTTGATTGGCTCTGAACCTTGAACATTTCACAGTTTATCCCTGCATGATGGTATTTGAAAAGTTCAGGGTCTGTCTCATAAACTGAATTCGTAAGTGTACACAGCAACCGAGTGAAAATGCATTTCTATGATTTCTTATTTTGAACAATATAATTTCAGGCTGGAGAACTCTCCTTGTATCTGGGGATTTCAGAGAATACCATCAGATTTTCAGAGGCAGGAAAAACAAACATATGAGGAAAAAAAATTGTTGAACAACATCATCAACAACAACGAAATAATGAAACATTTAACCACTAGGAGTCTCACTGTATCAGAACCAGATTTCCATTGATTTTATGTTTGATGCTGCTCATGGCTTTTACAACATTACAACGCGTTTGCATGCTTGAGACCACATTAGTTGCGGGCAAATATGCAGGTGAACATGATTTGTTGAGCCATTTTCAGGTTGAGAATCTTGTATCTATAGGCTTTGTCGTTTAGAGGGAAATACAATGTTAGACATGTTGTGAATGCTAGATTGAGGTGAGATATTTGTCAAGTGTAGGGAGATTGGAGTGGACTGAAGATACTATAAAAGTAAGCAGTTTTGATCCATGGTTTTTGACTTGTTTTCGGAAAGTGAACAAGCCGGGGATGGCACATTGTTACTTGGGTACTTTGTTAAAAAAAAAAGCTGAACTACACCAGTCATGTGCGGTCTTAACATCACTTGTTTTACCCCCTTTTTAACAAAAAACAAACAAACAACAACACAAAACCTGCATGGGTTTTATTTTGATGATATGGTATCCCTGATGAGCAATATTTTGGTTTGGTTGTGAAAACAAGAGAGAGATGTACAGTAATTGTGTGTGTAATAAAAGATTTTTTTTCATTACCAATTTATATGCATGACTTTTGACACAAAAAGTTTGTTTTGTTGTATGTGTTTTTTCTTAGAAAATGTATGAAATTTAAGCGTAAAGTTTTTATGTGGGTGCATGTGTGTAGATGTGTAATCGTGTGTGTGGTTATTTTCTTTAGTTTTTGTTTTTGCTGCATAGCAATTTTCTTGTCATGAGACATCATCAGAGAGTCTTCAGCACTGCTTAAATTCCATTTCAGTCAGGGAACTTAGCCCCTATGGACCCTCTGCGGATGTTGCTCCTGGATCTCAAAGATTTTTCAGGTTGGCTGTTCTCCAGCGTGATAATTTATTTGGATAATCTTTTTAAAAATGAAACAAATACCCTGAAAATATATGGTGGCTTTTTGCGTCTGTCCTATATTGACACTGCATGGTATTGCATTATGTATACATGTTATACTCTCATCAACAGGATGAAGAGAAGCCCAAGATTGAAGACCTGGATGAAGAAGATGACGATGAAGACAAAAGCAGCAAGAAGAAGAAGAAAACCATCAAGGAGAAGTACACAGAGGAAGAAGAGCTGAACAAGACCAAGCCACTGTGGACTCGCAACCCTGACGACATAACGTCTGAGGAATATGCAGAGTTCTACAAGTCCCTGACCAATGACTGGGAGGATCATCTGGCTGTCAAGGTATTTTCAAAGTGTCATTAATGCCCTTCCATTCTCTCTGCACACATATGTAACATTTTATTGTTTTTCTTAGCAAGGCTTTCCATGATCCCTCCCCTCCTCCCCCCGCCCTCCTCCACTTTGTATGTCCATGGCAGACTGACCAATTGATATGAAAAGCAGGTTATACAGAATGATATGCCTAATAAAGCTGTTCCATTCATTTGAAGAAGTGCACTTTGAATACTGAAATGATCTCTTTAAAAATGTGTAATATTTCTTCTGTTTCAGGGAATTCACTTTTTAATATTTTCAACGTTCATTTACATGTAGATTTGAGTTCCGTTGAAAACAAAAACCTCATTGTTTTATGTGGTGTATGTGTGTGCAGCATTTCTCAGTGGAGGGTCAGCTGGAGTTCCGTGCCCTGCTCTTCATCCCCAAGCGGGCCCCCTTTGACTTGTTCGAGAACAAGAAGAAGAAGAACAACATCAAGTTGTATGTGCGCCGTGTCTTCATCATGGACAACTGTGAAGAAATCATCCCTGAGTACCTCAACTTTGTCAGGGTGTGGTGGACTCCGAGGATCTGCCCCTCAACATTTCCCGTGAGATGCTGCAGCAGAGCAAGATCCTCAAGGTCATCCGCAAGAACCTGGTCAAGAAGTGTATGGAGCTGTTTGATGACCTGGCTGAGGACAAAGACAACTACAAGAAGTTTTATGAGCAGTTCTCCAAGAATCTCAAAGTGAGTCGTGGACATCATTTGGTCAGGATTTCTCAATTTGAAAAAAAACGGACAACAAAAAACATTTATATCAGTATCACAGTTTTTTTAAGTCATGGGCAGCTAGTCACAGATGTGTATGATTTGAGACACAGTATTATCTAATGGAAAGTAACACAGTATATTTTTCAAAATGTGAGAATGTAAATTACAGCAGTGAACATGCCCAAGGATTGATAAAAGTAGAATGAATAAAAAGAGCTGATAATGCAATATAAATCATAGAAAAGTGATAAAGAGACTGGATGGGTGAGGTATATAATTAATGTTATTATAATTAATGGTATTATGTCTTTTGGAACAGTTGGGCATTCATGAGGACAGCACTAACCGAAGAAGCTGGCTGATTTCTTGCGCTACCACTCTTCTCAGTCTGCTGATGAATTGGTGACTTTGAAAGAATATGTATCCCGCATGAAAGAGAACCAGAAGAACATCTACTATATCACAGGTAAGTGAATTGGTATTGTGGAATAGAAAAATCAATTTTTTTTGTTAAAGATATTGATGGGTTGATATGGATATGACAGAAAATTAATGAATTGCTCACAGAGTGTAAAGTATAATGAGACTAAATTGTTTTCAAAGCTGTGAGATAATGCAGGTTCACATCGTTGATAACCCATTTTTATTTGAGGCAGTTTTTTGTAAGTCCAGCCTCTGAGATAAGAGCCTTGGAAGTTAATCAGGACCCTGATCTGAGACTTCAGTATCCTGGCCAATTTCAGATTCCTTTTATTGAATGTTTTCATGATTTGCTCTGGAATGATTGCTTATATAGTGCTCTTGGACTCGAAAATAAATTTACTATAAAATGATTCAAGTATTCGGATACAACAATTAAAAGCAATACCATTACTGGAAAAAGGAAATTTTCAGTTGAAAGTAGCATTGTTCTATTCACAGTTACCGTTGTCTCAGCAGTGTAGCAGTGTTTTTAATGCATGTAACAGATGAACAGATCCAGATAGAATGCAGATGAGCCATAGTCTTTTTACTGGAAAAACTAAATCATAATACCAATGCAAGTGTTGAAGCTATATTAGATTTCATGAAGCGAGTTGCTCTCAAAAAAGTGTAAAAGCATAGTCTGTATATACTTTGATCTGACAGAATACAGGACTAAAGTAAAAAAGAAGTTCAAAAGACGGTTTGAAAATAAGTATTTGACTGGATAGAAATTGTAAATATTGACACAAATGAATCGATAGACTGTAACCTAGTCATTGCTCTGAAATTTGTCTGTTGGTGACACTGCCACCTGCATTGGTGATGCTATTAATTCTTAAGGTGAAATATGTTGTGAGGCAATGTATAACTTGGCCTCTGTGGAGCACATGAAGACAATGTCTGGTTTGAGTTGTTTCAGGGGTGTCTTATGTGGCATTGCAGAACTCTACAGAGCAGATGAAGATAATGTCAGGTTTTGTGACATTTCAGGGTAGTTTCAAGAGGCAAGGTGTTGAACTCGGCCTTTGTAAAATAATCTGATTTCTACTATTTCAAGGGGATCTCATGACTGTGAGGCAGTGCTGAAAACTGCATTTGTATAGCACATAAGATTTGTTTCAGCGAGTCTCATGATGAAGTAACACTACCAAACTCTGCTCTTTTGGATCACAAGAAGATAATGACTGTATTGTTTCAGGGGAGTCTCGTGAGGCAGTGCAGAACTCCACCTTTGTGGAGCACATGAAGATAACATCTGATTTGTGTTGTTTCAGGAGTCTCATGATGAAGTAACACTACCAAACTCTGCTCTTTTGGATCACAAGAAGATAATGACTGTATTGTTTCAGGGGAGTCTCGTGAGGCAGTGCAGAACTCCACCTTTGTGGAGCACATGAAGATAACATCTAATTTGTGTTGTTTCAGGGAGTCTCATGATGAAGTAACACTACCAAACTCTGCTCTTTTGGATCACAAGAAGATAATGACTGTATTGTTTCAGGGGAGTCTCGTGAGGCAGTGCAGAACTCCACCTTTGTGGAGCAGATGAAGATAACATCTGATTTGTGTTGTTTCAGGGAGTCTCATGATGAAGTAACACTACCAAACTCTGCTCTTTTGGATCACAAGAAGATAATGACTGTATTGTTTCAGGGAGTCTCGTGAGGCAGTGCAGAACTCCACCTTTGTGGAGCACATGAAGATAACATCTGATTTGTGTTGTTTCAGGGAGTCTCATGATGAAGTAACACTACCAAACTCTGCTCTTTTGGATCACAAGAAGATAATGACTGTATTGTTTCAGGGGAGTCTCGTGAGGCAGTGCAGAACTCCACCTTTGTGGAGCACATGAAGATAACATCTGATTTGTGTTGTTTCAGGGAGTCTCATGATGAAGTAACACTACCAAACTCTGCTCTTTTGGATCACAAGAAGATAATGACTGTATTGTTTCAGGGGAGTCTCGTGAGGCAGTGCAGAACTCCACCTTTGTGGAGCACATGAAGATAACATCTGATTTGTGTTGTTTCAGGGAGTCTCATGATGAAGTAACACTACCAAACTCTGCTCTTTTGGATCACAAGAAGATAATGACTGTATTGTTTCAGGGGAGTCTCGTGAGGCAGTGCAGAACTCCACCTTTGTGGAGCACATGAAGATAACATCTGATTTGTGTTGTTTCAGGGAGTCTCATGATGAAGTAACACTACCAAACTCTGCTCTTTTGGATCACAAGAAGATAATGACTGTATTGTTTCAGGGGAGTCTCGTGAGGCAGTGCAGAACTCCGTCTTTGTGGAGCACATGAAGATAACATCTGATTTGTGTTGTTTCAGGGAGTCTCATGATGAAGTAACACTACCAAACTCTGCTCTTTTGGATCACAAGAAGATAATGACTGTATTGTTACAGGGGAGTCTCGTGAGGCAGTGCAGAACTCCGCCTTTGTGGAGCACATGAAGATAACATCTGATTGTGTTGTTTCAGGGAGTCTCATGATGAAGTAACACTACCAAACTCTGCTCTTTTGGATCACAAGAAGATAATGACTGTATTGTTACAGGGGAGTCTCGTGAGGCAGTGCAGAACTCCGCCTTTGGTGGAGCACATGAAGATAACATCTGATTTGTGGTTGTTTCAGGGAGTCTCATATGAAGTAACACTACCAAACCTGCTCTTTGGATCACAAGAAGATAATGACTGTATTGTTACAGGGAGTCCTCGTGAGGCTGTCCAGAATTCTGCCTTCGTGGAGCGTGTGAAGAAGCGAGGCTTTGAGGTGCTGTACATGGTGACCCCATTGATGAGTACTGTGTGCAACAGCTCAAGGAGTATGATGGCAAAAACCTGGTGTGTTCACCAAGGAAGGTCTTGAGCTGCCTGATAGATGAGATGAGAAGAAAAAGTTTGAGAGGCCAAGCAGAGTTCGAAGGACTGTGCAAGGCCATGAAGGAAATCCTCGACAAAAAGGTGGAAAGGTAAGAAATGGTCTTCATTTTATCTAATTGTGATAGTTCAGTGCTCACTATCAAATTTTTTGCACACACACACTCATCACACACACACACACACACACACACACACACCACATGCACATGCACATGCATACTCACAAGTACACATACTCAAAAAGAATCTTGGCTCTTCTCTTATTGTCAGGTAGGAACCTCAGTGACGGTCTCTTTTTGGGCTAATCGGATAAACTCTTGCTTCAAATGCCTTGCCAGTCTGCATTTGAGCTGTCCTCACTTAAAATCGTGTCTGGCAGTTGACCACATGCCAAAGGCAGTAAGAGGAAGTGAGAATACTTCTATGGTTGAAGCTGGTTCGGGTGGGGTGTCGGGGGGGGGGGGGGGGGGGGGGGGGGGGGGGGGGGGGGGGGGGGAAGTAACGCGGCAAAGTGGTTTGTGTGTAATTTGATGACTTAGATTCATATTGGCTGTAATTCTTATCCCAGCTTTTATGTAAGGCAGTAGCAAATGCTAGTTTTGACATTCATGTTTTGTTTTATGCTTTAATTAAATCAACTGATTTTTTGAGAAAATATACTTTAATGTAGATATATGGGTGTTCAAGTGACATTGCACACAAGTGACTTGTTTGACCAGCAATGTTTTGTGTTTTTTTGTTTTGTTTTGTTTTAGACAGATGATTCTTGAAAATCTGCAAGGGAGTTAGTCTGTGTTAAAGCTCGTTCAGCAAGCTTGATCCAGCAGTTTATATAGGACAGATGCGACCGGTAGGCACATCCAAGGCAATTTTGCTTATCAGTCAGCTTAACAGTTCAATCAAGAGAGAGAAAATGCCATAAGGAATATAAGTGTGAAATGATGCGCATGGCATATACAGCTGATAAATGTCCTGATTGTTATCCTGGTGTGCGCTTAACCCCTTTACTGCCACAGCCTGGAAATTTTCTGGGCTGAAGCATGCATTCTGTGCGTAGGTAGCCTGGAGAATTTTCGGGGTGATGAAACAATGTAAATAAACCATCTTCTGTGGTAGAAACAAAAAACTTGTCAAAGGAAATTGGTTTCTAGTCTTCTTTTTTTGTGTTGAGACTTGCTTTGTAGAAAAGGCGTTTTGTTGACTTGTTTTGTAGAAAAGGCGACTGCACAAGTGCAGAGCACTCAACTTATCCCAAGTCATCACTTACAACACTGAACAAAAGTTTGGTTAAGGCTATGAGAATACAGAGATCAAATGACAGGTTTTTTTTTCAAATACGATATGTCAAGAGGTTTTGAGTTGTCTATTCTGAAGAGAATTTAAAGAATGCTAGTTGATTTTCTGGATGGATGCTTTTCATTTATTGAGCTGGCATATTTTAGAAAATGCATACTTTGTGACCCATAGTTAATCCAGTTTCAGAAAATCAGATGGATAGAACAGAGAACAGGTAAATTGTGGATCTTTTCTCAGTGAAAAATGTTTTTGTCAGGGTTTGAAAATGTTTCCAGATTATTGACATTTTATTGAATTTTTTTTCTTTCCCATCAGATTGTCTGTTGGGTATGAATGCAAACATTGTATCCGATACAAAGAAAATAAATATGGAAGAGATATGAAGCGTTCTTTTTTTACCCATATCTTTATATATATGAATTCTAAAACAGAAGGTTGACATATATTGCAAAGTTGATGCTACATATAACCACCATTATCTTTGAGATACTGCAAAATTGCAAATTCACACAATGTAGCTCTGATCCCTTTATCATCAAGGATGATGGCTGGCTGAGCAGCTGCTGTCTGACCACCTCATCACTACTATACTACTAGCCATACCTGCCATTTCATAAACATTACTAATCTGGACTTTCAAGTTTCAAGGGCATTACTCGGATTTGTCTTATGTGTGACATTTGACAGTTAAAAACACATTTCATTCTCCCTACCACATGGACACACAGATGAGTCATTTTTCGTTCTTTGTTTGTACTGTCCTAGATGTTAAATGTGATCTGTTTTTTTGCCTTAGGAAGACCCAAGAGGTCGAAATGCATCGTGTCTTGTCATGTGCTTTGTCGATGTCATTGGCGGTAACTAACATCCTCTCTTTCTAATTTTTACATTTCATTGAGGTTGATATTGCCAATTTCCAGGTGACAGTGTCTCAGCGTCTGGTGTCTTCTCCCTGCTGCATTGTGACTTCCCAGTATGGCTGGTCTGCCAACATGGAACGCATCATGAAGGCCCAGGCCCTCCGTGACACCAGCCCATGGGTTACATGGCTGCCAAGAAACAGTTTGAGATCAACCCGGACCACCCCATCGTCAAAACCTCAAAGTCAAGTGTGGTGCTGACAAGAATGACAAATCGGTGAAAGACTTGTGCATGCTGCTGTTTGAAACTGCTCTTCTGTCCTCCGGCTTCACGTTGGAAGATCCCACCTCCCATGCCAACCGCATCCATCGCATGGTCAAACTGGGACTGGGTGAGTTACGTCTTGTCTTCAAACAATTGCAGACCCTCCTGAAAGTTTCAGGAATTCCTTATTTTGAAAGTCTTTTCTCCAAATTCGGAAATTGATGAAAATTATCCAGTTTTTTTTTTTTTGTATTATTGAAACATAAGCATTTATTACAAGCAGTAAGCAATCAAACTAGTTTCCAGTTAAAACCTAAACTGTCCTCCAAATACCCCTGGCCCCAAACTTTTGACTCCATAAGGTTAACCCCTTCCCTGCCACAGTATAAGTGCTTTTCTGTATTGCTGTGTGCCGGGGCCAAATTTTGCTTTTTGCAGTAGGTTCACTCATCTGTTCACTACTCATTCATTTATTGAGATATCTCTTAGATTTTTTGCATGTTTTTTTCTTATACCCTCTGCTATGATGTGGTGTCATAATAATTTGATTTGGCTGGTCATAAGTATGATAAAAATCAATATAATCAACCATTTTTGTATAAATTGACACTTTTTCTGCATACGCACACACATTGCAGCACATCAAACAAAGAGAAAAAGTGAAAAAACTGGTGATTTTATTGACTGAACATTATACAAACATCTGGTATTCATATTACTGCCAGCAAATGTTTTTCTGTGTGGTAACACATGCATAATTAGGGGTACCCCAATCCCAGGGTAAAGGGACAGAATTTTGCTTTAGTGGTAGGTTCACTAATCTGTTCAATACTCATTCATTTATGGAGATATGTCTTAGATTTTTTGCATGATTCTTCCTTAGTGCCTGGTCTATATGAGATCTCATAATATTTTGATTCTGTTGCCAAATAGTTTGGTAAAAAGTATTATTGATAAACTTTTTAAAAATAAATAATTGTTTTTGAACATACACACACACATTGAAACACATCAAACCACACAAAACAATGAAAAAAAATGGGTGTTTGTATTGGCTGAGTATCATACAAACATCTGGTATTGATATCATTCCAATCAAATGTTCTTTTATGTGGTAATACATACATCACTGGGGTTACCCCAATTCAGGAGTAAAGGGACAGAATTTTGATTTTGTGGTAGGTTCACGTATCTGTTCACTACTCATTCATTTATTGAGATATCTGTTAGATAGTTTGCAGTTTTCCTCCTAATAGCATGGGGTATTTATGTGGTATCATAATATTTTGATTTTGGTGGCACTACTATAGTAAAAGTAACACAATCAACATGTTTTTGTGATAAAATGACAGTGTTCGAGCACACACATACACACTGCAACACATCAAACCACACAACACATAGAAAAAATTGGTGTGAGTATTGCCTGAACATCATACAAACATCTGGTATTGATATCATTGCCAGCAAAAAATCTTCTGTGTGGTAATACATACATCTTTGGGGGTGCCCCAATCCCAGGGTAAAGGGACAGAATTCTGCTTTTGACAGTAGGTTCACTCATCTGTTCACTACTCATTCATTTATTGAGATATCTCTTAGATTGTTTGCATGTTTTCCCCTTATACCTTGTGGCATGATGTGATGTCATTACATTTTGATTTTGTTAAGTAATATGGCAAAAAGTAACATAACCAACTTTTTTTTAGTAATGAAATGACTGTTTTTGGGCACTACACACATACATTGCAGCTCATCAAACCATACAAAACATGGAAAAATTGGTGTTAGTATTGATTGGACATCATACAAACATCTGGTATTGATATTATTGCTAGCAAGTCTTCTTCTGTGTGGTAATATATACTCTTTGGGGGTACCCCAATCCCAGGGTAAAGGGACAGAATTCTGCTTTTGACAGTAGGTTCACTCATCTGTTCACTACTCATTCATTTGTTGAGATATCTCTTAGATTGTTTGCATGTTTTCCCCTTATACCTTGTGGCATGATGTGATGTCATTACATTTTGATTTTGTTGAAAGTAATATGGCAAAAAGTAACAAAACCAACTTTTTTAGTAATGAAATGACTGTTTTTGGGCACACACACATACATTGCAGCTCATCAAACCATACAAACTTTGAAAAAAATGATGTTAGAATTGACTGAACATAATATAAACATCTGGCATTGATATGAATGCCAGCAAAGTCTGTTCTGTGTGATATACATACATTGCAGGTACCATAATCCAGACATAAAGGGACCAAATTTTGCCTTTTGCAGTAGGTTTACTGATGTGATCACTACTGACTCATTTACTCAGACAAGTCTTACATCTTTTGCATGTTTTTTCTTGCATCTTTGGCTATAACCTGATGTACTAATAATCAGATTTTGTTAGTAAACAGTAAAATTTGATGAAATCAAATCTTATGACAGTTTCAAAAGAAAAACAGTCATATTGCTGTATATAAAACCACACAAAACACTAGAAAACTGATGTTGTGTTCATGGATGCGAGGAGAAACATCTGGTACTCACTCAGTACATGTCTGTACACTAATCCAGTACTTCTTTCTGTACATCTCACAGGTTTCTGGGGTTGTTCTTGGTTGAGCAGCCTCACTAATATAACCCAGTCTGATTATTTCCACCAGTTGAACAGTCTGGTCACTCCCATGAATGAATCAGAGTTTCAGAAGAAACACCACCATGAAGATGGAAAAAAAACAAAAAAACACACGCATGAAGAATATAAAAACACAGATAAAAGCACGCACTGACTAACTGAAGAAGATCTATGAAAAAAAAAATGCACTGCAAAACTAAGCTGTGCTACAGGATCCACACTACTCCCAGTAGTTGAACTTAGTGTGATAATCCATGTAGCACTGTGGATAGCACAGTGCAGGTTTGGAGGGACAGGAGGGGCAGTGGGACCGCACATCACGCCTGAGCCTCAGCTTCTTGGTGCAGACCCTGCAGGCCCTCTGTGGTGCTGCCTCGTTGGGTGTTGGTGGGATGGGGAACATGAAATGCCTCTCCATCAGCCTCACTTCATCGTCGGACCGGTAGCAGAGGTATAACTTGATCACGAACCTGACACGCTGAGGGGATGTATTGGCAAAATATAAGCTACCCTTCCAAAGGAGTAGGCTTTCATCCACACACCACTCACCGTGGCTCATACACCTCCTGAAATCTTTCATGGAGGTAGTCCAGTACTGGGCGGATCTTGTACAGCCAGTCATACTGGGGATGGTCTGGTGGTGGCATCGCAGAGTTGTCGTGAAATGGATAAATTGTTAGGATGATCTGAAATAGGATTGAAAACATGTGATCAGTGTGTGTAAACAAGCACACCCACACACACACCACCACACACCACACACACACACACACACACACACACACCAGAAACAATCAAGTACACATACAAACATTTGTACACACACACACACACACACACACACCAGAAACAATGACACACAAATACACCACATAGAAGTATACACACATACACACCACATAGAAGTATACACACATACACACCACATAGAAGCACACACGCACACACACACACACACCATAAACAATGACACACAAATACACCACATAGAAGCATACCACATACACGCCACATAGAAGCACACACACACACACACACCACATAGAAGCGCACACACACACACACACACACACACACACACACACACACACACAAACACACACACACACACACCACACAGAAGCACACACACACACACACACACAAAACAGAAGTGCACACACACACATCACAGAGAAGCACACACACACGCACACACACACACACACACACACACACACACACACACACACACACACACACACACACACACACACACATCATCCTCATCTATTGTAATGCTAAAAAGAAAGACTTAGACATACAAAGGAGCTGGAGAGGGAGGGAGGAAGGAAAATGAGAACAAGTAAACAGAGAGAGAGACTCAGAGAGAGTAAAGAAACTTACTTGAATCTGTTTCTTGTCATTACTGAGCTGAAGACTGGAATGCGGTACAGCACCTTCTTCGACCAGTACAGCTCAATTGCAGGCAGTCGCACGATTCCCATCAGTTCCCACTGATTTGCAATGGAATACTGGGGCAAGCTCCACGCCCTCTGCCACGCCCCCTTATTTGATGCTTGCCAGTGCCTCTAGCTCTTCCCCTACCCCTACCATGACCTCTCATGACAGTAGGGGGTGCTGTGCTGGTGCTGGGAATCGGCTCTGGTTCTGATTCTTGGTCGGAATCATGGCCGGTATCGCTCTTGACCAAACATCACGTGGGTCGAAGTCCGGGCCGCCTTCTTCGTGACCGCCACGAGTTCCGACAAAAGTGGATGGTGCTGGTTACCGTCCGTCTCTCCCTCATCACTATCACTGTCACCTGATGCTTGGAAGTCTTCGTCACCACCATCAATATCATTCAACACTTCATCTAAAACTTCCAGTGCGCTATAACGCTTCAAAACGGTCACCGTTGTCGAGGTTCGTCTCTGATCCGCCATCTTGATTATGATAATCAGCTTGACACTTCTTGAATACTAAACCGACAATTTACTAATACTTCAGTACACCGATAAAGGGATAGAACTGTTATTTAAACACCCCAGTAGAGTCGGGGACAATTTCTAGGGTTATTTCCCAGGCCGATTTTCGAAATTTTCGATGACGAAGATACCCCGTAATAGACACGGTTACGGGCGTACAGGATCGCGGAAACGACCCTGTAATAGAAACGGGGCAAGCAGGGAAGAGGTTAATGCTATGCATTTGATTGCATACTACACGAACTGGCTAAGGGCACACAATAATTCAGTGTGGTAAATGAAGCTAGACAAAGGGAGTGAATGCAAAAAAAGCAGATACCTAGCTGAAATAACTAGAATTGTGAAAACGGATTGTTGACATAAGTGGATTTATGAATTAATTTACTTGATGGTATGTATTGGAAGAATGTCAAGACATAGCTGTGTTCTGAACTGTCAGGTTAGGATTTGGTTTTACATCTGATTTTGTTGGCGATGATGAGGCCTAATTGATATGCATCTTGTTTGAAATGGGAAATACAATGTGTGTGATCATACTGGAACCAACAGACAGCTGAGGATGTAGATTGATTGAAAGGCCTGTTGGAGGTTTTCATGAAAGTGAGGTAAAACCCAGATTGTAATGTGACTGTTACAGGTATTGATGAGGACGACAGTGTTCCAGAGACAGGTGCCCCTTCCACAGATGATATGCCTCCGCTGGAAGGTGATGATGATGATGCTTCACGCATGGAGGAAGTGGATTAAACTTCAGTATGGCTGCATAATACCTACATGGTATTAAGATGGACAGCAACATAATGCAGCTAGGGAGGGAAACCCCAAAAAGAAAAAAGAAAAAAAAGGAGGGTGGGTTGGGGATGGGGGAAACTACTGTGTTGAGAAGTATGATTTCTCAAGTTCTGATACATCTAACATCCTCCAGAATTCTTTGTTCTGAACTTGAAAGACATTTTGATTTGGAACCACTTCTGTGAGGTGTAGCAGGGTGCATAAGGACTGGTCTACATGGCAAATTGCAAGGACATTGTCATATTATTAGCAGCCTTGTCTGGAACAGTATTCTTGGCCACATGGCTTAGGGCATGGACATTCATTGTTGCAGTGTAGTCGAGAAGTATGGTCCGGTGCTTTTCAGCCAGCGGGTGGTGCTTTCTTCATCGGTGGAAAAAATGTGATACAAGAAAGAAGTGCAGTGAGAATGAAGAAAATTGGGGTGCTAGAAGGTGTTCGACATAATGTCACCCTGTGCCATGGTATTGCAATTGTTGTTTTGGATTTGAAAAACCGTTCATTTTGATGGTTGTTTCCATGATAAGTATTCATGTTATACCGGTGTCATATTTTGTTTTCAGCCAAACTAATCCTTGAGCTTCTTTTTTTTCTCTATTGTTTCTCTTGTAATTATTGAAGTGTTGATTATTCTGCTTTGGTTTGTTTACAAGCAAATACCGCAATAGTAAGCATTCTAGGTGAATGCATTGCTTGTGACCCTTTACAAAAAGGTTGATTGAAACATTAGTGATTAAAGATTATTGTTTCTATTATGTTTTCTTGTGTGTGGAAAAAAAAAAGTTTATTTGTAATCAGATGCTATAGCACTCACAGACTTCGATTTTAGTTGTATCTCCTGTAGCAAAGGATGTGAGGGAATGAGGTGCTAGTACAGACCTCTGCTTCTGTACACTTCTGGTGCCTAAATGTACTACTTTATAAGGAATACTCTGAACATCACTCGTGAAACAACAACATAGCAGAAAAACAAACGAAAGAAACCCACATAATAAAAACTAATATGTAATTAAAAGTCGCCACCTTTTTTTCCTTTCCTTTTTTTGGTTTATCTTTAGATTAAGAGATTGGATTTTTGGCATTATGACTTTTACAGTGAAATAGATGTTTACAGTTATTTTGTGATCATGCAGAAAACATGGAAGTTTTCAGTCCAGAAAGATGATTAGCTTTAGAAAAAGCTAAATCCTTGGATACACCAATTTTCCTGAAAATCTTTACCTTTGAGAAACACTCCATCAAATTTCAGGTACACTGATCTGAACAGTTTCACTTAGCATGCGTTCAGCAGAAGAGGCAGTAGTAGTGAACAGTGATTGAAATGGATTGGTAGTGGCTCTGGGTCACAGGTTTGGCGGCCATGTTGTAGTGTGGGTGTTGCAGGCTTTTATATTTTTCACCACTTGCAATTCAGTTGATTTTCATTTGTGCCAAGTTTCATTCATTAAAATGTTTCAATCATTAAAGTGTTTCATTTGACATTTTCGTTCATTTTTTTGCATATTAAAAATTTTCTGGAAGTGCAACAAAATGTTGCATTCGAACGTTGCAAATAAATGTTGAAAAAGCATACATTTTTAGAAAAGTGTGTTATCGCTTCTGAGAGGAGTAAAAAGTCAGGAAACTTTTGTCTCTAGTTTTTAGTAATATAGCATTCACCTCGTTACCATTATTTTAAAGCTCCTGACAAACTGTTTAAAGAAAAAACAAAAACACTTGCATTTTCTGTGTATACTTCAGTGTGTGGAATTACTGTTTAAGACTTGCCATGTGCTTTCTCACCTCAAGTCTGACGGGGTTCATACAAGATTAAAAGCAGAATCACTGTTCTGCAACACAAAAAAATAAAACAAATTACAAAATGAATACTTTTTATTTTTCCAGTTGGTGGCACAGTGTTTTAAACCTTGTTTCAATTTCTGCCTGCAGTCACTTTGAAACCAGGGTTCATACAAGTCCTGGAAAGTCTTTTGAAAAGTCCTTTAATTAAAATAATTTTATAAGGACTTAAAAGGCCATTGAAACAAAGACTTGATTGCAAATACATACTTCAGAGTACTTAGGATTGCTGAAAAATGATCTTGATGGAGCAATTTATTATTTTGGTGAAAAAATCATTATCTGCCATAAGTGTCCAACTTCCGCATAGTCTGCTGCTGACTGAAGTCTGCTCGGGTTACTATGTACAGTAACCAAAGTATGCATACAGACTACGTTTTCCATATCACAGTCCTTGAATAATCAGAGATGGGATTTTTCCGCCGATTGGCGGATTTCCGTCTTTTTGATGGCCCCAGGGGTCGTTTTTGAGATCAGTGTAAATCCGTTGAGAAAATTGGGGGGGGGTAGGTAGAGGTAGGTTTGTGATGAAGCTAATGTACGGCGAGAGGTCGATCGATATTGTGTTCTCAATTGATCCGTTCGCAAATGGATGTTTCCGGTTTCTGCTTGGGCCAGTCGAGACTGCTGTCTTTGTTTTCATTCTGCGGTTAACCGAAACCATCAAAGCGGAAGTTGATGTTTGAGAACGCGGCAAACTGTTTGCGAATTTTTTTCCTGACGCCATTTTCTTTCGGTTTGACGAGAGTGGCGAAAACCAGAATGTTTCGTCAGATAGCAGAAAGCGAGAAAGTTCTTGCGAAGCAAGTCGATGCTTCAGTTAAAAACAAATGGACTTGGAAGTGGTTGGAGGAGGAAGTGAGCGCAAAAGTGATGCTGACCAGTTCCAAAGGCGCCGTCAGCCACAGTGTGATTCTCAGACTGAAAGACTGCATGAGGAAAATCACCTATCCAGGACAAGCAGTCTGCACATGGTGTAATGACGCGATCAAGTATGGCTCACGGGGCAAGTCAGCATTGATCAACCACGTTCTTGCTGAAAAGCACCTAGCAAGAGTGAAAGATCGTCTTACAAACGAGACTCTTGGATCGTTTGGAGCATCGGCGAGTCTACCCACCACCCCCACTCCCACCCCGTCTCTCTCTCTCTCTCTCTCTCTCTCTCTGTGAAGAGTAATGCTATTTGTTTTGTTGAAGTAATGATATTAATAATATTGCAGGTTATCTCCAGATAGATATGATGAATCTGTAGAACCCCCCCCCCCCTTTTTTTTTTTCTTCTTCTTGATGTAATGCCCACAATCATCAAGCTGATTATTTTGCAATGAAGGTTCTCTTTGAAAAAACGGGTTACATTAATGTCACAGTATAGGCCTACACAATTGTGTAGTCAATATTTTACGTATTAAATAGCATACAACAAACTATTTTAGTGAGAGAGAGATCAAAACAAAAAAATTGCAAGGGTGTTAT
Source organism: Conus ventricosus (assembly GCA_018398815.1). Taxonomy (NCBI): domain Eukaryota; kingdom Metazoa; phylum Mollusca; class Gastropoda; order Neogastropoda; family Conidae; genus Conus; species Conus ventricosus. Next base: position 77,924,103 of record CM031601.1, on the reverse strand, counting down.
TGACATTCTACAGACAAGCAAACAAAACATAAGTAAACAGACGATAGTACGGAAAAAGTAATAGTAGTAGTAGTAGTAATAATAATAAGAATAATGTTTTTTACCTATACCACCGCGTCACAAAAATCTTTTCTTTTCTGGTATAGATATCATGGGGGGGAAAAAAATCAGTTACACACACAGGGATCGCGTTAACCGGCAACTGCCGGTAATTTACCGATAAAAAAAGCAGCGTACCGACAAAAAATCCCCAAGCCGGTAAGCCTACCGATTGTAAAGAACCGCAACCGAAAAGCAAAGAGGCCCTCCCTCACTGTGTCAGATGCCGCTAATTAAGTTTACAGATCAAGCTGCTTATATCACACACACACACACACACACACACACACCACACACACACACACACCCCTTCCACTCTTCTCCACTTTTCTCTACCATCCTTTCTGCGCACTTGGCTTTCGCGTCATGACGTCATAAACCGCGGGAAGTTTAGCGTGGGGAAAGAAGCGCGTTCCTTGTCTTGCCAGACTGAGCGGCATTTGACTTGTTGCACACTGAACGTGATCATGGCCAGTCAAAAATCGCGTCAAGCATCTTTGTTCGGATTTTTAAAACGAAAACGCCCTTCTGAGTCAGAAAATGACAACGATGAACCTCAACATAAAGAGCCTACTCCAGCTGATCAACCAACTGCTTCCACCAGTGCCGATACAACAACGGATTCAACTCCTACAAAAATAGCAAAACCCCACTCGAAATTTCAAGAAAAGTGGCGCAAAGATTTCGTTTGGTTAAGAACGGACAATGAAATGACGATGTTTTGTACATTCTGCCAAGAAACAAAACAAAAAAATGGGTTCACTCGCGGCACACGAAATTTTCAAGCTTCTGCTCTTGTCACGAGTTTGTCACGAGGCCTACGACGTTTGACCCAACTGGGGGGGCGGAATTATTCATTTGTTTATTGTCGTTGTTGTCGTATATCTGTCCCTCAATGTGGCTTGTGGTGTGGTTGCACCTTTGGTGTGGTTTAGTTCAGGTTAGGTTTACTTTCTCTCTCCTCTCTCCTAATTCCACTGCCCGTGCATTCATCCTGCAGGTTCACGGGGGGTGGGTATCTTTTTCTTGTACTGGCTGTCTATCGGCCTCTCGCCTGTCTTTTTACCTGTCGCACGTGCTTCATTTCTTTTAGTTTGAAGTATGCTCACTCTGTGACGTAGCGTGGCATGTTGGCCGCCATCGCTGAGGGAGGTTAGCTCTTCACTCGAGCGGAAGATGTCTCTGGGAGCGCCTGCTCCGGTCTTGGTTCTTCACCGTATCGTCGAAGGTACAGTCGGTATCTTCAATTCCTACAGTCGGCCTGTAGGAGAGGGACATCACTTCTTCTTTTTCCGCACCTGTGCCTCTGTCCTCTCGACTGGACAGAGGGCAGAGAGAGTCGTTTGACCCGCCTCTTCGGGGTCACCCACGGGTAGCTGGTAAGCATCAGTTTCGTGGTTTGTTTGTTTTGGTTTGTTGTTGTTAGCCGGCTTATTCTTCTCTTTTGCGCAATTTTCTTTTGTTTGCAAAATTGTAAAAGAAATATTGTTTGAGACCTTTTCTCTGGTTAATTCAATCTTTAACCTGGCCATTCTAAATTATATCCAAAATTCTTTCTCCTGTTTATGCATCTGGTGATGCGGTAGTCGGTGGGGATGGGAGAGAACCTGGTGATTCAGGGTTGGTACTTGCTTGTCTCGCTCGTCCACCCCTGTCACATTCACCGGACTCTTATCCTTCGGCCACCGTCTGTTTGTGTGTGCAAGGAGATCGAGTTTTATGTTGCGAGCGTGCGTACGCATGATTTGTCGTTCGGATGCGTGGTTGGAGATTTGTGTTATTTTGAAATGTGGCTATAAAATGTGACAATTATGCCATTGAATTATTTGCAAATGTGGTGGCAGTTATAAAGCGATGGTTGCTGTGTTGGTTTATTTCCTAAGAAAGGAAAATGTTAGGCATGAGTAAGAGAAGGATGAAGATAATTCATATTTGTTTTATAGCCTGTTAATTTAATGCAGTCTTTTACCTGCTTCGTGTGAGAAGATTTTAACGAACATTCCCGATTTGATTGGTTTACTGTGTTATGCTCAGGTCTGTGTTGAGCTGGTGTTGTTGGTGTATTTAGTAGACCTCCCCTCGCCCATCATGCGAGTGGCTGTTAGGATTTAAACAGCATGGGTCAGATTGTACTGACGCGGGGTTCCAGTGCCCTTCTTTCCTTCTTCCTTCCCTCCCTTTCTTCTCTCCTTCCAGCTACCTTTTCCCCCCTCCCGGGGGCTTCACCCGGAGCCTGGACTGGTTGGTGCCACGAGCTGGTTGGGGCCACGCTCTGGTTGGGGCCACGCTCTGGTTGGGACTGCGGACTGGTTGGTGGCCACGTGCTGGTTGAGGCCACGCTCTGGTTGGGACCGCGGACTGGTTGGTGCCACGCGCTGGTTGAGGCCACGCTCTGGTCGGGACCGCGGACAGGTAGAAAAGCCCGCCGGCTTGACTGGCCGGCCCTGATCCCCGTCCAGGACCTCCAGTAACAACGCCACGTTTCCCCCCCCCCCCCCCCCCCCCCCCCCAGGACGCGCTCTTCACTATCTGCTTGTGCGTGTAAAGGGGTTCGGCCTTGAACGACTCTTTTCAAGAACCGACCCGTTTGGAGCACCTAGTGCGACAGGGTGCTCCCAGTAGACTTGAGAGAGGCAGGGGTGTGGAGGCACTCCATGGTGTGGAAAGGGATGGATGCTGGATGCTGGAAATGTTTATTTATAATTGTGTATATGTTATATGTGTTGAAATGTTGTGATTGTGATTGTGTACGTCGTATGGGGAAATGTTTATTTATTATTGTGCATGCTGTGTGTGTTGGAATGCTTAATTGTGTGTATGTCGTGTTTGAAATGCTTGATTGTGATTGTGCATGTTGTGTGTGTTGAATGCTTATTTATGACTGTATGTTGGTGTGAATAAATGGTGTTTGTATCGTAATCTTTATTGTGTGGTCTCTTGCGGCGTGTGAGGTCAGTCACTCCCTTCACTCCCCACCTAGACCGATCCTGTCAGGGCAGACCTCCAGGGTCGGTCGTGACAGCTCTCAATGAGCATGCTACAAGCAAAGGCCATGTTAAAAGCAGTTGCTGCGCTTCAAGCTCAGCCTTGCATGCAAGGGTTTTCTGATGCTGCTTGTGCTGCTGAAGATGATTGTCTCAAGGGTCAACTTCGCACAGTAATGTGCATGGCCAAAAGAGGGATTCCACCAAGTAACTTTGAGGCACTGATAGATCTACAAAAGGAAAACGGTTGTTCTGCCCTGAATGAAAAATCAAATCAAGCTAAAAGCAAGATCTACAAACACCATGAATCTGTGAGACAGATGGAGGAGTCGCTCGTTTCAGTCATAAAAGATAGAGTCAAACAGCAGATTAAAGAGAGCACATTTCTAGGTCTCATTATCGACGAAACCCTCAACTGCACCCTAGACAAGAAACTGATAGTGTATGCTAGGACAGAGAAGGACGGAGATGTTCAAACTGTGTTTCTGGGGAACTACACAATCGATAACGGCAGTGCTGAATGTGTTTTTGACAAACTAGTGGAGGTGATGGAGTGGGAAATTCAAGATGTGCAGGTTGCTGGGCTTGGTTCAGATGGAGCCAGCGTGATGACTGGAAAGCACACTGGTGTTGGTGTTCGGCTGAAAGGTCGTCAGCCTTCACTAGTGCATGTTCACTGTGTGGCACACCGTGTGGCACTGGCTGCTAAAGATGCCACTGAAGGAGTGGCATCTGTTTCAGATTACCGTTTGTGCTTACAACAAATTTTCAAGATGTATAGAGCATCTGGTGATCGAACCCATCGGTTGAAGGAAATGTGTGATGCATTAGGTGACGTTGACTACATTTCTCTGAAGCATCCAATTAGTGTTCGCTGGCTGTCTCTCGGGCGTGCTGTGTATGCAGTAAGGAAGGTGTATGGAGGACTCGTGCTCGCTTTGGAAGAAGAAGCCCAGAGAAAAAATCCGGCAGCAGCTGGATTGATGACCAAGTGCAAAACCTATGCCTTTGTCGCCATCACCTACTTACTTTCTGACGTCATCCCTGTCATTGAGAAATTGAACCTGACCTTTCAGAAAGACTGTGAATCTGTCAGTCATCCAGCCCATGGTACAAGGAACAAAACATGCCCTTGAGGCACTGCTGCACACGCCGGGACAGCATGAACAAGACCTGACAGAAAGAATGCGCAACAACATCTTTGAAGAGATTTCTCTGACACACACTGACAGAGGCGCTCGCCAAACCTTTGAGAGAGTGAGGCAACAATTCATTCAAGAACTGATCAACGCCCTGACACAGCGCTTTCCTTCCGACCAGTTGACCGTTGTTGCCGCACTAGCAAAGCTGTTTGATGTCAACAGATACCCCAATGCCGGCCTTGATGGATTTGCCATGGATGAAATGACCACCCTCACAAGGCATTTTGCAGCTGTCATCAACGGACCAAGAGCGAACCAGGACTTTGCACAGTTTAAAATTACGTTGCAGAGTTACGGAGCGCCAGATTTTAATGCTGCATGCAAAACAATCATCAAAGAACTCGCAGTGCAGTTTCCAGATTTTGCACTCCTGGCACAGATAGCATTGGTGATACCTGTGTCGAGTGTTCCAGCAGAGAGAGGTTTCAGTGTGCAAAACTGTCAAAACTACACAGCGCAATCGCCTGGGAGAGGAACGTGTTGGCTGCCTCATGATGCTGAACATGCACGGACAAGGAGTGGATTACGCTGCTGCTTGTGGTCACTTCCGTGCATCGAAGAACCGTCGCCTATGACTAATGGAGGTCAGTTTTCATGTTTTTGTTACTGTATCGGTGGTTCAGACGTCATGTGCAGTGTAGTATTATGTTGCACGCCGTTTGTCAAATGATGACGTATTTTACCGTTTCCGAAAATAGCGCTACCGGATTTGGGGACAGGGTCACAGTAGGTAGCGTGCCGTAGTTTCGCCGTACCGTTTTTTAAAAATCCTGGCGCGATCCCTGCACACATTCATACAAACGAGCAGACCGGCAGATATGCATGCATACTTATACTCTGGTGACTAGATTTAGCAAGTGACATCATTAATGTTGAGGAGTATCAGAAGTGTGAAAGTGGTTTTTTTTCTTATTGTAATAGAGATGGATCAAGTTGAAAAGAAAAAAAAAACTGCTTGTGGGCACACAATGAGTTAAACCTTCACAATTTGCACACTTTGAATATGATCCTTAGTCAACTCTCTCACTTATATTATTCTATAAAGGAATCAGAATCCTCCGTGGTATTTTGAAGGACAACTATAAGAAATTATTTGATTGGTGTTCAGGTAAACTTTTTTAATAAGTATTTTGAAGGATGGCTTTTTACTATTAGAAACTAAACTGCTCGCTGAAATGTGATGTGAAGGACAGTAATGAGAAACTGACTTGCAACTGCTGGAAAATTGTGTGACTATTAGCAACTGGAAAATCACCAATCCTGTGTCAATGGTCTTCATGATTTCCTGACAGACATCAATGGCGAAGGTGAGAAAGTCTTTTTTTTGTAGGATCAAGGTTATTAATACTTTTGAATACTTTGGTGTCTCAGATGCTGATTTTTGCAGGTTAAATTCTAAAAAATCTTCAGCTTCAGGGGGCTTCGCCCCTGACCCCCACCAGGGGCCTTGCCCCTGGACCCCACCGGGGACCTTCAGCGGCCCTCGGACCCCCGCCACTTTTTTTCCTCCTTTTTCACATTATGAGAATCCCATCTCTGATAATACACAAAAAGTTCCTTTAAAAATCCCTAAAAATGTTTCTTTGGATGTCTGAGATTGATCCATAAGAGAAAGTGGAAATCCTCGGTCATTGCCACTTACGTTTGAAGTGATAAACAAATAAGCTACACAGCTTTCTGAGTCAGTGATGGTAATTCAGTGGCATTTGGGCTGCTAAACTGTCCATACTCTTAATCAAATGAGACGCTTTCTTATCAGTCGCCCATAATCGTACTGACACGAGCTGAAGAAAATTTTAAGAAACTTTGGGGTTTAGGTACTTTGAAAATAATGGGTACTTAACTGCAGCAGTTGTCACTGAATCAACTTTTGCATTAATATTCTTAATACTTGAATCTCCTCAAATCTGTGTGGAAAGGAATCGCCTTCACAGCAAAGTCACTTTGGTGGGGTGGTTTGTAGTTTTTTGTTTTATCCAACATGTGCAAGTCACCATATACTACTACTGTACTAGGCTGCTCTACTGATCCAATACGAAGCAAGCAACCCACATAAGAGAAATGCAACAATCGGTGCAGGTTCTCTGAACTTTGCTAATACTTTTAAAATGATCTTGCCACAGAGACACTGAATTAACCCACAATGCATTGAAAATTGACCATATAAATATTTTAAAAAGTTTAAATAAACAAAGAACGGAGGAAATAGAACGACCAATTTTTTCATGGGTTTGCTGACAGTTTGTTCCATCTTGTGTAACCATATGGAAATCACAGAGTTGCACTGTTTTACATTGCTCTCCTGTCAAGCTGTTCTAGAGTTTTCTCCTAATGGTTTGAAACTGGGTGCTTTTTCAGGAACAGAAGTATAGATGTAATTGCTTGCCTTGTCAAGAGCTGAGATTAACTCATTTTGCCTTCAGAGTAACCTCAATTGAAACTGCATGCCATGTTACGAACAAGACAGCGATACTGTCATCATCTAGCCTTCAGTTTAATTTGGCTTGAAATTTACTGTTCCAATTTAGTCTTCAGTGTACTGTTATTCCAGTTTAAAATTATTTGCCATGTTACAGGAAAGCTATTGAATTTGTGCTGGTTTCAGAATAACATGGCTTTTAACTGTGTGCCATGAAGTAAAACAAATATCAGTATACTCGTTTAGCTTTCAACTTAACCTTGTATGAAATTGTGTGGCTTGTAACAAGTAACCTGTTCTGATTTAGCCTGGGTTTGATATGGAACAGGTGGACTTGTTATGTAAACCTAAAAATATTTAGACAGAAACATGTCATCAATTTCTAGCGCACAGGACAGACACATACAAGCAAGAGGTCACTTTTAAAAATTACTTTATTGATGCTTGATTGTCAATACAAGTTAAATGGAAAACGATAGATGGAAAACAGGTAAACTGTGTGTGTGTGAGGTGTGTGTGCTGAACAGAGGTCATCAATATTTTTATGTAGTCGGTAATCATATGTAAATGTATGATAATCAGTTCTATAAAACATCTTTAGTTCAGAAGAGAAAAAAAAAAAGCATGGAGGGAGGGGGGAGCGAGGAGAGAAAACATCTACAAGACTTAACATAGATAATACATAATCGGAGTGAAGTTTGTAATTCTCATGATTTTTATCCATACGTCACCCAACTTTTATGTCACACAGCTCAGCCAGTGACGCTCTGCACCCCTTGTTCACCAAAATGTTTTTTTTATGAGTAACTGCATACTGCCCACTACAAAAGGCTTGACCAATGCACAAAACTGTGGGTTGCTGGACACCCAAGATGAAGTTCACAGTTCATAGCCCAGGCAGCTGGAAACTACCATAATTTCTGGACAATAGAGAGATTACTTTAAAAAAAAATTCTGATAAGGGCGTCTGGTGCATTGAAATCGTTTAGAGTAGCCATATTTGTCCAGCTTGTACACATGACCTACAGTGATAGCCAGGATCTTCTTGGTCTCGTCAAAGTATGATCAACCAGGAAGTGTATCGGTACAGCATACACATAACACCAGGTTTCGGCACAATATGTTTGGGCATGGTTAAATTTGCATTTCTGATGAGGTTGGCACCCAACTGAAAAATGCAGTCTTGTATACAGAGGCTCTTACGTTGCATATATTCCAAACCACCTCTTTTATATCATGGTTGAAATGTACACTGTGAGATGAAAATGCAGTCTTGTGTACAGACTAATGTTGCATATATTCCAAACCACCTCTTTTATATCATAGTTGAAATGTACACTGTAAGATGAAAATGCAGTCTTGTATACAATGACTGTAATTTTGCATATATTCCAAACCACCTCATTTAGAGTTGAAATGTACACTGTAAAATCAAGCGGTGCACTCTGCATTCCAAAATGTAGTCCAGACATTATGGCATGACAGGGTACTTTCCTGAAGAATGAGACTTTTCGAGCTGAGTGCAAGAATCGGTAATATCTGGAAACTTCCTGCAAGTCTTTCTTGATGTATGTGGGAGGAGGAAAAAACCTCTGAGCAAGATCAAATACAAACTTTGCAAAGTAGGTATGTCCTCTGCTGCAAGATATCTTTTGTGAGTTGACACTTGTGGGCACATGCATTTGGGAGGTATTTGTTTTTCCTCAGTCCTGTTTTCGGTAGAGAAAGTGCACGTCCTTTTCAGACAGGACTGAGTCCCACATAGATGTTGATGGTCACCCATTTTTTTGCATGGTTTCTGCAGCACAATTTTTGCAATGAAACAGTTTAGAGAACTCTCTTGGCAGTGTTAAGTGATTGGTGGAGGATTTCCACTTTTGGGGAATTGTGCCTTGTTCTGTAGCTTTGTGGGCAGCTTACATGTTTTAAGACTAGCAAATTTCATATGCCATTTCCAGTTCTAATTTGAACAGCTGTTTTGACTCTGTTGCCCTCTACCTCTTTTTCTCTGCGACATCAAAAGTGGAAAATTTATTGGGAGATCCGTCTTGGCTTAAGGCTGTGTCAGGCCAATTGACGTGGGCTAGAACACCAAGGCTGCATCAAAATGATGTTATGCTCTGCATAATTATGCAGGGATTGTCTTCAGTTGTGACAAGCTCCTAGCATAACATTACCAGCCTTCAAAATCCCCCGAAGTCAGAGTGTGGCTGCCCATGTGGCGGGGTAATCAAAAACGGTCATACACGTAACGTTCTCATCCCCAGTGATGCATTTGTACCATAGTGTTCGAGTACTTCAGCTGTTCGGATGAAGTCTTTTAGCCAGGTACGACAACAACAACATTGGGAAGATTTTTTTTGTGAAGCCAAACTGCTTGCGGATTATCTTGGAAACCAGTGAATCAATATCTCAGCTGTGGAGTCTAGGGCCCTGACCCCAAAATACCAAGATATCCTCCCAAAACAGGTCATACCCCTCTCCTTCTCCCTTGATGCACCACCCTGGGAAGACAGAGAAAACAACATCACTGTCATCACAACCATTCCCCATATCAACAGTAAGGGTGACCATGATGACCAAGTGATGAAGACCCTAACACTGGCCATGTTGGAAGAAAGATACCCCGCAGATTCCTGGATCAGGGTATACACAGACGGCTCTGCCACCAATGCCGTTAAAAATGGAGGAGCTGGGGTCTACATCCAATACCCCAGTGGAGAACGGACAGAAGAGGCACTACAGACAGGCCTTCAATGTACCAACTACAAGGCGGAAGTTGACGCTCTCACACAGGCAGCACACGCCATCGCCACAAGAGCAGACCACAACATCCAGGTTGTCTTTCTAATAGACGCTCTGTCTGTCCTTCAAGCCTACAACAGTGACAGGCTACCCTCATTGAAGAAGGCACTGAACAACATCAAGAGTCTTCGAACAGTGCTCAATGGATCCCCTCACACTGCGGCATTGGGGGAAACGAAAAAGCAGATGAGATGGCCAAACAGGGCGCCGCAAAAGAGCAGGAAGATAACGCGGTAAGCCTTGCAGAGCTGAATACCATCACCAAAGCTCTGTTTCGAACTCCGGCACAGAATGACAGCCTCCACCTGCTTGCAAGACCAGAGCAGGTCACCATCTTCAGGCTGCGAACAGGGCACAACAGACTAAATAAACACCTCCATTCGAAACTCAAGGTTGTGCCATCCCCAATGTGTCCTTGTGGAGAAGCTGAACAGGACACGCCCCACATACTACAGGAATGCGGGAACTTCCGACGGCTGAGAGAAGAGCTGTGGCCAGAGCCTACCCCCGTCGAGGACAAGCTGTACGGCACGGTGGCGTCCCTACAGAAGACCACGGCATTTCTGGAACGAACCGTCTCCGCGTGTGAATGGCAACGAGAAGAAGAAGAAGAAGATCTCAAGAATGTGATATTTCTTTCAACTTGCCCTTGGATCTCCCTCTATCATAGCTTTTACTCTGATCACAAGTTCGTCTGTCACTGTCTTTTCCATACTTCTTTCCTCTGTTCTCTCTAAAAGGCCACAGACAGACTGAGAAATATACCCATATACTTCTTTTCAAAGTGCAGATAGTTGTGTCAATGCAGGTATGTCAGTGTTGATGCCCATGTATCAATTTCCCAAGAGCTAAACTGCATGCAAGACTGATGCTCTCCTGTAGAAATCTTTCTTGTCTCCACCATTTTTCCAATAAATTTTGGAATGTGCCTTCAAAAAATGTCCTATTGCAAGAAGACAAATGTGAAGGTATAATGTCATTTTGCCAGAACTTGCGTTGTTGACTAAAACATGACCATTTGTCACATTGTTGGCTGGTGGTCAAATCATATACATCCCACTCTGTTAGAAAGTACCCTCACGTCGGGACGGAAAACTTGTCGGGGTTTTGCGCAGGGGGGGGGGGGGGGGGGACCTCTCAATGTGCAACATTCCCAAAGAAATGTTACATAAAACATACAATGGTCAATCAGAAAATTTCATTTAACTAGAAAACTGGTAACATGAATATATTGCTGTAAGTGTAAACCACATTTTACCTTTCTATATCAAAAAAGAAAATTTCAATCACATCAAGAACACAAATGATACTTCAAAAAATCTCGTAAAATTACACTGTAGATGGGTAGTAAGGGTTGCGGTCTAAGAGTTTAAAATCATACGAGCCCCCCAATTGGGCAGTAAAAGAGCAAACTTGAGGAATAAAACTTGATGGAAAATTTACAGCTGAATTGACCTGGAAGGCATGAGAATAGATGATCTCTCCCCTCCCCACTCAAAGAAAAAATCAACAAAATTAGATGGCAGAGACAAAGTGTATGCTATACACATACATGCAATGCATGGGAAGCCTACCCTAGTTGGTGCAGTGAAATCCAGTTGGTGCAGAAACCTATGGTCAATTCTAACGTACTGCTTACAATCATGCGACTCCAACCTTACAAAGCAAACAAAGAAAACAAAACAGAAAAAAAAGAAGAAGAATTACAAAAAAGAAGAAAACAACTGATTAATATTCTTCTGCACACCATCCATGGAATGTTTGCACGAGTACTGTATTTCATTCAAAAGGTCACTATTCCTTTGATAATATTGGAATTATGTACCTTTACCACTTAAACTTTGAACTGAAATGGGTTTGAATGAGAGTTCAATCGCCAAGCACAAGAACACATACAGTATACTGAAGAGCAAAATAAGGCAATAATGAAACTGGACGATTATAAAAATTGAACAATACACATCATGTTTAGCAGTGTCTTTACCCTTCTTGTATTCATTCAGCCACAGCTGTGTGCCTAAGCATTGTCCATGTATTCAAACCAGCCAGTCGGCCACTACTCTTCATGTGGATAGCAGGATTTTCCATCGTGCATAGAGTTAGTCTTGCCACATGTTCTGTAGTGAAAGAACCCCCGGTGTTCCCATGGGGACGACCCAGAGGATAATGTGTCACTTGGGGGTTGTGACAACATGGCTGTATGTGGCAGTACCATTTCAGAGTAACAACCCTAAGAAGCAAATTGGCACTTTTAAACATTTTTTTCAGAGAATGCAAAACCATTAGATTGTTCTTTTCTTTTTCTTTTCTTAAAAATTAAAAAACCACTAAATCATTTATTTCCTATATTTCTTTTATTTGCTCCAGAGGTTGTTTTTCTTTTCTTCTACAAACTCGAAAAAATACGACGGGTCAAGAGAAAAGATTTAAAAGTAAGTTATTTTAAAGTTAGCTATTTTAAAGTTAAGTTTGCACATTTCACCAAAAAACTTGTACAGTTGGAGAACTCATTTGATGATGTGTGGCACTCTGTTACGTGGTGGTGGGAGCAACAGGACAAGTGCAGGCTGGAATGTATTCATCATGTCTCTCTCACAAATGCATGTGCAACACTTCAGATTCTGATTTTTTTTTTTACTACAGGCAGCACGGCACCAGAGAGAGGACCGCTGCATCCAACATGCAAGTAAGGTGTGGCACATAAACAAGCATGCAAAATAATAAAGGACCACAAAGTTAATATGTATGCCAAAATAGATCTCTTGATGTGGGGTGTGGCACATGAATAAACATGCAAAATAACAATAAGATAAGATAAGATAATGTTGCTTATAGCCCAGCCGACCGCAAAGGGCCATATCAGGGCTGTCACCACGTTAAAATCAACTCGCCCATCATGATGAAAAAAAAAAAAAAAAAAAAAAAAACACCTTTCATACATCTCGTTAAATGACATCGTCTAGAAACGCACCAGAAACTTTGTTAAAAATCTTTCTTCCGTAAAATCTTAAATCAGATGAAAAATGTTAATCTCTCTCAAAAACTCAAGGATCACATCAGGCGGGACATCCCTGAACAGGATCTTCATGGACTCCGCTGTAAAATGTTTGTGTCTCACATCGTGCAAGTCCCAACACTCTAAAAGAACATGTTTCATTGTGAGTGGCGCATGACATGGAATGCACCACGGAGCTTCTTCACTCTTTAAAAGGTAAGCATGGGTAAAATACGAATGGCCGGTGTGCAGCCGGCACAGAACCGTTTCCTCTTTACGACCTCCCGACGTGGATGGGAGGAATTCCTTAAGGTTTGGACGGATCTGAAAAAGTTTGTTACTCGTCTGTGTGTTCCAATCCTCCTGCCAGAGGTCTCTCACATAATCGTTAATTTTGGGTTTCACATCTGAGCAGGGGATATAAGTGTTGGACAGTTTCTCTCTTGTGGCGTTCTTGGCTAAACGATCAACCATTTCGTTCCCGCCAATGCCAACATGACCAGGAACCCAAGCAAGAGTAATGTTGTAACCGTCCGCCTTCAACTTGCTAAAAAGTTCAAAAAAAAGTAAAAGTTCTGGATGCTGAAGGTTGCGGCCAGCTATGGCCTCCAAAGCTGACAGCGAATCCGACAGAACCAGAAAGTCCCTCTTTGAAGAACGTGAGATTATCTTCAAAGCCAAAACCAGAGCAGTAAGTTCAGCAGAATAGACAGAAGCATCGGAATGGATATGTTCCAACAGTATCTGAGAAGGAGCCCCAGGGCAGTAGGCTGCACAGGCCACTCCATCTTCAGACTTGGAACCGTCAGTGAAAACTTTTGGATAGGATGGGAATTTGGAACAGAGCTCAGCATACAAAGCCTTGTACGCCAGAGAGCTGGTAGACTCTTTGCGAAAAGCTGCAAGATCAAAACGAATCTCTGGCGTGAAGAAGGTCCACGGTGGTTGATCCGGAAACTTGGAAAAATCAGATACTACACCTAGGTCTAGACCTGCATTCCGCACGTGAGGCTGCATACGAAGACCAAACGGCGGAATACAGTTAGGGTTGGTTTCGAATTTGTTTTGAAACTGAGGGTCAAAGACACAGTCATAGGCAGGATTCTGCGGTTCTGAGAACAGTCTGATATAATAATTTAGAGACATTTTCAGCCTGCGGTTGGACAGTGAGGGTTCACCTGCCTCTGCGTACAGGCTGTACACAGGGGTGGTGCGGAATGCTCCAAGACGGAGACGAAGCCCTTGATGGTGGATAGGGTCCAAAAGTTTGAGGTAAGAGGGTCTTGCAGAGCCGTACACAGCACAACCATAATCCAATTTGGAACGGACCAAGGCTCTGTAGAGGTGCAGCAAAGTTTTCTTATCAGCGCCCCAGTCGGTGTGTGCTACGACCCGCAGAATATTCAGAGCTTTCTGGCAAGAAGTTTTGAGGTTTTTGATGTGGCTGAGAAAGTTGAGTTTTTGGTCAAAAATAACTCCCAGGAATTTGGCTTCTTTTACAACTGGAATGGTGGACTTGTCTAGACGAATTTCAGGATCATCAAAGAATCGACGAAAATTGTGGAAATGAATTGACCGAGTCTTGGTGCGGGAGAAGGTAAACCCGTTTTCCTCGGCCCACTGTTGGATTCTGTTGACGCAAAGTTGGAGTCGACGCTGTACACTGTAGTAAGAAGCTCCAACTGCATACAGCGCAAAGTCATCAACAAAGAGAGAAGACTCAGTGCCCAGTCTTACCGATTGGACAATGTCATTTATTTTAATGCTGAAAAGGGCGGGAGAAAGGATGCTCCCTGAGGAACACCCAACTCCTGCCCATGGATGTCAGAGAGTGTGGTGCCAACACGCACCTGGAACTGTCGATCGGCTAAAAAGTTTTGAATGAACAGAGGCAGGTGACCCCGAAAAACCAAGTCTGTGCAGGTCCATGAGGACTCCTGTTTTCCACGTAGTGTCGTACGCCTTTTCGAGGTCGAAAAAGATAGCGACCACATGTTGCTTGTTAAGAAAGGCATTGCGGATGGTGGTTTCCAGACGGATTAAATGGTCAACCGTCGAGTGGTGCTTCCGGAAACCGCACTGTTCACTGGCCAAAAGACCATCGGTTTCCAGCTTCCACATCAGACGGGAGTTGACCATCTTTTCCATCAGCTTACAGAGGCAGCTGGTCAGAGCGATTGGGCGATAGTTGGAAGGGTTGGTAAGGTCCTTTCCACGCTTTGGAATGGGAATGATCAGGGCTTTCCGCCAGGAGGGCGGAAAGGACCCTGTGGTCCAGATATGGTTATAGACTTGGAGAAGAGTCTGGAGACAGCTTTCTGGAAAATGTTTCACAACCTGATAATGAATGTCATCCAGACCAGGGGCAGAATCAGTGCAGGTTTGTAAAGCTAATTTGAGTTCAACGATTGAAAAAGGAAGATTATAGGTTTCAGAGTTGTCTGATGTGAAATTGTATGAAGATTTCTCTCTAATCTCTTTGTTTCTAAAAAAGACTGCAGATGCCACATCAATAAACATGCAAAATAACAAAGGACCACAAAGTTAATTTGTATGCCAAAATAGATTTCTTGATGTGGAACAGCAACTGACTGGGGCCTTGCTGGCTGAGGGAACCATATTTTACTTTGAGAAAATCTGTGGACAGATGAGTTTCTGAGCAAGGTATGAAAATTCAAGATGATTTATGTTCAGAAACCACACACAAAACAAAAATGTTATATTGAAAGAAAACTTTTAGATAAATGGTACAATTCTTGCATTCACTCATGTGTCACGTGGACTTTTAATCATTGCACTTGCACCACTTAATAATGATGACATTTAAACAATCGTGAAAGTAAGCAAAGAAAAAAATGCGTGTGTAAAATGTCAATATGGTACACATCACAGTTTCACTAGAAAGATAAGTAAACAATAATGGAATAGAAATACAGTCCAAACAAAAATGGCGTAACAGACCATACAAATGAAAAACATACAAAGCAACAACACTATATATATATTTTCATCTCAAAAATAGGATCAAGGCTACTGAGGCCATGCAGATAACATTGATGATGGAACATGGATCTAGCGGTTAACACATCATCTAAAAAAAAACTGATAGTAACGACAGCAGTTGACACAGTTGTTTGTGATAAACAACTTTAGCACATACTGTTTTGTTAAGATAAAGTTTATAATTTTCTTTGCCACTCTCTGCAAGCAAATGACCATTATTTTTAAAACCACTGAAGACACCCTTCATATTTTCTTTGCCACTCTCTGCAAGCAAATGACCATTATTTTTAAAACCACTGAAGACACCCTTCATATTAACAACAATAATGAGTGCCAGTGATAACGAAACTTACCCATGGATCTAGGTGCTTATCCTTAGAATCAATATCCTTATAATCCAAGCGTATCATTTTCAGACGGGCATTCAATAACTTACCAGATCAAACTTACACCTACCAAAGTGACATGCACTAAAGAAGTCTTGAAAAACGACTTTACACAGAAATCAGGCAGGGGACTATATTCACAGGTGACAAGTATTTCATGCCTTCTGAAACTGTTGTTTGGATAAAGATAAGAAACTCTGAAAA
This sequence comes from Conus ventricosus, assembly GCA_018398815.1. NCBI lineage: Eukaryota > Metazoa > Mollusca > Gastropoda > Neogastropoda > Conidae > Conus > Conus ventricosus. The sequence continues at coordinate 77,908,006 of CM031601.1, read as the reverse complement.
GATACAATGAGAAGAAACTATTGCCTGAAGTAACCGACTTGAAGAAAGCAATGAAGCTTTACCTAAACGAGACAGTGATGAAAAAGGAAATAGTGACCAATCTGTGACTGGTCAGTGTCACAGAAAAAGAACATGTTAGTGACTTCAGCTGTTGACATACAGGTATACTTGTTGACAGGCAATTTTGGCTGCTTGGAACAAAGTCAGATGATGCAGTTACATTCAGTTTGAAGACTTCAACATGTATCCAATGATCCATGATGTAGAAAATGGATGTAAAAGCTATTTTGAGGCTTACTACAAAAGCGCACACTGATCAGATAAAATAGACATTGTATCTTAAACAAATTACATCCAAATATTTAAAGGATTTTTATCACTGAAAATGGTAATCTAGGCCAAAAAGATGTGGCCAAAACAAAAGTTAATGGCAATCATATTGTAATTCAAAGTCTCGCGTTTGAAGTGACACTGGACATTTTTGTTGTATTACAGTAAAAAAAAAAAAAAGAAAAATCTCTCACATACAGTCTTCTGTCTTTTATTCACTGATGCAAAATCATGTTTTATATGTATTTCACAGGTTGTTATCATTTAAAAAAAAAGATCCTAACATCTTTATCATTTACTCATTACATAAATTTCCATTAGTTTATCATCCTGTCCACACCCCTCCCCCTTCTACCCCTTCATAATCTATTAAGCTCATACAATAAAACGTTTTTGTAGCAATCACAACGAATTTCAACATCAACTTCTTGGCAACATGCTCTATCAACATCCTGATGAAGGCCACAAGGTCAAAATATCGTCGTTGTCCATTTGTTTTTCTTCCTATGATTTTTTTTCACAATTCCAAAATGACATTACTGAAAAAAAACAATGCTTATCTGATTTTCTGCTGATTTTCTGGTTTTGTCTCCCGAAAGGTGTTGAAAGATAAAACGCGGATATGTTATCGGTTTAATGAAATAAAATAAAACAGCGTATCTTCCATGGCACATCCCTCTAACACTGGCCTGAGTCCTTAGAGCACTGCCCCCTGGAAATGTTTCCTGAACGCAAGTCATTCAGCAGACCTGGCAGTTCCACGTTGATGGCTCTCTGCAGTCGGTCCATGTCGCACTCACCCCAAAAGGCACAGTGGTATGACAAAGGCTTGAAGTTTTCACGGTTCTTTTGGGAGAAAAAGTCTTGGTAAACCTGTGCTGTGGGCAGATCATGGACACTCATATCATCATTCTGAAGAAGCTGGTTGAAGACAGAGTACTTTGCTGGATTGGCAATAATGTCCTGCCATAGTTTCTCATTGTCACCAAACACAAGACCTTTCTTATCAATGAAAGCTTTGAGGTAACTGTCCACTGTCAGAGCGTGAAGGCGCACTAGAAAAGCATGACGTCGCGTTGCGGCGATTTTGTACTCCAGTTGATAGCGGAGAGTCTGATGCACATCTGTCAGTAGAGACAATTCTTCCTCCTCAAATAAAGAGTGCATGGTACCTGGGCGATATGGCTCTGACCACAAGGATGCCACATAGACACGTGGCGGCTCCACCTCATTGACCAAGGGAGCCAAACTCCAGAAGAGAGCTCCGTAGACTCGCATCAGTTCCTGCGTAGTGATGGTGTCGGCCTTGTTCAAAATCAGTCGTAGTTTGGCTTCATGGCCCTTAGTTGCTTGAATAATATCTGCAAGCAAACACACACACACACACACACGCACACACGCATTATAAACACATCCCATACACTCAAAATTTGTGACACACAGACTAGGGACTTTGTGGCAGAGGGTTAACTTAAACACTTGGCAGTAAATACTAGACAGTATTGTTGACATAGTCTACTGCATATGGTTGCAGACAACACAAAGATAGCCTCTAATAGTGGCACGTCCTCTAAAGACATGCATCATCTGATGGCAGGTAACAAACAACTGACCTGTAAAAGACACTATAAGGCTTTGATATTATTCTGAAAATAAAGATCCAAATATACATAAACGAAGCAGTTTCAGCTGCACCCTACTCTATTTCCGCTATCTGCAATTTACATGTTTCACGTCCTTAGCCGATGGTACGTGATGCCACACAGGCCTGATGACCTGCACACCATGCAAGTTTTCTGACACTTCCAGGCAGTTCATACTGACCATCAGTCGTGGAAACCCAGAGGTCTATGAACAGCCAGCACAAGAAAGCAGCATGCCTTCACCAACGATAGAGCAGCCTGGAAGTACAGACTTGAAGCATTCTGGCTGTTATGCCGGATCAACTTCACTGATGGCCGGCCTGACAGGGAAATCTCCAGTGATCAGCAAGGCAGTCCATGTGAATGACCATGTCACTGAGGAAGTCATAGTCCATGTGGATGACCATGTCACTGAGGAAGTCTTAGTCCATGTGGATGACCATGTCACTGAGGAAGTCTTAGTCCATGTGGATGACCATGTCACTGAGGAAGTCAAAGTCCATGTGGATGACCATGTTACTGAGGAAGTCTTAGTCCATGTGAATGACCATGTCACTGAGGAAGTCATAGTTCCTTAGTCCATGTGGATGACCATGTCACTGAGGAAGTCATAGTTCCTTAGTCCATGTGGATGACCATGTCACTGAGGAAGTCTTAGTCCATATGGATGACCATGTCACTGAGGAAGTCTTAGTCCACGTGGATGACCATGTCACTGAGGAAGTCTTAGTCCACGTGGATGACCATGTCACTGAGGAAGTCTTAGTCCATGTGGATGACCATGTCAATGAGGAAGTCTTAGTCCATGCCATGTTACAGAGAAAGTCTTAGTCAATGTGGATGACAATGTTACAGAGAAAGTCTTAGTCAATGTGGATGACAATGTTACAGAGAAAGTCTTAGTCAATGTGGATGACAATGTTACAGAGAAAGTCTTAGTCAATGTGGATGACAATGTTACAGAGAAAGTCTTAGTCAATGTGGATGACCATATAGCTGAGGTAGTTACAGTCAATGTGGATGATCAGTTGGCTGAGGTAATAACGGTAAACGTGGATCACTATGTGGCTGTGACTCATACCTCTAGTTCTGAGCCAATGTCCAGCTTGGATGGGTCAAAGACGAGAAAGATGAGGTGGGCGCGGTCGATGAACCACTGAGAAACTTCATTGAAGGGGTAGCCCCGCGTCTGCTGCTTTTTGTTCTCGATGATACCAGGGGTGTCCACCAGGGTCACTCGTTCCAATAATGGTGACGGGAATTCCAGCCCTTGGAATCGTTCCAGGAAACTCTGAAACAAAAGCTCTGGATGAAGTGTCGTTAGGTCAATGGAAAAGAAGGCACTCCCTACCTAACTTCTTTCCTCTGTTTCACTTAAAAGAAAAAAAGTGTTTTTACATGGTTTTTTTCCCATTTGTTGTGATACAATAGGCCAAGTGATTTATCAACAAGGAGTAGAAGGAAAACTAATGTAACTAACTCTGTACTGGCTGATATCTCCTCTAACTTAACGTGTATGCTGGAAATTTGTGTATGCTAAAAAATAAAAAAACATGATAAAAAAACCCTGTAATAAACTGATGTTGTAAACACTTTAGGTTTTTACTACACTTTTCAATCAGCTTACATACAATGAAAGTGGCACAGAAGGTGAGAGAGTGAAAACAACAACAACAAAAGACTGGAACAACGCTAAGATTTTATAATGAAAAAATCTCGATACATCTGTATTGCCTTTGGTTTAACCGTTCCACTGCCAAGTATTCTATCATTCTATTTTGCATGTTTTCCAAGTACCAGTCACTTTCTATAAAAACGCTGATTTTATAGCAGTGTATATCAAATGCAGATATCTCTGTAATTTAACAAGCCATTCCTTAACTCTTTCTATACTAAGGACCGCATATCCAGTCCTCATGTTTACAACCTTTGTATACTAAGGACCGCATTATGCAGTCCAAAGCTATGGAATTTTTTCTCCGAAGTGAGCGAACCTTTTGTACGAAACTACTTGTCACAGATAGCTCCTGCATACTAATTAGAGTGCAGGCACACTGGTACTTAGGCTTTGCAAGCTGAATGCTCGCCAGCAGACGCTTTTCACACCACGTCACCAGCTCGGTTTGGCTTGACGTGGCAACAAGGTGTCGTCTGCTACTCCGTCAAGCATGCGTGGTGAAAGAAACACTACAAATTGCCGTTACAATGTGACTGAAGCCCTTGAATTGTTGCAAACAGTTAAATAATTTTAGGGCATAAAACCAGCTAATGTATTTTTTTTTGTTCATAGGGTGTGTACCACCCCTATTTTCACATGACACAAAATCTCATTTTCTTTGTCATGCATACTGTTTTACCAAATAAATAGAAAATAACCTTGCTTATATTGTTTGTGGTTTCTCAATTATTTATAAACATAACTTGAAAAAATCACAAGTCTGTGTTCATTCAATTTTTTTTTGAATGATTTAAAAAAAGAATACATAGAAATGGTCAGTTTCTGGGGGAAGTAAGGGGAGATAATAGCAAGTACAAAATGAGTTAACTGTTTGCTGAAAACTGGAGGAAACAAATTGCACCTTAGTAATACGGTAATGTTAATTCTACTCCCCTCAAAAAGTTGTAGGCATTTAAGTGATATGCACAAATGTAAAATGCTTGCATGCACACGCATGTGCATGCACACTCACACACACACACACACACATTGCCATAAAACACACACGAAAACACTCTTACTAACACACACACACACACACACACACACACACACACACACACACACACACCTGCGCGCAGATGGTTGAAATCAGATACGAAAACAAAATCATTCTGTTGAAGGTGGGAAGCCACCAGTCTAAACAAATCTGTTGCTGGAACAGCCAGCGATAGATCAACGCCTCTGACTTAAATCACACGGCCATGCCCCTTCTGACCTCTGTCGTTCTATTGAAACAAGAGAGCAAGCTTCGACACTGGAATTACTGGCTCCTAGTTGCTTGTATTTATGCAAGATCTGCTGCACGTTTCATGCGCATGTATGTGAATTCAGCAACACAAGGGTCCATAAATACATTATACTGACAATGATACAGTCGTTGAGATCTCACCAGACCAAACTTGTGCAGTGGTGAGTAGTGTTTGGTTTTATCCGACACCAGCTGAATGCCTTTGACTGCGCGTGCATCAGTGCCATGCGTGACCACTGTGAAGTCACTGGTGGTTGGCTCAGCCCCTGAGGGAAAAAAAATCAGTTTAACAGCAAAGCGGCAGGTGAACTGTCTCAAAGAAATGTTTGACAACAAGCGAGCAAAATTGATTCTGTTCACAAAAATGGAATAAAAATGTGGATCAAATTTACCTGACATTAGGGAGTATATTAATGCTTTGATACTTTTACAGGTTAAAAAAAAAAGTTGAAGCCTTAAATGGAACAGCATTGAAATGGAAATGTACCTATTCAGCGAAAAAAAAAAAAGAGAAAGTATGTACCAGCTTTTGGTTCAGACTACACGGACTCTATTTTGCTTTGGAGGCACACTTTTTTTCAGCATAATTATAGGGAATTTTGTCTCCATGTAGCATCTCAAACATTCGGCAAATTACTAGGTTACCACCCCCCCCCCCCCTTTTTTTTTTCTTCTTTTGACAAGATAAAAATAGGAAATATGATAATTAAGCATAAGAAAGTAACTGAGAAATTAAAATATGCAATAAAAGAGTTTATGAAAAAAGGGCAGTTTATGAACTTTGAAGAATTCATGACTGATTTTGACTTCACTACAGATTTTGTTTCGCACAGTGGATGGATTTCTTCAATGAAGCAGTTTCGAAAGAAAAACTGGAATGAAACTGGATAATAATACAAATGTTCTGGACATAACAAGAACTTTGAACATTATCATTAAAGAAAATAAAGGAGCTAAATGATACTATGAAAAGTCCATTCAACTTGAATGTAAACTAAATGGTTGCCCTCCATGGTTACAAAAACTTAATTCAGAAATCCTTGGACTTCAATGCATGTCAACAAAATTAAAGGTATTAGGTTGAAGTGGTTTTAAATCGACAGTACACACAAAATTATCACTGCCAGTATCGTTTTAAATGCTATGGGCCAAAAAACATGAAAAAAATGGTATATTCTGTTATGAAGACAGAAATTCAGTTCAACTTTTTTCATTGATGTGCAATTAGGTTCAACTCTTAATGAAAGACGTAGGAAAATTGTTTAGTGAAAAATGCCAAAACTTGTTTAATTAGCATTAAGGTCATATGCGATATAGCAACCTGTGGAATGGAAAAACACACGCAAACAGAGACAATCTGTGACTTCATCATCATGCTTGCTAAATCTTATATTCACAGATGTAAGACTGAAAAATGTAGGCCAAACGCATCAGTCCCTTTGAGTGAATTGAGCAACAGATTTAAAATCAGATTGTAATATGCTATGATTAATTACAACGTAAATGAGTTTGATGCTGCATAAAACAATTATAGGCCAATTATTCTTCATCGAGTATGGAACAATTACAGGACAAGTATTCTTTATTCAAATACATCAAACTCCCTGATTTCAAATATATTTTCATATACAAAGCCTTTTTTTTTGATACTTATCCGGGTTTTTTTTCAACTTCTCATAATCATATCTTTTTTTGTTCCTTATGATACTTATATTCAAGTGTGTATGTTATGAAATAATGTGCGTCACTATTGTTTTTCGACATATTATATTTTTGACATACTATATTCTTTATTGTCTTATAGAATGTGTCATTATTGGATATTCATATGTTAAAAAAGAGTGTCAAAGATCATAAGGTCCTTCATGACCTACCTTTGTAATGACCCCAAGTTTGATTTCTCTGACATGTGTGAATGCACTGAGTTTATGTTAAAGTTTTCAATACCATCTGATTCACTGTAACTGTCATGGGGAGGCAGAGGAGGTGGTCTAGGGTTTGGATGGAGGAAGGGGGAAGGAGGGAGGAGAGCGTGGTGGCAATGTTTTTTTCAGAGGGCAGTGTGGTCACTTGGCTTGGCTCTGTAATTCAACATCCACTGTCATCAACAGAGGATTTAGGTGGGTGTTTCCTGCATAAAGGAAACACAACAGGCGTCAGTAATCACTTTTGAAATTGCTCGGCAGCAGCGCTCTCCTCTAGTAAATGTCAGTGGTGATGTGTGTGTGGATAACAGGACTGAGCTATGTGAAAGTTTTAGAATCTTTGAGAGAACTCCTTAAATGGGAAAAAGATGCACATGAAATATGTTATTAAACCAGCTTAAGTCTGTAAAAGTGAGAATGTTCCAATGCAAAACATATTGAACACAGTGGACAGACACACAGACACTGACCTGTGCGAATTTTCCAGCTGCTGTGTTCATTGTTCAGCAAATAATTGATAATTGTTGACTTTCCCGTACTCCAAGGACCCAGAAACACAATCATTGGCTTGGCAATCATCTCTCCCTCTGAAGCATACATCATAGCACACTATTTTAGTGTCTTACATACACGTACAAGCGTTCAGAATTTAAGATTTAAGATTGAACAAACCTGTGATGCTTGTTTGGACAAGTCAGACAAAATCATAAAATGACTTGATTTTTAACACCTGCATTGTGAACAAAAACTATTCCTTGACCATGTGAAAACAAATTTACTTGAGCTGAAAATTGAACTTTTGTTTTACACAAAATAACATTCTGAATGAGAACACAGAACTTGAATACAAACATTTACGAATTAACATTTTTTTTTGCGGATCACAGAATATTTGAAGCACTGAAAAATAAATTCACTCCAAAAGAATTCATGTCACATTAAAAAAAACCCATGGCATTCATTTGCAGCAACATTGATTTTCCCTGTCTCAACAGGAATATACTGAATGTTACATATAAATGTGAATGATGAAATCATGTTTGCTTAAAGTAACTGATCAACACATTTTGTGCACTTGAACTTTTTCATAATATCTATAAAATATGTATTCATTGTTTTGCTGCAGTGCTTCCATCCGTAATTTTTCTAAATTATATTTCAAAGAATAAGTAACATTTCCATATATATAATCCATATTTAATACCATTGTCAGTTATGCATGTGCTATGAAATACCCTCAGCTCATTAATGGTTGGACATGTTGGACACTGTGCTGTAGTCTTGTGCTTGAGGGTTTAGTTCCGTACATGTCTTTTTTTTGCAAAGGGTGGCATTCATTATTTTTGTAGCAAAAATATTTTTCAATGAGTGGTGTAGTAAATAAATCAGTAGAAAAACATGCTTGATCTATTTTTTTTCTTTTCTGTTCAGAAACTGTACAGATTTCTCACTAATCATTTGAGCACAAGCACTTTTTAAAAATCATATTTAACATAATATGATGAAGTTGTCCAAAAAATATTCTTTGTGAGACCACAGAATGACTTTTAAACGTGTAAAATCATATATATACAACAATTTCCTGAGATGAAAATTTCATATGTCCCAAAATACTGCAAAACTGCTCATGTATCACTTGAGATTTGATGATGCCTTTAATTAAGGCTGTACCACATCCACCATGCCAACTTCTTCTACAGTGGTAGCTTTAAGTTTAAATTACAGCCTCCAGATATCAGTCACAAACGGATCATTACAGAGAGTTTTTGTTGCGAGGTGATTCTAGTATACACCAGTCGTTTTATTCATCCGAGAGCATAACTTCATCTTTGTGTACGCATCAAAGAACTGTAAGCTGCCTTCTGTTCAGAGTGACTTTTAACAAAAAAAGTTCTTGAACTGCACTGATTTCACATAAGTCTGGGAGATCACAAGTATGTGAACAATGGCAGTAGCAAGCTGCATCTGTCTCAGTTGTTTTGATCATTGTGAAAATACAGATGAATTTGGAATCGCTTGGCACTGAACAGGTGTGTACATACCATTCAAAGTATTGACTGAACTTTTTTTTTGTTTTTGCTTCCCATCTTCTCTGCCACTTCAGTGGCATTACACACACACCGCTCATTACGACTCCCCTCCCCCATCCACAGCCACAGACTGGCATGTCCCGCCACAGCCCCAGCACTGGTAATCCGCTTGGAGCAGTCATCGTCAAGTTGTCATGAGGCAGCCCACCAGAGTAGACACTGCACTGCCTTCAAGTCACTTCGGTGATGTTCAGTGGAGCCTATTCCGATTTAACAAAAGCAGGACACCACTTACTACACCTCTGTATTGACGACAAAAACTGCTGAGTTGCGGAGCTGGCATGAGTGAGCGCTCCCCCCAGACGGTGTCACCATGTCCGTCCAACGACAGTCCCCACAAACTTGTTAATACCAGTGATACTGACAGAATGAAACCAAGGCCATAGACGTGGAGCTGAGGTCGCCATGAGAGCAGGACATGAAAGGCCACAGAATTTGAGAATGTTATTTTTCTAATGCTGATCAGTGAGGATGAGGATGATGTTATGGATTTCCATTCTGGTTTGAGATTGCATGAGAGGGCTGTACTCTATAGTTAGTTTCATTGTATATCCTGGCGTCAACCATCAGGAAATTTGAGCAACACTCTCAAAGACGCATCAGAGTGGATAAAATTCAACTGTGTGTTATCAGTCTTCCCTGTTGAGCCCGTAGCAAACTCAACACTGGGTAGGAGCCGGTCAGAGCAGAAAAATCCCACAATTAAATGGCTCTGATGGGAATCAAACCCATACCTCCCAGCTGGGAATTCACAATATTAACTACTTCGCCACGGCGGCTGGTACATATTAACTGAACCTCCCAGGTCTGAATGCTCTGTCATTTTCACATGTGATGCATAAGCCAGATGGCACACACACATACACACAGGGATATCTTGTTTGTCTTTAGGATTCAAAGTTCTGTTAAAAAGAGAAAAAAAAACATCTTTGAGGGGTAAAGGAGAAATGGGGGTTACGGCGGTGTTCATGGGGAGGGTGCACTCCAGAGGACTGGAGGTTCAAAAGAGTGTAAACTGCATATTGGCCACATCCTACCTGAAATGGCATCCCTGTTAAGGTCAGCAAAGTGGTAAGCCTGTTCCAGAGGACGGATGTGTTCCCTGTAGATCTGTAGCAATCGCTGCTGAGCAGCCTCTGAAATTTCGTCTGAAAAAAAGAACAAAAAAAAGTGTCTTTTAAATCATTCTCCCAATATTTCTTAGGTTGCTCTTTTATTTTCTGATTACTGTGTGCGTGTGTACATGGGGTTTGTCTGCGTGTGACACTCATTCTCAATAAGAATGGCACATGAGCTGTTTTACAGGTTCCGTTGTCCTCCATTATTAAAAGAGTAATTGCTTGCAGCTATACATTGTGAGACTGCATAGCCAAGGGCCTACAACAGACAGACCTATTAGTCTTCTGTGGGACCGATATTCCTGTGCATGAGGAAGCTAAATGTCACTCAAAACAACTGTTCCCGCTGAGTTTCCACAGCTTCAGCAGCTGAAGAAAAATACAAAATTGAACTGATGATAAGCTTTTATGCGTTGTTATGATGAGTAATCATCCTTTTTAATGTTCCACTACCTCATTTATGCATAAGCTGCATTGTCTCCAGTAAATCGACCTGTAACCACCTGTTCCCGAGGATAAGAAAAAAAGTAGGCCTGTTGTTCACGAAGCCCTACCGTATTACAATTCCAATAAAATAATCCACAAATGTCCTTAAATGACAGTTACCTGAAACCCCTAGTTAGGTAAATAATGGGTTTTCAACTGAGACATTACTGAAGACCACAACAGGATAGTTAACCTGAAAAATGTGTGTGGTTCACCATCAACAACATGTACGTTACTACCATTTTTCTCAGCAGGAAAATGACCAGTATCAAAGCTGTTCAGCTGTGCTGTGCACAAGAAAATAGGAAAAGATATTGACATTGCCACAGATTGGTTTCAGCCTTTGCCATACAATAAAATGCTGGTGCCCCAACATAGGCGTTACCAACATGTATGTGATGCACATTTTACAAAAGTAACTAGATAAGATAAGATAATGTTGCTTATAGCCCAGCCGACCGCAAAGGGCCACAAAAGTAACTGAGACGTCACCAGAAAACACTTGCTGTAGGCTCACATGACCTCTTTCAAGCCCCACCATTTTGCAGAAAGAGCATCTGCTCACAGTAAGTAGGATTATTGGCTTTTATTCCTTCTCATAGTTACTTTAAAGGGGGTGACTATGTCTAAAAAGTATCTCAATCTACTTAGAAATATTTCTTTAGGCCTGACCGTCTTCATCAGTGTAAGTGGGTGCGTAGCGCAATCACTACGTATCTAAAGCACTACCAGTTATTAGCCCTACGACCAATAGATCTACGTATCGTAAACCATACGACCCTCTAAGACTACGTGTCTATATCACTACAATTGACCATGTATCGAAAGAGCTATTCATGTTCGCGTTCTCTAGGACAACGTGCCTATATCACTATGCCCGTTTGCTCTACAGCAGAAAGAAAGAAAAATAGTGATAACGGCCCGTTTGTATGGGGATGGTGTAGCGCAATCACTACTGGATAATGTCAGTAGGTCCCCATTAGGGGAGGCGCCATATGTTCCCCATGTCTATGTTCCCCCAGGTCTATGTTCCCCATGTCTATGTTCCCCCAGGTCTATGTCCCCCCACCTCCATATTCCCCCCAGGTCTATATCCCCCACCTCCATATTCCCCAGGTCTATGTTCCCCCATCTCCATATTCCCCCAGTCTATGTTCCCCCACCTCCATATTCCCCCAGGTCTATGTTCCCACACCTCCATATTCGCCAGGTCTATGTTCCCCCACCTCCATATTCCCCCAGGTCTATGTTCCACCACCTCCATATTCCCCCAGGTCTATGTTCCCACACCTCCATATTCCCCCAGGTCTATGTTCCCCCACCTCCATATTCCCCCAGGTCTATGTTCCCCCACCTCCATATTCCCCCAGGTCTATGTTCCACCTCAGCCCTGATATGGCCCTTTGCGGTCGGCTGGGCTATAAGCAACATTATCTTATGTTCCACCACCTACCTACCGTGCCGTACGTGTCCTCGTATAGTTCGTGACCGGATTGTCATACTTGTTACAGAATCCAAGTTGTATCCTGACTAGATATGTTGCAATGTTCATATTTTATGCTTTAAACCCGAGAGAAGAGACGGAATACATTTAAGTGTTACAAGATTATATTGATCCTTTCTTTGCTTTGCTTTGTTTTTCTCTGTATTTGGTGACAGGAGTCATTGTTACTCATTAATTTGTTGTTCATTTACAGTTCTTTAGTTAATGTCTCAGTACACACGTGTTTCCATAGCTATACGGGTTGGTGACCTTACGTTAAAATTCCTGAGTCCCTGAGTATATGTGGATGGTTTAGTACGTCAAAATATATTTTTTGTAAATCATTTTCTTTCCTAGTTCCATTCCCTCCTCCGCATTATGGCCAAGAGCCCCTGGCCTAAGGCCAAAGTACAATAAAAATGTTCAGAGTTCAGAGTTGTATTAAATTACGATATTATTTGAAATTACCAAAATACAGAAATCGAGAAGAGAGAGAGAGAGAGAGAGAGAGAGAGAGAGAG
>CM031601.1:77795441-77892941 GCA_018398815.1 Conus ventricosus | reverse complement strand
TGATACCGGGTAATAGTCGTTTGGATATGTAGATTAGTGTTAATCCGTAGAGCTTTAGCCCGTTAGTGATATTGACACGTAGTGATTACGGGATGTCCCCGTGTAAGTGACGCCAAAGAGTAGGCTACGTCAGATCTAAAAAACCTTTTGTTTCACTTTTCTCCTTGGCTGCGACAGATCTAAAAGAGCACAACATTTACGTTACTGAAAGTAACTTGCATGTCTGAAGCTGGATGTCTTCAGTATTTTTTTCACAGTGCTTTCCGAATGTCTCTTTTATTCAGTTTAACCTCAGATACTTTTGCTTGCAACGCATGGAATGCAGTTGGCGTAACTTGAGGGCACCCAGTTTTTCTTCTATGGTAATGGTCAGTTTATCTGAATAGCCTCTTTTAGGAGGGGAAAATCTAAAAATAAAAATTTACATTTTGCTGAGGTCCCATGTGCCATTCTTATTGAGAATGGGCGGTGAGATGTGTGTGTGTGTGTGTGTGTGTGGTGTTTGCGCGCTTGGAAATAGGGAAGGAGAGAAGGGAGTGGGCTGGGTTGTTGGAGGCAGAGTGAGGGAGGGAAAATTAGGGCAATATAGTACACATCAAACGTGCTTGCATGTATGACCGGTGAGTTGGTGCCAAATACTTTGCTCTTAATTAAATGTTCATTATAATTTTCATTTAAAAATATATGAAACATGTATCTTCCCTTATAAAGAACGGCACACGGGCCACTACTTAAAGCCTTATATATAGATCTGTCGAGATGACGTCACTAAGTGCCGGAGAGTTATCGTTCGTTCTTGGGGCTAAACCCAATGCCACGAACGCGTTCTGGAAGCAGACTTACGCACGCTCCGCGTTGGTTGCAGAGGAAAATATATAGTAAAGAAGGAACTTCAAGTGCAAGATGGTCAAAAATTGTTGCGTGAAAGGCTGTCACAATAAACAAAGTCGGAAAAAGATAGGCGCTATTTCAGCATACCGACCGTAGTAACAACGAAGGGGAAGATAATCGAAGACCTAACAACGAGGAGACGAGAGAATGGGTGACACACCTTCGACTCAAGGCCTTTTACATTTGGGTCTGACCTTCCACAGATCTGTTTGCCCCGACCACTTTGTAAATGGTACGTTTTTTGTGGGTGCTGTATGTTCTGTTTATCTCCATGTTTGTTTTCCGTGCACACACAATCTGCAGAGACAGTCTACTTTCGCTTAGATCTCTCTCTTTCCTCTGTGTCGCCGTCTCCTTTGTGAACCGGATGCCTCGTCTGCGTGCAGCGAAAGGCAGCTGAGGGGAAAACATTTTATGTAGGACTTAAAAAAAAAAATGTTTTTGCCACTTGATCTTTTAAGTCTTAGATCAGTACACGGGGGCATGTAAATCACTAAAATAAGAAAAGAACGTGCAAAAATAAGAAAGAACGTTCAAAGGATATAATAATATTTTCATTGACAGACAGATGAGTGACATGTGCTTCTGTCCTTCTTTAAAGTAATCTTCTACGTTGACTCCACCTTATCCTAGTTTGTGTTTGATTGTGCGTGTGCCCCCACGTGTGTGCGTGCACACACACACACGTGTGTGCGTGCACACACACACACGTGTGTGTGTGTGTGGTGTGTGTGTGTGTGTGTGGTGTGATACTTAAAATACTGGTATAAGTTTTAAATATGTGTGAAGAGTATTTTCTTCATTTGCATCTTTTTTCAGTTTTGTTTTTGTTTTTTGATTGTATGTTTCTTTGTTTGTCTAAAAGTTTTAAGGCCTATTTCAGGTGAAATCCCATCTCATTCATTTGAAACTTTTTGAAGTATGGAACTTATTTTCTGTGATCAATTTTCATTTTGTTACTGATCTCTTTTGTAAACAGCCCTGATGGGCCCTCTGCGGTCGGCTGGCTATAAGCAACATTATCTTATCTTATCTCTTATCTCTTTTGTAATGTATTGCGGGAGTGAAGGCTTACATTATGGATGTCACCAACCCCAGCTGGAAACCAACTCTGAAGCTGGGATATGAGGCCTACAAAGAACTGAAAGGAAACAGGTATGAGAGGCATCAAAACAGAAACAGTAACAAGCAGTTAAGGACAACAACAACAAGTGATGAAGTTACTGAAGTGGAAACAGATGCACATTTTGGAGAAGACATTCTGTGTACTGATGACACTGAAACCAGTGTAAATGAACTGACAGTTCAGTCACCACCACCTGACAGTGATGAGTTTGGGACGTTTTGTCAGACCGAGTCACAATGAGCAGCCTAACAGTAGAAGAGGAACAGTTAATGAGAGGTGAACTGAACAGACTGACTCAGGAAAACCTGCAACTGAAAGAGGCCCTTGCCAGCAAAAAAAATGACTCTGCAGTCTCTGCACGATCAAGACGACACAGTCAAGTACTTCACAGGACTGACTGACTTTTCAGCACTGTCAGTCTGTTTGGTTTTCTGGCTTCTCATATGCCCAGAAACAAGACGAGCTCTCACTCACTTCCAAGCTTTGATGTTGACTTTGATCCATATGAGACTGAATACTCCTTTGAAACACCTGGCCTACATCTTCTGTGTGTCAAGATCCACTGCCTCCAAAGTATTTCATGAAACCATACATGTTCTGTACTACAGGCTCAATGCACTGGTGTTCTGGCCAGACAGACATAGTATTCACACAAGTTTGCCTGCTCAGTTTAAGGGGTATCCATGGCGACGAGTTGTGTCAATAATTGACTGCTTTGAAATATTCATTGAGAGGCCTTCCAGTTCGGACACAAGTGCACTGACATGGTCAAATTATAAACACAACAACACAATCAAATATCTCATTTCAATTACACCTCAGGGACACATTTCTTTTATATCCAAAGGATGGGGTGGCGGGGCTAGTGACAAAAAAGTTTGTGAAGGGAGTGGATACTTGAACAATCTCCTCCCAAATGACATTGTTTTGGCAGACAGAGGTTTTGATATTGCTGAGCTGGTAGCAATGCAAGGGGCTGAAGTGAAAATTCCTGCATTTTACAAAAGGTAAACTTCAACTCAGTGCAATAGAAATTGAATCAACAAGAAATTTAGCGCGCTTACGAATTCATGTTGAACGTGTGATTGGGATGGTAACCAGCAAATACACAATTCTTAGCAGCACCATTCCCATAGAACTACTGTTTACTCGTACTGGGGAACAAGTAACAACTCTAGATAAAATTGTGACTGTGTCATGTGCTCTGGTTAACATGTGTCCTCCTATTGTTACATAAAAAGAAGTGATACCAATATTTTGCATCAGTTGTAAAGTTATTTTTAGGCGAAACATGCTTTCAGTATAGCAGAAGCGACAAAAAGACAATAACTTACACACACACACACACACACACACACACCACACACACACACACCACACACCACACACACACACACACGAAGCTTACACGAACTTGTTCAACAAATTCCAGTCATTTACTAAGCGCAAGAAAAGTCGCTTCTCACAATCAGCTGACACATGAAATCATGCACAATCAACTCTTATAGTGATGCAGTGAATAATACATGAAAAAAAAATTCCAGCCAGAAATACATTTTTAGAAATAAAGCGTGCACACACACACACACACACACACACACACACACACACACACACACACACAGCTTACCCAGTTTCTTTTATCTCTGTCACTGAATGACCACAAGAAGCTGTTGCTTCTAACAACTGGCTGACATATGAAATCATGCACAATAAACCCTTTTAGTGTTACAGTGAATAATACACATGACCATTTTTTTCCAGTTAGAAATACATGTATAAAAATGAAGCATCTCCACCCCCCACCAAACACACAGACACAGAGCTTACACCAGTTTCATCAAATATCTCAGTCACTGAATGACCACAAGAAGCTGTTGCTTGTAACAGCTGGCTGACATTAAATCATGCACAAGAAACTGTTGAAGTATTGAGGACATAGCATATGAACATTTTTTTCAATTAGCAATGCATGTTCATAAATATTGCTTTTGTCACACATACACACACGCACACCACACACACACACACACACACACACACACACACACACACACACACACACAGAGAATTAGTGTAAAACACAGTATCACACACACACAAATACACACACACACACACACACACAACACACCACACACACACACACACACACCCCACACACAAAACATGATGCATGTGTACACACATGTGTAAGTATGTAATTATGTCAACAAATTAGACTTTGAACTTCTTTTGTCTTGAATCCTGAGGTGCGCAATCAGGCAATACCATGCACCCTTTGGCTTTGATTTCAACCCAACACATGCAAAATGAAACCATTCCAACGGACAGTCTGGGTTATCGCAAGCAACATCCGCCCATATTCCCCCTCCCTACAAAAGCAAAACAGTTCATCTGTTTCTGGTTTCTGTTTGTCTTCTTCCACTGGTCGCTTCTCAGGAATGTTGCTTTGTCGATGCTGAAGGAGGGCAATCAATCCAGTTTCCGACAAGTTCTGGCAATATTGCAAGCTGAACAGCTTGTGTGCTCTTTCAATGCACTCATCCCACAATACCTGACAGGGAAAGATCGAACAATGGCAATGTCTACATTAGTCCACACAACAAAATCACAGAAGTCTGATTTTGTCAAGAAAAGCTGACCTTGAACCTGTGTGAAATAGGGATGATTTCCTTTAGTGTCAGTTGTCCATCTCTCTCCTGAAGGCAAAAACTAATGTCCGAAACGGCTTGCCTGATCTTGTTCTGCCTGTGGCTGAAAGGACACTTTATTTCCAGACATCAAATGCCATGGCAGTCACAAGAAACAACTGCATCAGGAGAAGCTCCCCATGAAAGGGAACTCTGGTGACACATGCAGTCCACTGTTCCTCATTTTAAAGTTTGTGTGATTGTGTTTTGAAATGAGGTGGTATTGCTTTTTGCTTCCTCTTCATGTTGAAGACCCCAGGATGTTGCCTCAGATGAAAATGTATTCCTCTCAGGATAACAAATCCTCCTAATCAAACTTGTTGATGGTTTGTCACTTGGGTGTGGCATGCAGCATACAGATTGGATGCTGTAATTCTCCCAGCACGCATAGAGAACCAAATGGAGCTTTTAGACTGCTGTCTGGTAGCTTCTTCAATTTAGTTGTCTGCTCTTTTGAAATATTTATTTCAAGAGACCTGCAATATTCCTGCAGCTCTTCTGCGCTTTTCCCAACACAGTCATCTCGATGAAGAGCTCGAAGAGAAACAGGAATCTGTCCATCATCTTTTACTTTGTATTCAGCACAGTACTGTGGGAGTACCCTGAGAATGTTAGGAGCCTTAGCTTTTGTCATATCTAACTGTTGGAACAGCTGAGTTAACTCAGCCTCTGATGGTTTTTGCTACATCTGGTAACTGTTTCTGGCAAGTAGGTGACAATGACATTGCATTCTCATCTTCAATAAAGTTTTCTAATCTAGTTTTTCTTTGATTTTGCTGAACTAAAATCAATTTCATGGGGTGCTTTTGGGGTGACACCTTTCATGCCTTGTGGTACTTTCCAGTAGGCTTTGATGCCCGTGCATGTTGTTTTTTTCCCGTGTTGCAACGAAAGCGTCAACAGCGAATGCCAGGGCACCAATGTGGGTGCACGTCTCACCTGCTCCAGCCATGCATGTGCAGTGGGGAACTTGATGTCCCTGTCTGCTGAGGCAATGAACCAAGGGTTCAGGGCTTTCTCGTTTAGCCTCTGAGAATGGAGGACCTGGAATATGAAATACAATATGAATTTTTTTTTAATTTGAAGGGGAGGGGGGGAGGGGGGGACAAAAACATCAGTGTGTGTGTGTGTGTGTGTGTGTGTGTGTGTGTGTGTGTGTGTGTGTGTGTGTGTGAAACTGTTTTCACAGTCTGCAAGAACCAAACTTTGATTTCACATGAAATACTACTAATTGCCCAACCATACAAAAAAGGCATAGACACAGAGGAATGGGCATTAACATAGCACTGTAGCAAATTTCATTGATAACTGTGCATATGATTTTTAATTTTGGTCATGCAAGTACAATTTTTCATTGTTCCATGAAAATGAAGAATGTAATAACAAGAAAAACGTTTTTGCATAAAAATTAAAACTGAAATTGTTATTCGCCATGTGCAGTTCTGCAAAATTCGGGAAGAATCAATTACTCAATTTTGACTTTTGGAGTGCAATGTATAAAATTTCTTTGTGTGTGTGTGTGTGTGTGTGTGTGTGCGTGCGTGTGTGTAAACTAAACGTATTGCTAAACAGAACTTGCATCTATATCGGAATATTATATTGATGAAATTTTTATGTTATTTGTAATATGTGAAATTATTACAACATATACCATGTTAGGTTTTAAAATACCTTAACAAGTAACAACAACTACACACTTAAATGCAAGTCATACAGATCCATTCCAAATTTACATTTTCAGTGTTTCTGAAAACATCATTACTTCATCGCAAAATATGCAAGTTGTATTCAAAAGTTCAATGCATTCATTTAAGCCAGCTTAGTTCCCTTTTATTGCATTGGTAAATGCTTGAACAATGAAAGAAAAACTGTGATAAATTAGAATGAACAAAACTGACTGGCAAATCATTTCAGTGAGTAACACTTTTTTTTTCAGTTTCCAATGATTGTCATGTTCAATGTTCAAATAAACGATAGGAAATTTAGATGGAAATCTGTTTAATGTTAGAAATGTGTTTTTATCTCATTATTTCATGTAAATATATATTTGGGTGTGTGTGTGTGTGTTCAACTTGTTAGGCATCATTGGTTATTTATGTTTTTTGACATCCTGCATACCCCAGACGGGCGAAAGGATTAATTAAAGTTCACATTTCAAAGTCCAAAAGCATATGTGTGTGAATTCTTAGACCTCTCTTGATATATGTTTGATGTGTCTGTACAGATCGCATCAAATGTGTACTGTGCACATATACATCATGTATGTCATATATGTTGTAGAAGGTGGAGAATGACAAAAAGGTGCATGTGTATGTGAATATATCTGTGCTTTAGGTGCTCATATGTGCAATATTAGACAGTCTACATACATAATCATGAGCTTTATTAATCAGATCAAAAGTAGTCATAACAACACCAGCTGTATTACACACATGCATTTGCAAACTTGCAAGCATACACACACACACACATGTATACACATACACACACACTGACTCAGGCAGCACAGGCACACACGTATGTACACATACACAGATGCACGCACGCACGCACACGCAGACACACACACACACACACACACACACGCACGCACGCATGCAGGCACACCACACAGATCTATGTACTAACTGACTGAGAACAAATTAATGAAAAATACCTTTGCTGAGACGACAATGTCCTGGCATCCATCCGGTCTGTAGGTCCAGATATCACGAACCCAGCCAGAAATGAACAGTCTGTACGCCTTCAGACTTTTGTAGGCTTTGAATTCTTCCGTAGTGTACGCGCTCGTACCGAAAACAAAATAATTAACGATGCTAATGTAGGTCACTGCAGGAAGGTCGTCTGGGGGCGCAGACCAAAGATTGCCTTGGGTTTTCGTATGGATCAACTCCATCGATGTCCAGAATTTTTGAATAGTATCTTTTTTTTTCATTGGATTAAGCTTTTGAGCGTATCTCAAGGCAGAAGTTGCGTTAGTTTGCACTGTGGCGTCCATGTCGACCAAGTCGGAAACCCCCAAAGAAGGGAAGTAACTCTTTGTTACATTTCGACCTCGACACGGGCCTAGGCCTATATATATATATAACACACAACAAAAACAACAACCTGGACACGTGAATTTGAAAACCAAACTCAACTACTCTTGTTGTCCAGGCAACACAAAATGACATGAAATTGCACACCATCTCACTGACCTGATACATTTTCATCCAGCTGCAGTATCCGCTGTATGGGGTTTGCTTTCTCTTGATTTTCACCAGTACGTGGAGCTGAAAATGGTGAAAAAGTGCCCATAAATGAAGAGCCCAAACTGATATGATAGTCGATATGATCGACTCCGTACATATTCCTCCTTGCCACACCCACAACTATTATTATTATTAAAAGTTAAGGTCTGTATTATAAAATCTACGTTGACGTGGTGACTGACCGAAACTGAAAGTAGAATTATAGGGAAATAAACCGGCACGAAGTTTTGCTCAAAGTTTAAATTGAAAGAAACTGTATCGAGGTGCTAGAATGTTAGATCAAACAAATCAGCCTGTACATTCATTACCTCCTGTTGCTTACTGCTACAGGACACGACAGCCGTAATCGCCAAAAAAAGCGCACATCCATATGCCAGGCGCAAGTTTGCAATTGACGCCATTTTGTTACGGATGTTTATAGACCGGTGGTGCGTATTATTTCCGGTGGAAGTGGCCGCAAGTTCATGCTATGGTGATTACAACAATAATAACTGAGTTCGTGAACCCCGAGTGTCAGGTAAATCGGAGATGAACTAGTTCAAGTGAACAAAGTTTACAGTTGACGACAAAGGTGCTACATTTAAATATCGACAAAGACTTTGTATTTTAAGACACGCTCACGAGTATTCAATGTGCTAATTTGTTGTCTTCTTCATCTTCCTAAAATACTGGTTCACTCAAAAACGAGTAGGTCACCAGCGCGCATGTTAACCCTCACAATGCTCTGTTTATCAATTTAAACTTTAAAGAAATGTAGTTAAAATCTAGGACGGGAAACTCGTCACACACCACACTTGAGAATTTGGCTTCTGCATACATATTATTTGCACTAGATATGCAAACCTATACATCGCTACATTAGAGCCACACCAGATTACCTCCAAATTTTGGGTTTTGGGTTTTTTGGTGCATTGTGTGTCTTTTCATGGTCTTATCACGAGCTCCAAACCTGGTGATGTGATGTTGCATAATAGCAGAGATAAAGCGAAAAAACACTTGTGGCACAGAGCAAGATTACCTATGTGTTTGGAGCAACAGCGGAACACCCGGCTTTAACCAACTGTGCTGAGAAAGAGGATATGTTAAGGAAAGGAAGGGAGGGTAGGCTACCTCCGTACACTTGGCTGATACTCTTCCCTGCTGTGAAAGATAAGGGCAGCAGTAGAGGAAAAACGTCTGCCTTCCTCATTACACTGATTTATGGCCTGCTCTGCCATGTGGGAGGGGAGAGGCTAGGACGGTCAGATAAGGAGCGCTACACCAGGCTTACCACTGGAAGTCTGGTGTGCTCCAAATTATGAAGAGCTCTGCGATGCAGTTTTCAAGCAATGAATGACTATTTTTTGTAAATGTGTGTTTTTATGTTTTCTGTTGAATACTATTTGATGCTGCTAACAGCACTTATACATTACAACTTGAACTTGAACCATTGTGAGTTATGTGACTATAGAAGTACTCGTGTGACTTCTGCCATTGTTTAAAAACTTCAAGTGGGCATTTCTCAAATCTGCCATTTTGGAGATGAACCGGTGTGCCTCTGAAGTAGCGACATTTTTAGAAACTAGAGATGTTGTAGAATCTATTGAAATAACTGAAAATACTGTATGTGGTACGTCCTTGGAGACTGACCTCAAAATATAAGCAGAGAAAATTTCTGAAAAAGTTATTTGAAAAGTAAGTGAAATGTTAGGAGAGACACAGTTTTTCTTCTGTACTACCTAAACACTTCAGACTGGAGATAAAATGAAGACAAATATGTGCTGGAAACATGGGAAAGATGATAATTCTCTTGACTTGAGCTCTGTACAATGAATTGTGCCTCAAATGATGTACCTATAATTCAGCATCCGGACAATCAAATTTCACTATATAAGGAAATGGGGTTTGTGCAGGCTTATCTTGAAGCTAGATAGGTAAAACTATATGTTTTTGTAAACTAGAGATAATGAGGAATCTGAAAAAAAAAAATTACAACACAGTACCCTGATGGCAGCTGAAGATATTCTTCACAGTGTAATCCAGAACACTGGCGAAAAGGTAATCCAAAACGTCAGTCACATTGTTTGGAACACCACAGTTTTCCTGATTGAATGTCAAAAGACTTGAAACTTCAGAGAAAACAAGAAGAACATGTCCTTGAAAGACACAGAACAAAGTTAGGGCCTTGGTCTTCTGTGGAAGGCTGAAAAGCACTCGGGGCAGAGTCCCATGTCGCATCTAGAACATTCCCAGCCAGAGCGCACACAAGTAGGATGGCCAGCAGCACAGTTCCTCTTTCTTGAGCGCCTCTCTCAGCATCACTCTCCTCCTGTAGTGCTTCCAGATTCTGGATCACACAAGAAAACACATATCCTAAGTCTTCTGTTCATTTCATTGTTTCATAATGGTGCAAGAGTTGTTACAGAGAGCTTGACTCAGTTTCCACTGATCAGTCTGATTTTCAGAAAGAAAAAAATATTAACAACATCACTTATTCATTCTATGAAAAATGAAGTCATGCATAAAATCATAAATAAAAATAAAATCTGAATCACTAGCATATGAGGAAGGGGAAGGGCTATAGCTTTCATTGGAGACACGCCCACTCGTGACACGCCCACACTGTTTCCAAACTAAAAAAAAAAAAAAGTTATAAATTGTTCTCTTCAAATCACCACTTTTATTCATCTCTAAAGTGCTTTCAAAACACCTGTAATCACCCAGAAACGATCTTCTAGTTTGATCAGGCAACTCCTGTAAGTAACCATGTACCCTGCCCCCTCCATCCCCCCCTTCCTTCATGTGGCGGACCAACAAATGTAAAATAACCAATAACCGCACGCAGCAAGTGTTCCATCACTCGACACACAAAATAATCTAAGTTTATCCACTCACCTGCTTCGCTTTCGTTACTACTGCCTCCGGCAACTGATTCTTCACTCATGCCACTTCCACGAAACTCCTGCTCAAACTCAGTCGCTGATTCACTCATTATTTCAGTCAAAACGCACGAAAAACTTGGAGATAACTGACTGACAAGGCTTGCCAGTGCACAATGGATACCAGCAAGTCACGTGAACTGATCAATCCGGATGTTTAGCGGCGGTGGTATAACGGTTTTCATCTGGGCCACGATTGTGGCCCAACGCAGTCGGGCGGTAAAGCCACATCGCACTCAGCGGGTTAAAAAGTAAAATAAAATAACATAAAATAGTGCGACTCAGTCTGTTGGCCCCTGGAGCAAATTTGGCAACAAGGGGTCGCACTCGATATTCAAGAAGTTAAAAGCAATGGCCAGATTCAGGCCCAGGTAACCATAAAATATCTGGGGAAGTTAAAATAGAAAATCGTCAATATGCAGATCTCAAAACTGTCGTATCAATTTGCTTTTTAAATGAGACTGCATTTGTGGCAATCTTGATGGCACCCGGCAGTTAGTTCCACAGCTGTACAGAACTAGGATAAAATGAATGCAAGTGGCTGTCAAATTGTGACCATCAAATGCGTGAAGTTGGAAAGGAATTTTACGAAAGCACTGCAAACCTTTGAAACATGCTAGTTGATTAAAAATGACATCTTCTCAAAATTTAATGACGCAGCAGTACGCTGATTAGAATGTTGATGACGTAGAACAATTTCCTTGCCCCTGCCCCTCCCGCCTTCCCCATACGCACCAACTTTCCTTCCCCCTCACACACACACACACATACACACACACACACACACACACACACACACACCTCCTCTCTCTCTCTCTCTCTCTCTCTCTCTCTCTCTCTCTCTCTCTCTCTCTCTCTCTCTCTGTGTGTGTCTGTCTGTGAGACTGTCTGTCTTGTCAGTCTGTCTCCTTCCCTCTCTCTCTCGCTCTTTGTGTCTGTCATTCTGTGTGTGTCTCTCTCTCTTCTCTCTCGCTCTCTGTTTCTCACTGTCTGTCTTTGTCTGTCTGTCTCTGTTTGTCTGTCTGTATCTCTCTCACTCTCGCTCTCTCTCTCTTTCTCCCCTTTCCATTTCTTTAGTGATGACTGAAGTAAACTTTAACCATCTGGAGAACTCTTGACAAAGAAAGGACTGGCAGTTTAAAACTAGCCTGTGGCACTAAATCACTCTCTCTTTTTCATAAACGCACGCACGCACACACACACACACACACACACACACACACACACACACACACACACACACACACTCACACTCACACAAATGTGTATGCACACGTGCATGCACATACAGTCAGGCATTAACACATACACATAAACACACATGAAAGCACACAAATGCGCACACACATACACACAAGCACATGTGCATGCATGCACACACACACACACACATACACACACACACACACATACACACAGACACAGACACACACATGCCAGCACACACATTACTGCACACACATGCACGTGCATGGGCAAACGCAATTCAATGTTTGTATAGAGTGATGATGATGATGATCTCAGTTCTGGCATTTTAGAAAAAAGCTGAAATAAATTTAGACTTGTTGATGTCATGTCTGGGTCATGATATTTTAACATAACAATACTTTCAACCATGTTAAAACATCTTCAATTAAACATTGCAATTATTGAGACCATTGCAGGAAAGTATTCTTTCACGTTATTGCAACTAGACAGATGTCAATGATTTTCTAAGTTTACATTGGTTGATTTGATTACAATAATGACCTGTAATATCTACTCAACAAGTCAAAGTGGTGTGTGGTGTTGTTGTTTTTTCCTCTTTTTTTTCGTTTCGTTTCTTTCTTTCTTTCTTTTTTTTTTTAACTAGTCCCCAAGACTTCATCTCAAAGCCACAGAGCCAATCCGTCCTTGTGTTTGTCTTTTCTCCTCCACTCACCACCCTTACTCTTTCTGTGGTTCTACATCACTTTCCCTGTTTTTGACAGCTTGTTTGTATACATGTTTTTCCCCCACCCATATCAGGCATATCATGTAATTTTAATGATATGGCTTTATTTCATTGTATACTATCATCAGTGTGTTATGACACATTAAACTGAATTATTCAAACCATTGAAATAATTCAAATCGATATGTTTTTGATATCATTACTAAGCTTTTTTGCACAGCCCTGATGTGGCCCTTTGTGGTCGGCTGGGCTATAAGCAACATTATCTTATCTTATCTAAGCTTTTTTGGCAGAAACAAAGAAAAGAAGAAAGAAAATAATTCAAACAAAAGCAGTAGCAAAACTGACAGTGAGAATATGAATCCTAAATATATTGATTATTGAGGTAACATTCGTTGTTGTCATGAAAATCAGAAGAAATTTTGTTACAAGATGAAACTAATCTCTAGCAGTATTCATAAATTTCACCTTTAAGTAAATAAGGTAATGAACTCCTCATGTTTCAGTTTGTGAAGTAGAAAATGATTGCTCCATCTTAATTTGTTCAATGAGATCATATTTACCAAAACTTGATTCGCAAGTTTCATCCAAAAGGTATTGCTACACACAGATACCACCATTCATACTATGTACATCACATCAGTTAAGGCTGGTGACCTCAGATGAGTGTAGAATAAAGTTAAATGATTGAAGATATGTAATAAAGATACAGGGAAAAAAATGGTGTGAATGTCCATGGATGAGACCTAGTGGTTACCTGACCTATATTTAATGATCAGGCCTTGAGACACTCTGTCCTTCTGTTTCTCTTTCACTCTCTCTCTCTCTCTCTCTCTCTCTCTCTCTCACTCACCCACCATCACTCTCCTACACCACACAACACACACACACACACACACACACACACAACACACACACACACACACACACACACACACACACACACACACACACACACACACACACACACACACACACACACACACACACACACACACACACACACACACAGTGACACGTATGCGCACACAAACACACACACACACATGCACTCATGCACGCACGCATGCATGCGCGCGCACACACACACACACACACACACACACACACACACACACACACACACACACACACACACACACACACACACACACAAGCTCCCCTCATTTTCCCTTTTTTCTCCAACACATACACCAGCACAGACAGCTCCTCTCCCCT
Source organism: Conus ventricosus (assembly GCA_018398815.1). Taxonomy (NCBI): domain Eukaryota; kingdom Metazoa; phylum Mollusca; class Gastropoda; order Neogastropoda; family Conidae; genus Conus; species Conus ventricosus. Next base: position 77,878,911 of record CM031601.1, on the reverse strand, counting down.
CCCCATCTCACACACACACACACACAACACACACACACACACACACACACACACACACACACACACATACACATACACACACACACACACACACACACACACACACACACACACACACATATTGGAATGTTCAAAACACTACAGGTAAATTCTTTAGATTTTCAAGTGCACTTTATTTCAGTTATCATTCACGAAAAGAAGCAAAGAATTATCTCAGTGTATTTGAAGATTAAGACCTTCATTGAGGCAAAATTAAAATGCTTTAGGACAAACCTTTGATTTTTTCAAAATCTAGTTGTGAAACATTGTTATTTCTTCATTTGATAGATCACCTATATACAAGCTTTAGATTACTATGAAATTATTTCTCACAAAATAAGACATGCTATATCAACAGCAAAAAAAGACCCTACTTAAAAAAAATTAAAAAAGGGGATTATGAGCTTGTTCACGATTTGCAAATCCACTTTGCCCATGCAACGTAATAGGTGGGTTGCCTCTTGATGCTTGACATTGACTGCTTCTTGTGGATTGCTGGTGCAAGGGCTGCTGTGGGCCGGGCAGGGCTATGGCTGTAGACGGAGGGGGGGGGAGGGGGGGGGGGGGGGGGGGGGGGGGGGGAAGAGGGGGTAAAGGGGAGGGTTGGAATGAGCAGCATGGGTGCAATGGGGCTGATGTGGCACAGAAGATAAGACAGAAAAAAACCCACAAATTTCCTTACCAGCATGTTAGGCAGCTGTGTGTCTCAGGCATGGTTGACGTTAGGATTTTGAAAGAAGAGAGAGAGAGAGATAACGTTGCTTATAGCCCAGCCGACCACAAAGGGCCACATCAGGGCTGGGATTTTGAAAGGAGGCGCAGAGGCCAGAAATGAACTCTGTATAATATTTGTTCATTATCTTCACCCATACTTGTTTTGATCATTATTTAGAATAGAAGAAAAAAACAACCCTGCGGCCTTTCATGCCGTGTTCCTCTGTGTCTTCAGTTTCAGTTTCCTCTTCTCATGCATGCCCCCGATGAGTGTGTGTCCCTGATGAGTGTGTGTCCCTGATGAGTGTGTGTCCAAGCTTCGCTGTCAGGAAGTTCATGGAACTGTTATGACGTGATATTGTCCACACTGGCTCTGTGACTAAGCAGTAGTCGCCGTCAGCAGGGACTTTGTGGGTGGTGCCTTACACATGTTGAGTCAGAATGGCACTGAATGCTGCCATCAAAGTGACTCTGCACCAGTTTACTCTCTCCCGAGGTGGGTTGCTTCCTGATGACCCAGCTGATTGTTTCCCTGTACACTGCTGATACAAAGGGTGCAAAACGGTGAGCCAGGGTCAGCTGTTGACAGGATGTCCAAGTGAGCAGCATGGAAGCCTGGGTACAAAACAGAAAACAGAATAAAAGTAGTGCTTATTCAATACACAAGGCAAAATAGGCAAGTGATTATTTGACAGTTTATATGTCTTTTTTCAGGTTTCACAAACAACACGGGTTTATATATATATAAAACAAAGCATGAATTAATACTATCCAGATCTTATAGAGCACGAGAGTGACATGAGAATGATGCCACAGAGAAATTATGGAGGGTGACCCTCCCTCCCAAGTCCACCCCCTCATCCTTTCTACCACTAACCCCCCTACCCTTACCTTTTCCCAGCGAAAGAGACTTGGGTTTCATGTTCACCATGTGTGATGAGCCGGGCTGCAAATGCGTGTTACAGATACGTCCATGAAGAGATTTCCACAGAGGCAATCATGGTAGGCAGAATATTACCAGAGCAGCAGGAACTGAAAGTAGGACTGCTGACCAAGAAAGCGCAGAACAAAAGTTACTTCTTCACCTCGAACACGTACAAAGAGAGAGTGTTTGTACTGACCTCTTGCAGCCTCTTGTACTACACTGGCGATGTCAAGGTATGGACGTAGACAGTGATCATCAGTGAAAGTTACCTGCACTGTGGTGTGTGTGTGTGTGGTGTGTGTGTGTGTGTGTGTGTGGTGTGTGTGCGCGTGTGTGTGTGCACATGCTTGTGTGTGTGTGTGTGTGTGTGTGTGCTTGTGTGTGTGAGTGTGTGCGTGCGTGCATGCATGTTTGTGTGTGCATGCACGCGTTGGGGATGACGAGGTATGTGTCACCACTGATTAATGTTTCAGTTAATGATGTTTTTGTTTCTTGCCATCATTAGTCTCTAACCTGTCCTGCTGTTTTACTTGACTTTTGTAATCTGTGATATTCTTTTGACACATACCTATTTCTAATTTTGACACCAGCAATGAGCATGTTTATCACATCACACTAAAGAAGATCAAGAAACAGAAGGCTTAGTTAAAAAAAAAATGCATTTCAGATACAGCCCAACTAGAAACCAGAAAGCAGTATTAAGGGATGAAAAGGTTGGTATAAAAAAAATGAACTGTTGTGATAATGAGAACGGCACAAATGACAGCAGTTTCATCATCAGCGTTCTTCAGCCCTGTCATCAGCCTCTGCTGGTGTTCTTAGGTGGCTGGTGTTTTGTCTCCTTGTCCTCCGCCGCATACACACACCTCCCTTCCCATCACCCTTTTCCCACCCCCACCCCGTCGTCTCTAGAAGAAAACGAAACACCCGAAGGTGCTGGGGAGGACCCAGAGAAGCACTGTCTTCACCTGCCTTTAGAGCAGTCCTGTACCACCCTTGGAGGCCTGCGCTGTGTTGACGATGGGTACAGGCACGCACAGGACACTCCATTAAGATATCAAGGGACATAACTGCTCCTGAACAGAGGTAAATTAGACTACAGGATGCAGCTCATAACAGCCTTAAAGTAGCATCCCCATGGGTGTACCAGCCCGTATTTCATGACTGCAGAGCCCACCGGCGAAAAACACCACCCTCCAGCTGCCGAGCACACCCCACAGACCCAACCACCCCTGCCCACGGACAGATGAAGACAGTGCCACTCCAGACACAGCCAAGCTTTCGCCATACGGTCTTATGTGCCCTCAAGAGAGAATCCAAAGTTGTAGTCTTTCCCACTGTCAACAGGACTTTCCCTGTGGTCAGTGGGTCTTTCCTCACCGTCACTGGACCTTTCTCCAGGGTCAGCCTAGTTAAGGCAAAGAAGAAAACGAAACACCCGAAGGTGCTGGGGAGGACCCAGAGAAGCACTGTCTTCACCTGCCTTTAGAGCAGTCCTGTACCACCCTTGGAGGCCTGCGCTGTGTTGACGATGGGTACAGGCACGCACAGGACACTCTCATTCACTCTCTCTCTGTCTCTGTCTCTGTCTGTCTGTCTGTCTATCCATCTGTGTCGCTCCGTTTTCGCTCACATTAGGCTGATTCTGTTTGTCACCAGAAACGCAGAGAGTTGAAGGGGACCATTGCTCTAGGGGATATCCTGGCTGTGGAAACACTGGTGGACAAGAGGTCGCCCCAGTGTGGATTTCGGGTATGTGTTGTTGTCTGTCATCTGTGTTTGTGTTCCATCATTACTGAGTGATCTTCTCCCTTAGGATAATGAACCACATTTTTTTTCAACCCTGCATGTATCCTGTCTGCACAGAGAACGACTTGTTTTCTGTCTGTTGACTGCGACTTGATTTAATGCTTTGATTGAATGTTTCAAACTTGTCTGCAGTGTTTAGATTTTCTCCTAAGCCATGAATGATTAAAGATATAAACACCAACTGACAGACTCAAACGCCTTCTCAAGGTCTAAGCACAGCAAGAGCCTAGCTAATGTTTTGATTGAAAATATCTAATTTGACCATTGAAAATTATGGGTCTGATGTTATAATTGGTGGCACCGAAACCAGTTTTCTAAACTCTTGTTTGTGTATAGACTGTTTGTGTGGCTAGACTGTGTGAGCCCAATCTGTCCATTTGAGTGTCTGACTTGCTGAAGTGTGGAATAGGATTGAATAGACTGGAGCTGAGTGTGTGTGTGTGTGTGTGTGTGTGTGTGTGTGTGTGTGTGTGGTGTTGTGTGTGTGTGTGCGTGTTGTGTGTGTGTGTGGTGGTTGTGGTGTGTGTGTGCGCCCACGCATGTGCATGTGTATGTTTATGCATGTGTGTGCGTGCTTGTGCATGTATGGGAGCAGGCATGCATGCACTTTGCATGCAAGTATGTGTGTGTGTATATATGTGTGTGTGTGTGTGGTGTTTGTGTGTGTGTGTGTGTGTGTGTGTGTGTGTGGGTGGATATGCGTTGATTGATATCAGGGTCATAGCATGTCCTGCTTGCAGGTGGCATATGAAGAAGACGGGCGGTCACTGATCTTGTATGCCTTTGGCAAAAGTTCAGAGGATCGTGATGAGTGGGTCAAGGCCATCCGGGAAGGTAAAAGTCGTCTTATGGCTTGATTGCTTTGTAGCAGCAGGTTGAGCGTGTTTCTGAAGTCTTAAATCATGATTTCATTTAAAGTATTTTCTGCTTTTTAATGCACACACACACACACACACACACACACACACACACACACACACACACACACACACACACACAGAGGTTGAGCATGTTTTTGTATTCTTAAATCATGATTTCATTTGAAGTATTTTCTGCATTTTAATGCACACACACACACACACACACACACACACACACACACACACACACACACACACACACACACACAGAGGTTGAGCGTTGTTTCAGTATTTTTAAATCATGATTTCAATTTAAAGTATTTTCTGCATTTTAATGCACACACATGCACACACCACACACACACACACACACACACACACACACACACACACACACACACACACACACACACACATACACACACACATACACACACACACACATGCGCACACACACACACACACACACACACCACGCACCACACACACACACACACACACACACACACACACACACACACACACACACACACACACACACACACATTATCCTAAAAACAAACATGCTGTAATCAAAATACTTGTACTGTAACTCAGCTCGCAGTATATCTTGTGGGGATAAATAATGAGTTTTTTTTGTCTCCTGTAAAATTTGATTTTCAGACTTTCGGCAGTTGCATTTCCGGGCAGCGATATGTATGTAAGCCTGCACACACACACACATGCACACCTTCACACATGCACTTACAAACACAAGACAAACATACAGACTCACACACACACACACACACACACACACACACACACACACACACACACACACACACACACACACATGCTCATACATGCACACACATGCCCATGCACATCCATGCTTACACACAGGCACACACACTCTCATGCACACTTAAACACAATAAGACACATGCATGCACTCATGCAAGCACACACACACGCACACCCGTATGTGAGCGTGCAAACGTGCATGGACTTAGATATTTTTTGCATCTTATAACAATGTTATAATATGTATCTCTGTACACACGGAATAATTCTTGGGATGGCACTGTCTTCTTCAAAAGTTGTGTAAGAGGTCAGAAGTATTGATGTAGATGTATGATACTGACTTGTTTCAGAGGCCCTCAAAAGTGGAGCCTACTTCATCCTGAGTTACCACCCTTGCTGCTGGGAGCGAAAGACTGGGTTCATTTGTTGTGGTGCACCCAGCCGTGGGGATAAAGGGATGTATGCCTGTAACCCGACAGACTGCTGGTAGTATCGTGTGTGTGTGTTTTGTGTGTGTGTGTGTGTGTGTGTGTGTGTGTGTGTGTGTGTGTGTGTGTGTGTGTGTGAGAGAGAGAGAGAGAGGGGAGAGAGAGAGAGCGAGGGTATGTGTACGTGTGTGTGTGTGTATGTGAGAGAATATGTGTGTGGTTGTGTGAGAGACACAGAAAGAGAGAGAGAGAAAGTGTGTGTTTGTGAAAATGTGTTTGTGTGTGTGTGTGTATGCCTATGAATGTGTAAATGTGTGCATTGTGTATAAGCTCTCCTGTCTCTTTCTCTCTCTTTTTGTGTGGGATGGGTATGTGTGTGTGTGTGTGTTGTGTGTGTGTGTGTGTGTGTGTTGTGTGTGTGTGTGTGATGTGTTTGTAGCACATGTGCAAGTTCGTGTGTGTGTGTTTTATGGGTGGTTTTGTGTGCATATTCCTCTGCATCTGTGTGTGTGTGTTGTGTGTGTGTGTGTGTGTGTGTGTGTGTGTGTTGTAGTTTGTTTGTGTTTTTGCATGCTCCTCTCCCTGTGTGGGGTGAATGTGTGTGTGTGAATGTGTGTGTGTGTGTGTGTGTGATGCATATGTGTGCATTAAGGATTGTCTGTATTTATAACACTCTATCAAGAGAATCAGCATTAGATAACCATGTAATACTGCATGAAGAGGGGCGGTGTTTCAGAGATGCGTGAGCGTCTGCTTTCCAAAGCGTCGTCAACCAATGCCGGGGAGATCTTGGCAGACATGATGGAAAAAGCGATCCCAGGGCAAAAGCTCCTTTTTCGGTGCCATCAACTACAAAGAACGCGTGTTTGTCCTGGACGTTCGCAGCTTGCGCTACTTCGGGGGCAACCTTAGGGTATGTGTCTAATTGTTAAGATGGATTTCTCTGGGTACTTTGTGACAACCTGAAGGTAAATGTTGATACAAAGTTTGCTCACTGGATTTTAGTTGGGTGTTTGATGACAGCCTGAATGTGGGTTTGTCTGTTTGTTAAGTGGGTGTCTGGTGCTTGGTGGCAATTTGAAAGTAAGGGTTTGATTGTTATGATGGGTTTCTGGATGGTAGGTGAGTGTTGAATAATGAACTTAAAAGCAGGTGTTTGGGTTTTTAAGTAGTGTGTGTTTTGGAGCATGTCTAGGTGTATTTTGTCCACAGGTTGTGATCTGGGCCAGGTATTAAGCCTGGACGGACTGGTTGTTACCGTGACTTTTTTAGTGACTTATGGATGTTAAAGTAGATTTGTGGGTGGCAAGTTGATGACAGTCTCAGCTCATTCGGGCCTTAGATCTGAATGCTATTAAAGTGCCAGTAAATCACTGTCAGGCCTGTGCCTAAAAAAACACTTGGGTGTTAGAGGCGTTTACTAAAATCCCCTTCATCAAATCATGACCAGCATTAAACTGCTAGGAAAGGGAAGTATCTTGCAGATGACTTTTTTCTTCGTATGCATGCTAGATTTTGTTGAATAATTGGAATGGTTAGTGTGTTTTTCATGCTCAAAAAACAGAATTATGTTTGAGTTTTTTTAAGCTGTCAAAAAGTCTGAAAGTGCATCAGTTTATGTGAAATTAGATTATTTTGATATGGAATTGTTAGCCTTTGTGTGAAGTAGTTCTTAGAGTTGAAATGAAATATCTCTTCCGTTCATGCAGATATGCCCAAAGATGGTCAGGAAGGAAAGACTGTTTGGACTGTCTATTCAGAAGGATTTAAAGGGTTAAAAGGGTTAAAGTGGGTGTCAGAGTCTGAAGGATAGCAGTTTGATGTTGTTTTAAGATAACTGTTTGGATGTTCAGGTGGATATCTTGTTCCCAAGGTGGGTGCAAGGTGGGTGTCTGGATGTTAACCCCTTCACTGCCACAGTGTGATAGCACATTTGAATAACTGTATGCCAAGATGAAATTTAGCTTTTTTTTGGGTAGGTTCAGTAAAATGGTTACTGCTCTTTCATTTCTTGACAGATCTCTCTGATTTTTGGCGTGTTTTGTTATTATACATTTGTCTACAATGTCCTGTCAAATAACTTGATAATGTTGATAATTAGTGCAGCAGAAATTGACAATTATAAAAATTTTACCAAAAATAACAGTTTTTGAGAATACACAAACACATTGCGCCAAACAAAATCAGTGAAAACACTGAAAACGTGGTCTTACTATTTATTCAACATCACCACTAGCACATGACAGTCATATAAATCCCAAGGAATGTTATTTTTGATGACAATCTGCTCATAATTGGGGGTACTATTTTCTAGGTAAAAAGGGGCATAATTGTGCTTTTTAAGGTATGTTCACTAACATGTGCATTACTCATCCATTGATTGAGTTATTTCTTTGATTTTTTGTGTGAATTACTTTCTAATACCCTTCTCTACAATTTCACATCATTCTAATTTGATTTTGTTGGTAATAATGATAGTGCACACTAATAACATGTGATAAAACAGTTTTGTTTTGTTTTCAGTTTGAGAGTTTTAGAACAATTCAGCACATAAAAGCCCACTAAACACAGCAGCAATACCTTTTGGTGTTTGCTCAACAACATTACAAACACCTGGGATTCATATTGTTCTCAATAATTGTCCCTCTGTGTAATAATCCGTATGTTACTGGGGGTACCCCAATTCTACTAGAAAGGGCATAATTTTTACTATTTGGGGTAGGTTCAGTACATCCATTACTGCTTATTTATTTTTTGCCATATGACCTAGATTTTATGGCTTATCTTTCCTTATACTCCAAGCCATGATGCTATATAAGAATAATTTTCTTGGCCATTAGGGCATGGACAGGGATTTAGTGAATGGTGGTTTAACAAAAAAGAACAGTTTCTGAACACATACACATGTTACAACACGTAAAACCTGTAAAACACTGACAAAAACATCTGTTAGTGTTTACTCAACATCACTGTAAGTATACAGTGTGGTCCAAATTGTTATTGTATAATACTTATTAGTAAATGTTAAAAATGACAACTATGGAAAAAAAAAGTCTGAAGAAAAAAATAAACAATTGTCTGTTGAAAAAAAAAAGAATTAAGAAGAACCCACACACACATTGTATCCATTTGTTATCATACAAAACACTTTAGGAACTGTGTTAGAGTTTCTGAACATATTGAACTCATGTTACTGCCACGCTGTTCTATATAAGAATCCAACACTTGCCGTACTAAACTTCACAGGCTTGGACAATAATCCTCAGGTTGTGTGGCATTCCCTGCTTCATAATTTTAGGGTGGTGTTCTTTTTTTTTTGTCTGTCCAAATTGTGGTTCAAAGAAACACACCACAGGGATTCATGTTATTCAGGTCTAGCATTGTAAGCCTTTCGGCGTATATACGCCGATTCATAGACCCCCATACGCCGATTTCGATTGAGCGTACGCCGAAATCGTTTTTATCGCGAAAAAAACAAATTCGCATCCGGCGCGCTTCTTATTCGGTACGCTGTCGCCTATTCCAAATCGGTCGGGCTCGCCGCCATCTTTGTACACTTTCCCTTGTTAACTTACAGCAGCGAGCATCATGGCGCGAAGAGTCGATGTTGTTCAACGCGGAAAGCCGTTTTCTGACCAAGGATGCCGCTACCAATGGAGATGGGACTGCTTGATGCCGATTTTGTCATTTTCGACGACGACGGAAATGAAAAGAGCAAGTGCCGATATGGGGAATTTTTTTAGGAAACTGACTTGTGCTGGCAAGGCCCATTGCACGTTGTGCGATAAGGAGATCGCGTACTCAAACAAAGGTTTCGTTGCGCTGAAAAAACACTGCGAAACGGACATCCACAGAAAAGAGGCTGAAGGAAAAATCAAAAATTACGTTTTGGCCGGGTAAGTGTTTTGTTTGATGGTTAGTTTAGAAGTTTCAGTTACTGGGGTAGAAAAATCAAAAGAAGGGGTGTCAGTTCGCTTGAAACCTTTCGCTTTCCACGGGAATTTTTCACACGTGGGTCGGGGGTTTGTTTTGTGTTGTTGTTGTTTTTGTTTGTTGTTTTTGGTGTTTTTTGTTTGTTGGTTTTTTGGGGGAAGGGGGGAGGTGAGACATTTGTTTTGTCTTAAATTATTAATTTTTACTTTTTTTTTTTCTGTCTAGAGCTTTTTCACAGTGTGTGTTTTTTGTAGCATGTTTTGTCTTGGAGTTGCCTTGTAAATATATATATATATTTTTTTTTTGGGGGGGGAAAATGTGTTTCTTTTAATTTTCCCACCGTGTGTATAACACTGTATATTTTTATAAACTTGGGTCTGTGTTGTGTATGGGTTTCTCTGAGTGCGTGTGTGTTGTTGTTTTTTTTAAACAGAGAGTGGGAGGGGAGGGGGTTTTTTTTTTTTTTTTTTTTTTTTTTTTTTTTGGGGGAGATGAGAGATTTTGATAGTTTGTCTTCAATTTGCATCAGTAATAATACTGTAACATGTTGGCACAACATCCCTTCTCTTTTTGTATGCAAAATTTGATATTTTTTGAATTTGATACATTATTTGTGCGCACACACAACACACCCCACACACACACACACACACACAAAACACCACAGGAAAAGCATGCTCTGTAATTAATCATTGCCCTCAATAAAGATTTGACGACTTTTTTCAGGCCAACCACTCGAGACGGGAACCATGTTTAGGGAGTTCACCCTTCCTTTCAGCCTTCTGCAGTAAAACCAAACGAAGACTTGGTCCCATTGGTACCCCTAATGACAGGACCAAAAACTTGGGAAGCATTAACTCTTGGATTCAATCGCTGAGAAGTCATTGCCTTTTGGGACTTGGTTCCAGATCTTAGGATTATGTCAAAGTAAGTTCATGATGTAAACATTTTGCTATGAGAAAAACTTTGAAACTAATTGCCAGACCTGACAGTATCTTTGCACTCTCTCTCTCTCTCTCTCTCTCTCTCTCTCCTCTCTCTCTCTCCCCTCTCTCTCTTGCACCCCATCACACACACACACACACACACACATACATACACACACACACAGACACACACCTTTGCTTTCTCGTTAGACTCCATCTCTTGTGTGGTTTACTATACAAACGTTGATTACTCGCTCATGCATCCCATTTCACATGCATGTCCCTTACCTTGATCTCTCTCTCTCTTCTCCCCTCCCTGTCTCTCTGTCTCTCTCTCTCTGTCTCTCTCTCTCTCTCCCCCCCCCCCTCTCTCTCCTCTCTCTCTCTCTCTCGCTCTCACACACTGTTTTGTTTGTGTTGACAGGCTATGGCAAGAGATCCAAAAGGGCCCTTTGGGATCGTGTTCCAAGCATGGCAGCCAGCACAGCTTCGTACAAGTTGCGACAGGGTTTTTGGCAAAGACCTTTACTGAAGAGATCATAGAAGAACTCATGGTTTGTCCTTTTAGCTTGAACGTTGACGAGGAAACCCCAGCAACACCAATATTAAAGTGTTTGCTGTTTTGACCACCATTTTTCCCCCAAATTTGGCCGAGTTCTCGTTCCAACCATTTTTTCTGCCCTCAGCATGGTATCTGTGACATCAGAATCACTTTTTTAATGAAATCTGCAATTCATGGACAGCTGCAAGCTTGATTGGTCCAAGCTGTGTCAGTTTTGAATGGACTCCTTGCCGTGTCATGAGGGGAGCAAGTCAGGGCTGGAAAAAAGAATTCGGGACAAGGCGCCCCATCTTCTGGCATTGATGGTGATACTTGTCACCAGCCAAAAAACGCAGCTTCCCAATTTTCAAAAAACAATTTGAAAGGCATTTAGAAAGCTTTCTGTCAGATGTGCACACAGAATTCCAACAGCACAGATTCCAGAGATTATTCTTCCGCATCTGCATTGCACTCGCATTAAGCCAACAAACCCCAGAGCAGTATGCGTCACACAGAGGGCTGTCCGTGCTGGAGTTTCTCTTGATGCTCTGCGTCTGTTCGATGCCTTAACTGTTTTAAAGCCAGCAGCTTTCTGATGGAGAAGGATGTTCCCATCTACGAAGAAGTTTTGGAAGATGTGCTACAAAAGAGAGAGGTGGGAGAAGAAGGAAGAAAAGCCATCAAGGAGTTACAAATGAAAGCAAGAAAGAAGTGGAAGTCTTTCACTTGTGATGGAAAAGACAGGAAACCCCGATGGTCAACAAACTGTTTGTCCTAAGAGACCAGACAGGTTTTGTCCCATCTGTACATCTCAGTACTTTCAATGCTGAAAGAATATGTGCTATTTTTCCAGCACAAAGAACCGATGATTCACGGCTTCATGATAAAACAGGTTTTATTTACTAAAAGACTTTTTAAACATGTTTCATCAAACCAGAGTGTTGGAGGGAGATCTGACGAAAGTCGATCTCGAAGATAAACTTACAGACTTCCTGAGAGAGGAATTCACTCTTGGAGTTTCTGCTTCAAACATCCTTTTAAAGCAGTCAAAGGAAATCAGAAGAGTCTGCTGGAGAAGACAGTTCTTGGATTCATTGCCTGTGGACGTATCTTTTAAACCAAAATGCCCTTAAAAAATGACGTTTTGAAGATATGCAGCTGCCTGGATCCAGTTGTAAGGAGATCTGCTGTTGCAAGGCGCCATCTTCTTCAGATACCAAAGCTGGGCAAACCTCGACCATCAGAGGCTGTGGACAGCTTTTCAGGGGGATGTCAACAGATACACTTCCGATGAAAGTCCAAGCAGTGCAAAACTGGATGCCCCTGTTGATGCCAAAGGTGGGCAGGTGTGTCTGAAGAAGATACCCAGTTTTGACCAAGCAGCAAAGGGCCTTCTCAGCTGTTTTCACGGTCCCTTGTTGAATCCGGCATTCAGCAAAATGGAGACATCCTACAAAGAAAAAAACAAATATGGACATTGAAACTTTCTCAGCCATGCAGACAGTCAAGTCAGCTCTCCAAACCCGCAAGCTGACACTGTGAAATATTTTGCCAAGGCTGATCCCGTGAAGGAACCTTATCTAAAACCTTGACAAGGGAAAATGAAAAAGCCTGGGTAGAAAATGAAGAGAGAAAATCTGCCAACCAGGAGAGGCAAAAAGAACTATATTACACAGTTCGGAGCTGTTCCTGGAAACAAACTGGCCATCAAAGAAAGCAGAGAAGACAAATCTATTGGCAGAAGCTTCAAAAGACAGAAGGCAGGCAGGAAGGCAGGAAGGTTTTCAGAAAATCTCCACTATTAAAAAATCAGTACCCTCAGAAGAATCCAGTAGGAAGAAGAAAAATTCTGAAAAAAGATAGCATGGCAACTTCCAAATCTCTTCAGAGGCTCACCAGGAGAGTGCGGTTCATCCTCCCAAAACATCATCAGCGCGACATTAACCCGCAAAGAATATTTTGCAAAGCTCAGTAAATTCTTCATGTGCAGCAAAGTCTGGCTTTGAACATCTACAAAAGAAGGCACTGGGGGCAGAGGATGAAGTCTCAAAATCAATGGCCTGTGGGTTGTTTGGAAGGGTTGGAGGCCTCTAACCCATGCTGAAGAATTGTGTTCCGCACATTGTACCCAACTGATGCACTACCTCTTACTCCAGTAAAAATCTATGGTGATGGCAATTGTTTGCCACGCTGTTCCTCTTTGCTTGCCTTTGGTAGTGAAAGATGCACCCCAACTGAAATGAGAACACGTATCACAATAGAACTGGCAGTCCATGAACAGTTTTATTTGTTGGATCCAAACCTTCAAGAAAAAACTTCCTTGTTTGATTCAGAATCGGAGAGTAATACAACTCACTATGCTTCGTTCAGTTCCCATTTTTAGCATGAGACATTAACTGCTGATGGTGTCAAAAGCATTTATCGTAAAGAAGTTTTACAGTCAAAATGTACCTGGCAGCTATATGGGGTTGGACATTACATGCTATTTCAAGCATTTTCAAGATCCCTAAACCAATCAGTATATCCGCAGTTTGGGGTCAGACTGTGAGAAATTTCTTTACAGAAAAGGAAACCCACGGACAAATGTAAGCACACAAGGGCTCCTTCCAACCATAATGTGACCCTTGAATGGCAAAAAATCTTCCTGAAGCGACGTGGGATCCAAATCACTTTGTTTTAGTTTTGCCTGAGCAAAGAAAGATCAGCAACCAAAAGGAAAGGCCCACAAAACATCCGGCAGTTTTTTCAAAGAAACCCAAAGTTAGAAATTAGCTTCCACGAAATGTTGCCACTCTATTTGCCACCAAAACTCTTAAGCGCCTGCTTGCCATGAAACACCATTTTGCCCACCCACAAACTGCCCGTTGACTCTGAATTCCTGCTGCCACCCTCAACTGCCTGTTGACACTTTGAACTGCATACTGGGCCCCCCTCAGCGCCTAGGCGGCCCTGGACCCGGGCGAGTAAGCCAAATCCTTTTTCCAATGCTAAACTCGTGTTTTCCTTTCCCCTTGGTCTTCTTTCAAATGATGCACTCGGTCTGGTCACAGCCATTGACAAAATCATGAACACATGGGGAGGGAGAAAGAAGAAAACACCGTAGATTGGAAAATAAAGTTCCTGGGAACTTTTAATGCAGATGATCCGATGGGTTTTAATCTTTTATACCGTCGGGAACCCTGATCACCTTGCACTGGCCCTGGCTGCTTTGTCATTGAAATGCAGTAACTGAAGAAGAATCTCAAAAATAGGATAAAAGTTTCAAGAAAAAGTAGCCAGACCACACTGGGTGCGCGTAATACGCGCGCGGGCGCACATACACACACACACACACACACACACACACACACACACACACACACACACACACACACACACACACACATACATACACAAACACACACTAACAGTATCACACACACATGAATATAAAAAAAACCCACAATTTTGCAACAACAACAAAAAACTGCTGTGGATGAGTGCTTCTGTGTTTTACAAAATGAACAAACTTGTATGGAAAACTTGCATACAAAAATAAGTAATGCTTACGTGCGCATGTGCACACACACACACACACACACACACACACACACACACACACACACACAACACACACACACATCACACACACATGCATACACACAAACAGCCTACACACACACACACACACACACACAACACACACACACACCACACACACACACACACACACACACACACACGTACACATATACTAATACACAAACACACACTAACAGTATCACACACACACATGAATATAAAAACACCACAATGGTACAAAAAAAAACTGCTGTAGATGAGTGCTTCTGTGTTTTACAAAATGAAGAAACTTGTATGGAAAACTTGCATACATAAATAAATAATGCTTTTGTGCACATGTGTGCACACACATGGACACAAATACACACAAAACACACACACACACACACACACACACACACACACACACACACACACACACACATCACACACACAGAGTCCCACCTATCCATACAGTCATTATATGCCATAATTATGTGATTTCAGTAGGAAATAGGGCAAAGAGGAGAAATATGGGAAATAGTAGAGGAATGAAGAATCAAGTAGTAAAAAAGCAAAAAAAAAAAAAGAAGAGCTACTTGCCTGAAACTGGTTTCTGGTCATGATGGAACTGAAGACTGGAATGCACAGCACTTTCTTGGACCAGTACAGTTCAATGGAAGGCAGGCACACAATGCCCATCAGTAGAACCAGGCCCAGAAACTTCCTCATTTCTGCACCATCCACTTTCTCCTACTTGTTGGCCCATGATAACTCTGGGAGATTAGGATGTGCTTCCAGAAACTGATCAGCACAAAGGTTGGTCTGGATGACCAGATGATTTAAGAGGTCAGCAAAAAATAATTCCAAACAGTCAACAGGCCGAAAATTGGCACAGTTGACTTTCAGACCAGGATTCCCAGGTTGGGGGGCTGTGCTTCTGCTTCTCGCCATCCTCTGATCAGCTGTTGCTGGCCACGCCCCATGCCACATCCCCGGCCGCTTCCACGAGACCCTCGCCGTCATCCTGAGCTCCTACCACGTCCACGACCCCGTTCCTCATGACAGGAGGGGGTGCAGTGCTCGTTCATAGCACAGCTTCCGCTGTTTTCGCTTCGTCATGCCTCGCTAACGGCGCTTTCTTCAAGGCTGTCATGTGCAACGAACAATGAAGCCATGTCATCACCAGAACCTATCTCCGATAAAAGTGGGTGGTGCTGATTCCCATCCATCCCCTCCTCATCGCTAGTATCGGGATCCGATCCTCAAAGGTTTTCTTCACCACTATCGTTATCATTTAGAACGTCATCTAAAGCATCAAGCGCAGTGTAACGCTTCAAAACATGACGTGTCAACGAAGTGCTAGGTTGAGCTGCCATCTTGAATATGCTAATCAGCTGTTACCTCTCAACTCGCAATTTGCATATTCTATGGTCCGTGGCCGGTCGCTTGAAGGGAAAGAACCCTTTCTTTGACATCAGTAGAAGAGGTGGAAACATTTTAGACGGTCGTCTCCCATTTAGAGTTTTTCCTCTTTCCATGATGAAGTTACTACGAGAAACATTCGTATACAGGCGTAGTGATTTTTGGTTTCCACTACAAGTGGCACTCCATAGCAGCAGGGAACAGGTTAATGTGGGTGTCTGGGCACAGCTGTAAAGTGATGATGATGACTGTGGGATGTAAGATGATTATGATATAATGATTGGCCTGGGCATCATGGATAAGGACAGTATACAGCTGTGTGGACATGATGGTGACGATGACGATGATGACAAGAAAGTGAAGTCCTATAAAGGTTCTGTGGCGCCCCCCACATGAGGTACTGTGAAGATGACTGCATTGATTACACAGATGGTATTTAGGACATGAGAGTCTGAAGTGCAGTTTGTGAAGGGCAGTATCAAACTGTCAAGAAATATAGATGATGATGATGGTGATAATGGTGATGATGATGATGATGATGATGATGATGATGATGATGGTGATGATAATGATGATGATGATGATGATGATGAGGATACTAACCAAAACAAGGGAGCCAGAAAGGCCCCAGCATAGAAACCAATGTAGGACAATCCAATAACAATAACGGTGAAAAAAAGTTAGTGATGATTAGGGTAAAAGTACGAAGATCTCAAGAGACTGTGGGCATACTGTTGGTGGAAAGAAACTCGTGGAGAGCGTGGCAGCAGAGAGTCCTCAGAAGAGAAGCCCCCTTCAAGCAAGTGTTTCGGCCCTTATCTCCTGACACTCTAGGGGGTTGGGCCACACCCGGTTCATGACTCCGGATGTCCCTCTGCTGCTCCTTTTTTTTTTTTTTCCCCATCTTGGACGAGCCATGGCTGGGATTCGAACCCATGACCTCTGGACATGCCATTTTCTACTTAATGACTCGCGCTTTAACCACTGAGCCACAGGGACACCTGATATTTGTAGGGAAATTAAGCCTTATGAAGTTCACTTTTGTTCCTCCTTGACCAGATCCAGCTTGAACACCTCTCTGCCGCTTCTGCCATTGCTTTCAGGGCTCTGGTTTTTTCCTTCCCTGCAACTGAGAGCTGTTTCATGAGGCTGTATGCAGACGTTCCTACAAATCCCCTAGCTCCAATTTCTGCAGTGAGGACTTTGACCTGATAGCCTTCCTCCTCAGGCTGTTTGCCAGATCAGCATACTTTTTCAGTCTTGTAGATTTGAGCTGCCTCCATTCTGTTCTCATATGGCACCGTGAGCTCGATCATGATCAGCTGCTTGGTTGACTTAGAGTGGACTACTATGTCTGGTCTCATGCCACTCTTGCTGATGATCTCTGGGTGACTCTTCCATTCTGGGAGGTCTGCAGTGCACTCCCAGTCATCTGCCCCATCCAGCAGACTCTGCCTGCATGTTTCGAGTGGCACTGTTGTTCTTGGCCATGATTTGCTGCCTCCTGCCGTGAAGAATGTTGCGGGTGCTTTTGGAGTCCTGATTCTCCCTTTTGTGGTGTTGGTACTAGCCCAGACTACTTGTACAATCTCTTTGAGCACTTGGTTGTGCCTCCATGTGTACCTTCCTTGAGCCAGGCTACTTTACATGAGCTTAGGACATGCTCCACTGTTTGTTTTTCATGGCAGAGGGGCATGCAGGATCGTCTGTTTTCCCCCACTTCACCAGGTTTGCATTTGAGGGCAGAAGGTCATATGCAGATCTGAGAATGAAGCTGATCCTGAGAGGGGCCATGTGCCAAATGTCATTCCAAGTTAGACTTCTTTGGAGTGCATTCTCCCAGTTGTCCATTGCCCTTGCTGCTCTGCTGGACTGCTTTTTGGAGTCTTTTTTGGTCTTCTTCTTTTCTCATCTCCTGGATCATCATGTCTCTTTTGGCTTTTCCTTTGGCCTTTGACCACCATTCAGTTTTGGTCACCCCCAGTCCTTGTCTGTTGGTCTGTGTGTGCCCTGTTATTTCTCTGATCTTGAGACTTTCTTTTGCAGAATCCATCGCCTCTTGAACTTTCCATTTTCTGCCTGTCTTCAGCTGGGGCTTGATTGCTTCTACCACCTTGTCTCCTGAGTCCTCCAGCATGCTTTGAAGTCTGATCTTCCCTGCTTTGTATTCCTCCAGATGGATTTCAGTGGTAGTTTGAGCTTTGCTTGGCGACAGTACAGCGCGATGTCAGTCAGACAGGGTGGGACACCAAGCCATTTCCTTGTGAACTTGTTGATTTTGGCTTCCATTGCCTCCACTGTGCTGGTGCAGATGTCGTATATCATCAGAGGCCATAGGAGCTTTGGTATCAGCATGAACGCAGACACCAGACCTTGATTTGCCAGGGAGCCCACACTGGTCAATGGTCTCCAAGCCTTCTTCCGCCATCTGCTTGGTTTTCTTTTGCTCTTTGTGTGTCTTTCAGCGTATCATCATACCATCTTCCAAGGCTCTTGACTGGTTCTTCTGTGACTGTTGGAATGGCCTGGTTGGCAACACTGAAGACCACAGATTCGGCCACTTTTCCTTTCCTCAGTGAGAGACTCCGTGATTTCTTTGGCTTGAACTTCATTCTGGATGAGGCAACTATGTCGTCCAACCTCTCCAGCATGACGTGTCTCGTCTTCTCTGGATGAAATCACTGTAGTGTCAACCATGAAGGCCTTGAGAGGAGCATCTTGTATCCATCGCCAAGGTCTGTTTGTCTCGCGTTGTTTGTTGCTGCTTTCAAGATGAGTTCCATTGCCAGCACGAACAGTATCGGGGAAATTGCAAAAGCCCATTGCAATGCCCACTTCCAAGTTGATCCAATCAGTTGTGTACTCCTTGGTAGAGAACCGCATTGAGAAGCATTGAAGTACTTCTGAGCATGTCGCGGATGTTCTTTGGCACATGGTACATCTCAAGAGCCAACTGTATCATCTCATGGGGCACAGATCCATATGCTTTTGCCAGATCAAGCCACACTACGTCCAGGTCTCTCTTTTCTGTTTTCGCTTTTTGGATTGCGTCCCAGATCATTGTGGCGTGTTCTACACAGCCAGCCACGCCTGGGATGCCACCTTTCTGGACTGACACATCCAAGTACTTGTTTTCCATCAGGTACTTGGTCAGCCTTGCTGCCATGACAGAGAAGAAGATTTTCCCTTCGACGTTCAGTAGTGATATTGGCCTGAACTGGCTGATGTCACTTGAGTTTTGCTCTTTGGGATGTACACACCATCTGCCGTCATCCACTGGCCGCTGATCTTCTGGTTTCTCCAAGCCGATCGCAGCAGCCTGTGGACCCACTCCAGCACCTTGGGACATTTCTTGTAAAGCTGGTAAGGTATTCCTTTTGGGCCCCTGGTGATGATTTGGCTCTGGCTTTGTCGACCACCTTCTTGATTTCCGCCAATGTTGGAGGCTTGCCATTGAACTGTTCCTCAGGTTGGTTGGCCACACCAGACCTTGAATGTCGAGTGGTGCTTTGCTCTGTGAGTCAGAGAAATGTTTTCCTCAGATGCTGCTCAAGAACTCCTTTGTCCACATTTGGGGTCCCAGATTTTGGCTGCTCAAACAGTGTTTGGCAAACTGGAAGGGGTCTCTGAAGAAGCGCTCTTGTGTCTTCTTCTTTTTGCTCTTCCTCTTCCTCGCAGATTCCGCTTTGCTGAGGGCGCTTGTTTTTCTTTCAGGTCTTCCCACAGTTTTTTCCAAGCCTTGTTTTTCAGCTGGCAGTGCGGTCTTCATTTGCTTCTTGAGGTTGTTCTTTTGGACTCTGATCTTGTCCATCTTTTCTTGGGGTCTGGATTTCTTTGGAGGTGTTTTTCTCTTTGGGTAGTTTTTACTCCATAGGCGTCCTCTACATGTGGCATACACAATGTCCCCATATGTGGCTATTTGTGTTCCAGGGTGCTTTTCCCTATCAGTGCATCGAGTCTTTGGACGATTTTTGCATCCATTTCTCCCAATCTTCAGTTTCGTTTGCTCGTGGCAGGTTGAGTTTCAGGCGCCTGGCATCGAGGGCCTGTGCAAATTCCTCATCCGAACCAACAGCGTGGATGTCCTTGGCACTGTGGTTTAAATCCTGGCCTTGGTCTTCCGACGTCTTATCTGCTGATGCAGTGCGCTGCTGCTCATTCAGATGAGTCTTCACACATCCCATCTTTGTCCTGTGGATCTTCATGCCACGGGTGGTAGCGAAACGCTTTCCACAGACACATGGATATTCCATTTGGTCCATGTTCATAGTCCGTTTGGGATTTGCAGTCGTGATTGGTTGAGCACCGATGGATTCATCATTCTCTCCCCTTTCGGTGAATCCTGGGAGCATCTTTTCCTTTTATTTTTAGTAGCCACATGTTTTTTAAGGCAAAGTGGGGAGCCAGCCCACAGACCCTTGGTTCTGGTCTTTCCCAGTGTCCTCCGGTCTTTCCCGGACGTCCTCCGGCCTATTCCCCGGTGACAGTTATGGTGGCGATGACAAAATTCTACATGTGGAAAGGTGGCACCATGCTTCAGTGATGAAGACTGAAATGATGCTGCTGATGATGATGACAGAAATGCTGATGATGACAGAAACGTTAAGGTGAGAAAGGCGGCATAGAGGATAAAAGTACGAAGATCTCAAGAGACTGAAGGTTTACTGTCAGTGACAGTTATGGTGACAATGAGAAAAATGTACTTGTTAGAAGGTTGCACAGAACTTCAATTTATGATGTCAGAAATGCTGCTGCTGATGATGACAGAAACGTGAAGGTCAGAAAGGTGGCGTAGAGGATAAAAGTACAAAGATCTCAGGAGACTGAAGGCTTACTATCGGTGACAGTTATGGTGGTAGTGTTAAAAATGTACATGTTGAAGGGTGGCACAGTGCTTCAATGACGATACCAGAAATGATGATGATGATGATGGTGATGATGATGACAGAAACGTGAGGGCGAGAAAGGCAGCATAGAGCTGTGCAGCGTGCTGGCTGTGGAGAACGTCAGCGACAGTCTGCTGGACAACAGGAAGAACGCCTTCAAGGTAGGGGCTTTGCCACACCTGGCTGAGAGTGAAAAACATCAGTAAGTTTGTAAGGATATCTAACGAATGAAGATCTTGGGGCCCTCTTGAAGGGCAAGTCTCGCCCTCCTTCACTCCTCCATGAGGGATGGGGGGTGGGGAGGGGAGGGGGGCATTGGGAAATTGAAATTTGCTATCAAAATGGTCAGTTCATGCAGATCTGAATATTTTGTTTTTGGATCTTCCACTTTTGAGTCCAAACACAGTTCCAGGACCACTTGTTCACACAGCTCTTGTCATCCTCTGTCAGCTTTGCAGTGTCTTGTTGGAACACGATGTCAAAGGGTGAAATTGCTTTGCTTTCAACAGGGTTAACAACGTGGTTACTGCCAGCTCTTGAGAAAAAAAGTTTACACGAGATTTTGGGACATCGGGCCATCTGCTTGCGTACAAAAAATGAGACCAGCGTAGTCAGATCCCATTGCCACTTTTTTGTCTTTTCCCCTGAATATTTTTTCGTTTAGTATTTTGTTCATGGATTTTCATGTTAAAACATCACTGATGGATGCGACTTGCCAAATAGTGGGAGCCTTGGTTTGAACTACACTGTCCTGAACAACTGAAATAAACTCCTTCCCTTGCTAGTTTAAGACCTTATGTATAGGGATTCTTAGTGGGCACTGGTGACGTCACTTTATACCAGCATTAATATTCAGGTTGAACAGTGTTGATGTGTGTCCAGGTGGTGTACGAGGATGACGACGATGAGCAGATGTCGCTGGTGATTGTGGCCAGGTCGGGACACAAACGTCAGACATGGATGCAGGCTGTGCGTGACGGTCAGTCCTTTTGTCTGCTGCGTTTTTGCTTTTGAGAGAAGTGTACTGGCGTTTGTTACTCTCCGTGTTGGCAACCAGGTATAAGTTCTGTTGTTCCTCTGCACCATTTCCCGTGATGTTGTTCATTTTCATGTTGTTGGTATACTGTCATCACTGTTTCATCTAATAACGCTCAGGCATGTTACCTACCTGGATAGAACTAAACAAACTTTGGCAAATCCTGTATTTTCAATACTTATAGACAAAAGAAAGTAGGATGACAAAAAAGCAAAGCTAAGTTTGAGCAGTCTAGCCTCCAGTTCAGCATCTTTCTCTCTGCCCCCTTTTTTTTTTTTTTTTTTTTGTATCATCTTTCGGCGAGCAGGGAGTTGGTGTAAAGGGGAATGGGGTTCTCACTCATCAGATCTGTCCTTCTGTGCCAAGCCTCTCGTCCGTTGATGCCACGGTCAAGGGAATGCCCTCATGGCTGGACATGCGTCAGGGAGACTCAACATCCTGGCCGGTTCTATTAGCAAATCAAAGAGCTCTGTGCAGATGGAATGGACACTCAGCCGTGGCACCCTGCAAGGAACATAGGATCACTGTCCCTGTCCGGTGGTGCACCTTTTCACAGCACAGTCAGCAAGAGGCTTCTGACGTAATCTGCCCAGTTCCAAGACCTGAGAACCAGAAGTTGATCAGTGGATGCTTTGTGAATGGTAATGGCAATGTTGCTTATAGCCCAGCCAACCGCAAAGGGCCAAAGCAGGGTTGTCACCATGTTCAAGCACACCTTCCGAAAACACGCCAGATATTTTGTTAAAAATCTTTCCTCTGTAAAATCTTCGATGAAAAATGTTAATCTCCCTCAGAAATTCAAAGGTCGCATCAGGTGGGATATCTCTGAACAAGGTTTTCATGGAGTCTGCCGTAAAGTGTCTATGTCACACACGGTGCAAGTCCCAAAACTCTAAAAGGATGTGTTTCACTGTGAGTGGTACATGACATGGAATGCACCACGCAGCTTCTTCACCTTTTGAAAGGTAAGAATGGGTGCGGCACAAAACTGTTTCTACTTTACGGCCGCCTCAGCTGGAAGGGAAAGAAGCAGACTTAGCGCTGCCATGGTCCACTTCGGTCACCTTTGTCAGCCATGGGATGGAAGGAAGTGAACGTTGCTCCACCAGCCCTCAATGGGTCCTTTGTGATCTGCAATGAAACAGACAGTGGAATAAAGGCGTGGGCCAGAAACAGAAGCTGGGACTGTCAGAGTTGAAGCGTTGCCATGAAATTTGGCTCAGGGGAGCTGATAGATTGGTCATAGCTTCTATGAGTTTTCACGTGGAGGGCGTACTGAGCCAGTGAGGGAGTGAAACACAAAGCTTGCTTTTTTTTTTTTTCTCATCTCAAAATAGCTAGAATTTCATCATAGATAAAAGAAAATAAAGAAAATACATGGAGTTATAGGATCACCTCGTCTGCTGCCTATCGTTATAGTAAATCAAGGCAAGGCTTATTTGTTTATTCAGTTGATTTCATACTCATACACAAAGTTTAGATCCATTGAAATAAATCTGTTTCAAATCCAAAAGACTCCTAAACTTTCATTGTAAATCTTCTATGTATAGAGTCAAAAGCTCATTTGAAATCAACTTTTTTCTACAGTAATCTACATATCGTAGATTAATCTTAAACTGTGTTTAGCGTAAAGCCAGTCTAATCCTCGATAGTCAGAGATGCTGCTATTTTTGTGTTTTGATTCCTCCTTTAACAGACTCTGGTCCTGTAATATACACAGTTTTGAAGTGGTATGGTTTTCCTGTTTATAACAAAACCTCTTGTGTTGTCTGTCAGTAAAATCCTGGCAGCTCCTGCACATGATGCATTTATCAGATAAATTCAGAATAAGTATCACACTGGGCAGCCATTTGAACTGAATGATTTGTGTGTGTGTGTGTGTGTGTGTGTGTGTGTGTTGGTGTGTGAATCTGTGTGTCAGTGTGTATTATGATGTGTGGTGTGTGTGTGTGTGTGTGTGTGTGTGTGTGTTTCATTTGCATGTGCATAGGACACATATATATCAGAAGAGAGAGAAAGAGAGAGGGAAAGAGAGAGAGAGAGAACTAAACCTGTTTGGCATATGTTCATGTAATTGTGAAAAAAAGAGGGATGAAGGGAGAGAAAAAAAAAACAAGACAGAGAGCAAAAGAGAGAAATAAAGATGGGGAAAGCAGAGAGAGAGAGAGAGAGAGAGAGAGAGAGAGAGAGAATGACAGAGAGTAAAAAAAGAAAGAAAGAGAAAAAGCGAGTGGAGAGCTACACGCTGTGGTTTGCCTCGCTGTGAACAGAGGCGAAGAAGTGCGGGGCGAAGTTCATGTCTCACTACCACCCTGGGGTGTGGATCAAGGGACTGGGCAAGTACAACTGTTGTCAGGACATTGACCGACAGAGTGCCGGCTGTCAGCCCGTCACCATCACTTGAAGAGTGAGCATTTCTGGTCTGCTGAGTCTTTCTGGTTTGTACTTGAGGGTGTGTGATGGGGAGGAGGTGGGGGATGGGGGAGGGGGGTGGGGTTGGGGGGGTGGAGAGAGGTTAGGGTGAAACTCTGGGTATTAGCTGGGTATGGGTATGAGGTGGTCATGGACCAAAAAATAATCCCAAGAATTTGAATGGCCATGATGGGAATTAAATTCACAACCTCTTTGCGGGCAATCTGCAAGGTACCCACCACATTACGGTTGCTGGTCAAATTAAAAATATTCACCTCTTTTAGGAACTAACAGCTTATTTTAAGGAACCTCTCTTGACAAGGTCTTTATGGCATCTGCTGTAAAGTGCTTGTAAATCTAAAAGATGCACATAAGTTTATGCCTGTGATTATACATATGCTGGAGTGTATGGTCTGCTGGAGTAATATATCCGAGGTTCTTTTGTTCGAAACAAAAACGTGTATTACTATTGATAAACATTTTTCAAAATGATGAAACTTGATTTTATTTTGAAAACGATTTTTTTCCAGTTACCTGTTGATTGCATTGATTTCATTCTGTTCAAGTCATAGAGTTACTGTTTGATTACACCTGAAGTGTCAGAATGGCTGGCATACAGGTAATGTCCACTCTGCACTGTGAATGTTCGTAAACAGGTTACAACAGCCCCGGGGGGTCAATGGCAGTGGAGGACTGGGAGCAGGGGAGGTGAAAACAGGGCTGCTGACCAAACGAGCGCTGAACAAGAGTTCCTTCACCATGTCCAAATCCTACAAGAAGCGGCGGTTTGTTCTGGATAGCCAGGCGCTGACCTACTTCGACGCAGATGACAAGGTCAGCCTCTAATTGACTTGACTCCAAACATTCACCCCAGCCTGAGTGGTAACTGTTTCTTCAGATTCTTGCCATTGTGGTTCACATCACTACATACGTCGCTGCAGTGGCAACAAATGCCTCATTGGTGTTCTGAATCTTTTCACACGTGATCCAGTACACCGAGGGTGTTGTTTCGACTGTGAAGAATCAAACTTAATGTTCTTTGATGTTTCAGTTAGTGTGGATGGCTGATTGAGGTGAGTTGACAAGAATTGGTTCAAATCTCTCGTTGAATCCATTGAGAGAGAGAAAAGTGCAACTCTGGTAACCAGTTTAGCATCTTTAATTTGGACGGAAGATTCACAAATCTATACTCAATGACTAAAACAAATAAAAAACCATGTCCTTCCGACACTTTCAATCTCTCCACATCACTTTGCTCTCTCATTCTCTTAATCATTTATAAATCATCAACATTGAAAGTTTAGGGAACATGGCATAGGAAAGCCAAACAACGATCATGCAGTAGTCTAGAATGTTTCAGATTCGTTATGTAGCAGAACCAGTCAAATAGCATGCAACTTTCTGTAAAGATCAAAACTCCTATGTGTTGTAAGTTATCAAAATGCTCGGAACGTTCAGGAAACAATTTCTGGAAGCTTCTTGTGCTTTCTTTCTTATTCTCAAATTTTAAAGAGACCATCTGGATCGTTATGCAATTTATGTGAAGTGAAAAAACAAGACATGGAGCTCTGAATCGGCCAATCATGATAATAAGTGAAGTTGAACAGTTTGTAATAGGTTTCCATTTCCCAAATAGTCCTTCAAATGAGACTATAAACCAAGGTTCTGTGTGTGAAAGCATGCATAACATCTTGCACACATGCAAAATCCCATCACCAACTTTTGGAAGAGAAGGCCAGTTTGGCCATTGGTATGGATGACACGTCACACATAGCATGCACCCTGCGTGAGAAATTGAAAGAATGAAGGAAATAAGGAAATTCAGTGAACAATATTGACTGGATGACATGGGAAACGACTGAATGAAGCGCTGGCAGGCAGCTCTTCAGTCAGCACTACCCAGGTAGGCAGCCCATTGTGTATGTGAGAGTGTGGATTGTCAGTGCCTAGAACCTTTGGCAAAGCACATTAAAAGGGCTTTGTTATTATTATTATTAGCAGTCTGTCCCAGGACCCTGCAGGGGCCAGGTTCGTCGACCTTTTTGTATCGGAAGCCTCTCACCTCGATATGGAAAAGAAATGATAGTGGGGGAGGGATGCAACTTGGATTCCTCCTGCCTGAAGTGATTTTCAAAAAAAAAGTGAAGGGTGAGGTGGGGAGGATGAAAGGCTAGGGAGAGAGGGATAAATTACCGTTTATTACAGATTTTTTCCCCATCAGTATTGAAATTTATACACTGATGTCATAAAGAAACTTCTGACGGTCCAAACATGTAATTCTGTTTCATTTACTTGATTCAAATAAGAATGGAACTGTGTTAAGAATAAGTGATTGTGAAGTTGTTGATCTGTTGTTTTTTTTGTATGTGTCTCTTTTCCTTTCTTCTTCTAGCATTAATGAACTTGTTGATAGTTTCATCCCTTAATTTTTTGTGTGTGTGGACGGAAGTCTATGATGGCAATGTTTTCAGTGAAAGTGCTAGAGAGAAGAAAGTAGAAATCAGACAAGTAGACAGTTGGCAATACTGTTTCATGAAGAAAATGACACACCTTGCTTGTTTAATCCAAACTGAGACAGACGAAACAAGTTTTGAACTATTCATGTTACTGATTAGCCAAGCAAAGCTGCTGGAACTAATTCATTGATTTAATTCATGCTGATGGAAGTTTTGGAATATCTGGCTTAGGATGAGATGTTCTAAACTATAATATGAAGTAGACCGTGTTATCTGTACTGGTGCAAGTGAGGTGTTGACAATATTGACATGGATGTGATGTAAACAGTACTGATGTGGGTGCATTGTGGCCAGTGTAGACATGAATGTGATGTGGACAGTATTGATGTGACTGTGATGTTGACAGTGTTGACATAAATGTGGACAGTACTGATATTTATACAATGTGGATAATGTTGACATGCATGTGATGTGGGCCATATTGATGTAGGTATAGTTCGGAGTTGAAAGGATGTAACATGGACAATATTGACGTGGAAGCGAAGCGTTGTGGATAGCGTTGACATGGATGTGACGTGGGTGGTGTTGATGTGGGTGTACTGTGGACAGAAACGAGGAGAGCAGAAGGGCAGAGTGGCACTGAGCAACGTGGAGGTGGTGGCGCCACTGGCGAACGGAGCGCTGGACGGCCATCAGAGCGCTTTTCAGGTGGGCAGTCTCACTCCACCCCTTCCTCTGTCCACCTGTTGTTGGATCTCTGCTCCTGAATGAAGGGAATATCAAAAGCCATACCATGGGAAGAGGAGGAGGGCGTCTGGTGGTGGGAGGGCTTGGAGGTGCAAGGAGGTGCAGGGGAGGATTCCAAGGAAGTGGAAATGGGGTGTGGGACAGAAAGGGGTGTTGAGGGACAGGCGAACTGGAGGGCAGAAAATGCCACTTCTGTCTGAAATGTTGGCTGTTCCTGTCTTGGTATTGGTTGTTCCTGTCTTGGTATTGGTTGTTCTGTCTTGGTTTGGTTGTTTCCTGTCTTGGTATTGGTTGTTTCTGTCTTGGTGTTGGTTGTTCCTGTCTTGGTATTGGTTGTTCCTGTCTTGGTATTGGTTGTTCCTGTCTTGGATTGGTGTTCCTGTCTTGGTATTGGTTGTTCCTGTCTTAGGTGTCGGTTGTTCTGTCTTAGTGTCGGTTGTTCCTGTCTTAGTGTGGTTGTTCCTGTCTTAGTGTTGGTTGTTCCTGTCTTAGTGTTGGTTGTTCCTGTCTTAGTGTTGGTTGTTCCTGTCTTAGTGTTGGTTGTTCCTGTCTTGTTTCCCGTCTTGGTGTTGGTTGTTCCTGTCTTCACGTTGGTTGTTCCTGTCTTCACGTTGGTTGTTTCTGTCTTGGTGTTGGTTGTTCCTGTCTTACGTGTTGGTTGTTCCTGTCTTCACGTTGGTTGTTTCCTGTCTTGGTGTGGTTGTTTCTGTCTTGGTGTTGGTTGTTCCTGTCTTAAGTTGGTTGTTCCTGTCTTAGTGTCGGTTGTTCCTGTCTTAGTGTCGGTTGTTCCTGTCTTGTTCCGTCTTGGTGTTGGTTGTTCCTGTCTTGGTGTTGGTTTTTCCCCTGTCTTAGTGTCGGTTGTTCCTGTCTTAGTGTCGGTTGTTCCTGTCTTAGTGTTACTTGTTTCAGTCTTGTTGTTGGTTGCTAGACGATTGATTACCCACCAAAAGTATATGAAATGATGCTACATCTTCCGGAAAGTGGAAAAAGTATATGGTCTTCCAAAATGAATTACTTGCTTTGTAAAATGGATTTGGACATGAATGGCAACAACATGTTTGTCATGTCGCTTCATTTCTTGCTGTCTTTAGGCAAAGACTTGCGGATCAGTATAGGCAAACTTGAGTCATCAGACATTCATTCCAATGAACGTTATGAGTATCACTGTGTTTCAGTGTGAGAAATACATTAGCTATACACAAAGAATATGTTTTCATGATTGTTGAAATATGTTTCAGTGTGATAAATACATTCGCTATACACAAAGATGTTTTCATAATTGTTACATTCAATTAAGCTGTGGATTTCCCCAATTCTCAGTTGTAAACTTTGCTATGGAAAGGCTGTCATTCCGATACAGTTATTCTGTCCTTTTGTGCAAAAGTGAAATTGAAACAGAAGATCATGTTTTATTTAGATGTGAAAGTTATAGTAACTTAAGAAAAGATGTGACAATCCAAAGAAATGACATTCACAATACAGATGCGGAAAGACGAGTTATGGCTGCAGATGATGAAAACACAGTGTTACAGTTATCATATGTTTGGTACAATGCATTTGAAACATGCATGGAAATATCTTGAACACCTTGATTTTGCCTCAGTGGGGGGTAGTGGGCTTAAAATGAACATTTTTGTGTTTACCCAGTTAATTTCTCTCTCTGTCTCTCTCTGTCTGTCTCGTGTCTCTCTCTCTCTCTCTCTTTGTGTCTCTGTCTCACCCACATTATGTAGATGTTGTCTTATGGCTTCAGGTGATGTATCTGGATGAAGAAAACCAGCAGCGGTACCTGCTGTACCTTGTATCTTCTGACGATGACGACCGTCACGCTTGGATGACTGCCATCACTGCAGGTCTTGTATCTCTTTTTCACCTGGTAACCAATTCTCAAACTGACCAGTTACCTGTCACTCTGTTCTGTAGTGAAGTCAGCCAGCCGTGACCTCTGTTTCTGTATCCTCTCCATGTCCATGTCCAGTGTATATGCCAACAGGGCTTTTTGTTTTCACCTTTTGCTGTTCTAGGTGTGCTTTTGGCTGGCTTTTCATCATCGTTTAGTCTGATCTGAAGTGATGAACTGAGTGGAAAGGCAGATGCCTTCATCCTGTGTTACAGTCTTCAGCTTAAGAAGTGCACTTTGTTATGGTGATGAATGTTGATTGTTAGAACTCTGTGTTTGGGGTTCTGGGATTAACATAATTTGTAGATGGTTTTGTTGTCCCAGCCAGTGAGGATATGTTAACACCTGCATCAGTTTGTTTGCCCGTTTGTATGTCAGCAAGATTTGACAGACACAACCGAACAGATTTCATTGAATTACAGGAGAGATGGCGCGTGGCCCAGAGGCAAAGTCATTGAATTTAGGTGTAGATTCAGATCAAATGGCCAGTCCAGCTTCCCCCCCCCCCCCCCCACACACACTTTATTTAACATGGTGAGCTAGGCCAAAGTACAAGTAAAAACAGGAAACTGAATGCAAAGAAACTCCTTAAGCTTTTCGCTCCTGACTGCGGATATATCCGTGGTTCAAAGATCATGGAAGAGATGGAAAACTGGGAAAACACAGGTCAGGAATGATTGTTATGAATGAATTTTTTTTTTTTTATATAGAGATTTTGAATTTAGTGTTCAATAAATGCAAGCCTTACAGAGTATAGACAGATGGCACGTCAAACGGAATGGTTTCAGCCATTGCAACAAAGTCAAAGAAGGCACAAAGTTAATTGATGCACAACAAAAACGGCAAGTGAATTTTTAGCAAATATGTCTTCTTCAGATCAGAAATGACAGGCAGTGAAAAAAGACACACAACAATACTCCCCAGATTGTAGTCAGGAGAGTGGGTGCAGTAGTGGTTAACTGTTAAATGAAAGGCATTTTTGACATTGTCGTAAATTTCTCAAAAAAACAGTATGGATTTTAACGAAAAAAAGAAAGAGTACTTGATGTATTTACGTTTAATCCTTTCAACCCTTTAAAGTTTACACTCCGGGCAGCTTTTCCTGCATGGCCATTTTAGGCTGATCTGCTGACCAGAACAGGCACATCATTTAAATCAATTTTTTTCAAAAACGTTCAACTGAGAGCTGAACAAGTTCATGTGAATATTGCATGATAATTGCATTTTAACATATCAGAATTTCACGTAATAGAGTGCACTTACGGAATTTTGATACTTTAACAAAAACTCAAACATTATTTTATATTAAGCATAACTGTGTTTTTGAATGTAAACGTATTCTGTTTTTGAATGTAAGCATAAAAAACACTAACCATTTCAAAATGCTCAGTGAAACATAATCAGCCTATGGGGAAGGAAGTTCTGAGCAAGTTATGTCCCTTTCTCATCTGTTTAAATCTGTGAACTGATAAACTGGTTTGAGTAAAGGCTACTTTGCTCCAATCCTGTTGTGCGTAGGCTGAGAGTGTCATTCGGTGATGCCCCAACAGCATTCAGGCGTAGGGTTGAATGAGTTAAAGACTTGTAAGATTTGGTGCAGGTCTTGATTACAACTTGGATCCAGTGAGTGAAGGACTGTTTAAAACCTGCGTGGAGGTCTTTGCTCTCCCAAGTTCCCATCAAGATTTTGATGTGTGTGTGTGTTGTGTGTGTGTGTGTGCATGACGTGCGTGCGTGGTGCGTGTGTGTGCGCGCGCGTACGTGCGTGTGTGTGTGTGTGTGTGTGTGTGTGTGTGTGTGCGTGCGTGTGGATGTGTGTGCGTGCGTGTGTGTGTGTGCGTGTGTGTGTGTGTGTGGTGTGTGTGTGCGTGCGCGTGTGTGTGTGTGTGTGTGTGTGTGTGTGTGTGTGTGTGTGTGTGTGTGTGCGTGCGTGTGTGTGTGAGTGTGTGCGTGTGTGTGTGTGTGTGTATGTGTTTGAGTGTGTGTGTGTGCGTGTGTGTGTGTGTGTGTGTGTTTGAGAAAGCCTTGCTGCAAGCAGTATGCACATGAAGGTGTGTTGTGTTTCGACAGAGGCGGTGAAGAGCGGAGTCAGTCTCTCGCCTTTCTACCACCCTGGGGTGTGGAACAAGTGGCAGGGCAAGTTCAGCTGCTGCTCACAGCTGAGGCGTGATGCGCAGGGGTGCCAGTCTTTACCCCTGTCGTCCTTCTCCCCTCGCTCTCCCTCGGCACGCCCACATTCCTCCTCTTCATCATCGTCGTCGTCTTCTCCTCCGTGACTGCTTGAAGATACGGTCACTATATTTTTTTCACCTGTTTGAAGATAGCACTGTTGACATTGAACGCCAACAGTGCTGTCTTTAGAAAAGTAGCGGAGGCAGGTGCCATATTGTTATCAACTTAAAGACAACTCTGTTGACATTTATTGTGTTACCTGGTTAAAGAGAGCCCTGTTGACATATGTGTTCAGTTCTGCTGAGGGATATCATCTTCTTGATTATGATTATCACCATGATTATATCACCATTAAATGTGTTCTTTTCTTTGTCTTTGCTCATTACTTTGTATAGAGATGAATATCTAGAAATTCTATGAAAATCAATGTTTGACTGTGAGAGCTCATGGGAAGAACAAGAGGAAATGAATGGTATTACATGCAGAAGGTAACTATAGTGAATACAAGTTTAAACTAAAACTTATGAATTACCTCAGATTGTGTGATCACAGTACGGATAGCAAACAATAGGACTTAAGTCTCCACACGTCATCATCATGTCATTGTTTTTATCTTCATTATCATTTTGTCTCTAGCTAGCTTGGTGCCTCAGGCAAACTCTTGTTCCGAGGTCTGGTTTTCTGTTCCCTTTAGAGATAGCAAAGTTGAAAAGAGATTTTCTCTTCAGAGTTTTATCTTTGTAGACTCTGGTCCCCTCCCAATCCTTAGGACTCGGACTTCAAATTGAAGTACCATGCATGAACGCATACAAACAAAAACCTTGCATGCCTGTTCAGTCCTGTTCCTCCATTGATAGAAGAGCAGGCTATCATATGCCAAAGGGACGGTCGACATAAAAATAAAACACATGCAAATAAAACAATGCACTCTGGTGTCGTGTTATGCATCATCCCTGGAGATGGCATGAAGCTACCTTAGTGACAGGATTGAACGGGTCTGATTCACAAAAATCTCACCAGCTGTGAACCTCAGGGTTCTAGCTGAGGAATGAAGAGAGAGAGAGAGAGAGGAGAGAGAGAGAGAGAGAGAGAGAGAGAGAGGTCTTGTTTTAAGAGCTGCCAAGTGCTACGCTTCCAGTATTGCATGCTATGATTTTGTTGACAATAGTGAGCTGCTACACTTGGTGATGAAATGCTAAGGCAAAACAAACACTTCATGAACTTTACAGTGGCTTAAATGGGAGCAAAATAATGTAGATCAATAGATTGTAGACGTCTTTCATCAAAAAAGTGGCCAACTTCAGTAAGGAGAAGAAGAAAACGCTGAAGAAAAATTGCTAAAGGTGATCGTGATTTTGCTGGCTTATTGGCTGGTTCAGTTCTCAGACATGTTGATTCTTCGTAAGTCAGGACAAAACCACATGATTACTGGAAAGATTTCCGACTTCTTAGTCCACCATGATGTCACGTGGAGCAAAGCGCATCTGGAAGTGCTACGGAGTCTGGCTTGTGATATCACATTTGAGTGCTTTGCTTACATTTGGAATGTTATATACAAAATGTCAAAATGCGACACTTTGTGCTTTAGGGGCCTTGGCAGCTCTGTGTCGTCTTCCTAGTCAAGCTGTCTATGTGTCTGGCTGAAGCATGTGAACTGGAATTTGAATTATCACTGATTTATTGCCTGACTGGTTGATTTCAGCCTGTAGTTTGTGACGGACCAGCCAATTAATTTTTGTTGTTGCAATGGTTGTAATGTGCAATCCTTGGTTGAATCACTTATTTCACATGGAAATCATAATTATGATAAAGTGAATTTCTTTTTTCAACTAAGTGCAATTCTTGTTTGATTGATCCAATGATTTTACCCCTAACACTGCTTGCATAGTTGATTAACGGGTAGAATTATTGTTTCATAAATGTGAACAGCGATATCTGACTCATGAGCTCATTGAATTCTTACTGTTCATTATAATTCTAGACTGGTTGAAAAATCTGAGTCTAAAGGGAGTGGAAGCATATTTAGAGCACAACAAAGAACAGTTTCTTTGTTATTTGTGGGTATGGGAAGGGATGGTCTGCTCGGAGTGGAATTTGCGAATGTAGTGTTCACTTGACACACAAACTTGGTGTGCTTTATTTGCTATTGTTTATTTAAAACTTGGCGCATAAAAGCATTCACAAATGTTTGACACATTTGGAAGTGCTGAGTCTTGCCTGGTTAAAGGACAATGTTAATAGGTAAGCTGCTTTATTATGAATTGCATGTTTTAATTATGTAAGAATTGAAAAAAAAAAGATTTTTTTTCATCATATGAATCTGACATGTTTCAGTGTGCCCATGAATTATCCCAACTGGAGTGCTGGGGGATTTTTTTTTAGTATAATGGCATCCATAGGCATGGAAACTCTGCAGAAGCATTTTCCCGTTTCTGTCATTTTCCAGGACACTACATTTGGTACTTTATCTGTCCTTACCATTAACCATTGTTATTATCATACTCAGCTAATTGAATGGTGCCCTTTTGTTACTTCATATGTGCATATTCTCAAATACCAGGCTGCCAACAGAAATAAATGGATGATTTCCATGTTCTCACTGTGAATCGCCCTGATGGCCATGTTATAACTGTCCACTGGTCAGTTGCAATTCAGTTCATTCCTTGCTGTTGTATGAAGCATGTTCCTTTTGTCACTCTTGCCATGGATTTTTCAAAATCCCATATAACATTTTCAGGAATGCACTTTTCATTCAGTACTTCTAACTAATGAAGATCATCTTCTTCTAAAACTTCAAAGGCTTTTGGAAGTTACGGGTCAAAGTTGAATCTGTATCAGGAGCCTGGTTGGCTAGGTGGTTCCCATTCCACCTTCCGTAGTAAAGTAGTCCATCGAGTGCCAGTGACATAGAAATAAAACACATTCGCAGTGATGTCGAGTTTACACGTCATTCCTGAAGACGGAGTGTGGATATCATACTGGCAAGACTGAAAATGATGGCATACCAAAAATATCTCCCATGGTGAATTTGGAGTTATCACTGAAGTACAAAGAGAGAGGAGAGAGAGACAGAGAGAGAGCAGAGACGGACAGACGAAGAACTGCATTCTGGAGACAGTGAATCTCCAGCACTTCTCTCCGTTTTACTTTGGTCGGGTTTCGATTTAGTCTTTCCCTCAGTCTTCCTTGTTGACCTCTCTGTGTTTTCTTTCATCATCAACCGTGATGCCTCCTCCTTGTCACCACTTGTACTCCATGCATTTTCAGTGGCATTTACCACAGGACTTGAACAAGTCTTTTTGTTTGCTTGTGATTGGTGTAGCCCAACAAACTTTTGCACAATTTGTCTCTTGGCCAGTCTCTCAGTGGTGAAATGCCGTCAGTTTGAAAAGATGATCAGACTTTCCGTACCAACTTTCCGTGTCTTGTACCTCATTTCTCAGGGTACTGTCCTGTGTAATGATCCAGTAGTTTCCTTGGTGAGACAAACAACTGTCCCATATTGTCTGCCATTACAGACATGGCCATGGGTAGTAGGAAAACCTCGCCAGCTGTTCCTTCCCCCATACTTCATTTGCATCCTGCTTAAATCGCTACTGTGTTGGGGATGTTCATCGTTCTCCAGCTCTTGACCCCATGTCTGAAAGTCTGTGCAGGTTAAGGCATGCATGGTTGGAAAGTCATATGCGCTCCATTGCTGAACCCCAGTCTATCTGATACTGGGGATCGAGCAATCAACCACAGACCGTTTGTCTTTCCATTTTCTCTCATGTGATAATGTACAAGGCTAGTTTGGGGTGTATGGCAATGTGGAATGATGATTCTGATGTTGATGGTGATGGTGGTTATCCTCTACCCCATCTTCAGAACTGTCTCTTATAAAAAGTCCCATCTCATATATACTTGGTGTGTCAGCGAGAATAGTCTTTCCTCCTCTCATTTCAACCCTTCCCCTCCCTCTAAAGACTGTAGAGTGAAGTCAAACTTGTTTGAAGAGAACACGGCCCAGAAGGCTTCTTGTGATTCAGCTGTTTACTCACTTTGTCAGTTCAGAAGGCTTGAATGCTCCTTCTCACTTTTGTCAGTTCAAGAAGGCCTTGAATGCCTCCCTGAAAGACCTGCGTTTCCCGTTCTCAAGTTTCAGGTCCATCAATGCAGCTTTGCCTGCACAATCCTATTATAAGGGAGATGCCTCTTTTTTACTATCTGAATCGGAAGGCATGCCCCCCCCCCCCCCACCTCCCAATCCCCAGGACCCTCTTCCACTACCCACCCAATCCAGTCTTCAACTCAGTCTTTCTTATTTTTGCAGAAGTTTGGTAAGTTCCGTCCAAACAGTGTTCTCGATTGGGTGGACTGGATTATTGCCCATTTCTTTTTGTTGGCAACCTGGTATATGAGAGTATGAACAAGTAGGATAATGGCCCCTGTCCAGTCATTCAAGTATTTCTTGACACTTACTTTAATAGGAAAGATGTTTCTTATGCCTTTGTGGCCAATGCATATGTCCTTTTTTTTCTTCTAAATCCTTACGCTTTTTTTTCTATTCTGGTTAAAATTTAAAGCGTTTCAGCTCTTCTGTTGTAAGATGGTGATTAGACAGAGGTAATTAAATATTGTTGAAACATGGCTTACACCAGGCTTCTGAACAAAAAGATTCAAAGACATATTAAGGACTTCTCAAGGACTTTTACAAAGTCTTTATGCATACTTTGGCAGGTTCATAGAGTCATTTCACCAGAATGTGGTAAGTAGCAGATGCTATGGAAGTGGACGCATTCAGCAGATACAAAATGAACTCTCTCACACACACACAAAACATTTACACATATCAATCTCTTTCTCCAAGTTATATATGTATATATTCACATGCATATATACATATACATTATCAATTATAGCATAACTTTTGTGATTTTGTCACCCAAAAATATGAATGATTCCATCAAGATCTTTTCATTTCAAGCACTTTTCTTTCTTTGAACTCCCATTTGCTTTGGATAATTTTATTTTCCACATTTGTTCAAACTGAGGGTGACCAACTGGACGGTGAGGACAGAGGGAGGGTGGAGAGGGGAATGCAGGCTAGTGTTTATGGTTAAGCAATCATGAAACAAACACAGCTGTCTATCTATTTTTATGAAGTGAAAATTAAAACAAGTTGGAAGTTTTTTTTTTTTCTGTGGTAACAAATTTAATAAAAAGCCATCATACTCTATTTTTCCCCCCAAATTGCTGTATGACTTGTACTAACATTTTTCAGCACTAAAATCTGCAATCATGTACCTATACAGCTAGTGCACTAACAGCATTTCCAAATTAACCTCTGCTGGTGACTGGTATGATTGTTGGCGAAGGATTATATAGCATCTTTATGTTGGAATGGGACAGACAAATCATGTAACCAGACACCAACGTCCGTCTTGTCCTCTTTCCCTCGGGGTTAGTTGAAACGGATGAAGGAATGACATCTTTTAAGCTACATCTGCTGCACTCCTAGTTTCTACACTGTGATCTGCTTACAGCGAGTTTAAGCTGTGAAGGGGTAAACCAATCATGTCTTGGGAGTTTTACACTAGTGTCTGTGGTTACAGGTGCGGTATTGTCCTTTCTAATTCTGCAAATGGAAATGTTATCTAAAGATAAACGGGTAAATTGATGCATCATGTATCCTTCAACTCTGGAATGTGCCCCAGGTGCTTTTATTAATCAGCTCAGAATAAATCTTATAAAGTGTATATAACAAATCCGGCAAGCATGAAGAAACAAATCACAAGACAAAACACGAGCGTTTGGACCTCTTGGACCAAGACAAAAGACGTGTTTCGACCTGTTAGACCTAAGATGTCGAAATGCATCGTGTTTTGTATTGCTATTCGTTTGTTCATGTTTGGCAGATTTATTACGTAAACTTTTTAAGGTTTAGTTGCAAAGCGAGACGACTGCAGGCGGAAATCTAAACAAATCTTAAATAAATGTTAGCGAACCGCCCAGAGAACGTGGACAAACGAGTCACAACGCCTTCTTCCTTGCGCTGAACCCTAAGCGATCTGAAGCGATCAAAGCTAAGTGAATTTTCGTTGTTTTATTCATTTATGTCTCACCTGAGGAAGACCTAAGAGGTCGAAACGTGTTGTGTTTTGTCTTGCGACTCGTTTGTCCACGTTCTCTGGGCGGTTCGCTAACATTTATTTAAGATTTTTTGAGGTTTGTTTAGATTTCCACCTGCTGTTGCCACACTTTGCAACCAGCTCAGAATGATCCGTCCTCCTGTTTCCTGCATGTCAACTTATGTGAATAATCCATCCATCTGTTCCTGAATTATGCTACAATAACATGTGTACAGATCAGTGCAGTGTGCGATGCGTTTTGTTGTTTACATGATGCTGTGTATGCCTGTTTTATATTTAAAGGACTTGACAAGAAGCAATGGATTCAGCTGTGATATGTTGTTTTGCCAACACTGTGATAAGCAGGATTGATTCAGTTTTGAAATGTATGGTGCAAAACACACTTCACTCATAAATGAGGCATTCCTTATCTTCCTAGGATGGAAGATTCCTTTCTGGACGTAATTTCTATGTAGACTTGTTTATTTAGATAATGCATTCATATCTTCCTAGGATGGAAGATTCTTTTGCAGTCTTAATTTCTAAGTAGTCTTGTTTGTTTAGATAATGCATTCCTTATCTTCCAAGGATGGAGATTCCTTTTCGGATGCAATTTCTAGGTAGTCTTGTTTACTTTAGATATTGTATTCCTTATCTTCCTAGGATGGAAGATTCTTTTGCAGTCTTAATTTCTAAGTGGTCTTGTTTGTTTAGATAATGCATTCCTTATCTTCCAAGGATGGGAGATTCCTTTTCGGATGCAATTTCTAGGTAGTCTTGTTTACTTTAGATATTGTATTCCATATCTTCCAAGGATGGGAGATTCCTTTTTGGATGCAATTCTAGGTAGTCTTTGTGACTTGCTCCCTAACAGCAAAGATTTGCTAAACAAATAACTTGTGGAAAAAAAACAAAAATGTGGTGAGTAGAAGAGGGTGGGGGAGCTGGGGAGGGGGGGTGGGGGTGGGAGGGAAAGGGGAGGATGAGGAATTTAGGTAGCACAAAACTCACCATAGTAAAGGCTCTGGTCTGTGACCAGCATTTCTGTTGGATCTCAAGGCAAACAGAACATTACTCTCACCAGTTATGCTTGTACCTACCCATGTGGCCATTTTTTGGTTTTTGTTTTGTTTGTTGTTTTTTGTTTAAAACTGCCCAATTCATCACAACCAGGACAACAAGAAGCAGTTTTACACACGATTTAATTATGCAAGAATTTCTACAGAACACAGCCAATGGGCAGATACTTGCTGCGAAAATGATCATAGTGGGCATTTGAGATATATCAGAGCACCAACTTGTGCAGGGATTCCCAAACTAAGGTTTCCATGCAGACATTCTGCCCTTCCTATACCATGGGATATAAGTAGTACATTGATAGTATGCAAGTGATTTCATTGGGTAATTTGAACAGAGAACAGCTAACTGTTATCCAGCGTTTAAGCACCATTTTCACCTACAGAATAGAGAGATTGCAGATGGTTAGAGCTGCTCAGACCCTCAAACATGACCCAGTACAGGGTTCCAGGGAAGAACCGAGAACTGGTCTTTGCCAGACGAAAATCTTGATGATGGAGAATTCATGAATATCGCTGAAAATGATGTTAACAGATCCACTAAAACTCCTGCGACAGACATTAAAAATGACTGGTAGATTTCTATGATCTGTAATTTATCAATCATATTCAGCAGTTCGGACAAAATGTTTTGTGAAAAGGCTTTCACTTGTATACTGTTGACCATGTTAAGCAGTAAGGGATGAAAGTATTATGTAAAATGTCATGCTTCCTCCTGTATTCTCATGATCACATCAAGCAGTCCAGGCAAAAAATGTTTTCTGTCGAAAATGAAACTTCCACATGTGTTCGGTTTATCATGTCAAGCAGTTAAAAAGTAAAAAATATGTCAGCAGACTTTCACCCGTATTCTGTTCATCATTTCAAACTGTTAGGGGAAAAAGGTTGAGTGTGATACTTCAGACTATTCTTGAGCGTGGTTGCATTGTGCAGTTATATAACCGATTAATTTATTGGCTTCTGTTATATTTATCAATAAAAAAAAAATCAGGAAAGAATGTCTTGTGTGTTGGGTATGTAGAAAGTGTGAGATGGTGTCTTGCAAAGAGGAAGACAAAACCCATCGCCAGCGTTGACAGTTGGAGGAAGTCACCCACTGGTGAAATTCAGGTAACTGTCTTTTTAGTGTTCAAATTACGTACCATACACACACCTTCTACTTTCAGTTTCTTTAGATACCATTTTCACTCTTTTTTTTCAAAATGTGTTTCAAGTATGCATTCACGCTTTTCTTCAACATATAGTTCACTTACTTATTCACACTTTTTTTCACACTCATTCATACGATACAAAGTCTTCTTTAAAATTTCATTCATATGAAACAAGATGCATATTTTTTTAACATTCATGTGACACCATTCGCCCTTTTTTTCC
Source organism: Conus ventricosus (assembly GCA_018398815.1). Classification (NCBI taxonomy): domain Eukaryota; kingdom Metazoa; phylum Mollusca; class Gastropoda; order Neogastropoda; family Conidae; genus Conus; species Conus ventricosus. The sequence goes on along the minus strand of CM031601.1, from coordinate 77,838,816 downwards.
CCAATACTGAATTCACGCGTCTTCAATATTCACCACATGTACCATTCACACCCTTTGGCAACATACAATTTATGAAGCCCATGTCAGCATTCAATTTTATGGCACATCCAAACATCAATATAGGTAGATGTTCAACTCAGCTGGTTTAGGGTGAATATATGTTGACTGATGTATAGCATTATAGTTTACAGTAGTTTACAGCAAGCATGCTGATTGATGCATAGAAATTGAAAGTAGAGTCTGTAGCCCGATGCACAGGATTAGAGTTTAGAGAGAGCATGTTGATTGATGCCTAGGATTATTAGAGTTAACAGCGAATATCTTGTAGGATTAAATCTTAAAATGAGTGTGTTGGTTAATGCACAGGATTTCAATTTAGAGTTTGTAGGCTCGAGCACAGGATTACAGTTTTGAGTATGGCGACTCATACATAGCGATACAACTTAATGCATGTTGACTTGTGCATGGGATTACAATTTAGAGTATGTTGACTTACACACAGGATTAGTGTTTAGAGTATATTTACTCAAACATGGGCTTAGAGTTTTGAGTACGACGACTCAAGCACAGTATTAGTTTTAAGTATGACAACTCAAGCATAACATTAGAGTTTTGAGTATGACGACTCAGGCATAGGATTAGAGTTTTGAGTATGAAGACTCAAGCATAGGACTAGAGTTTTGAGTATGAAGACTCAAGCATAGGACTAGAGTTTTGAGTATGACGACTCAAGCAAAGCATTAGAGTTTTGAGCATGACGACTCAAGCATAAGATTAGAGCTTAGTGTGTGGACTCGAGCATTGGATTACGGTTTAGAGTGTGTTGACTCCTGGAAAGTAACGAGTTTAGAACGAATATGTTGAGTGATGTGTAGGATTACAAAAATGCTGACTGATGCTTTGTGAGAGGTTAGTGTGAGTATGTTGACAAATACTTAAGTTAAGAGCTAGTATGTAGAGTAATGCATAGGTTGAAAGCTAGTATGTTGACTAATGGCTAATGCAGAGGGATAGTGTTTAGAATATTTTGACTGATGCATACAACTTGAGTTCAGAGTGAACAATTTTCCTACAGGTTTGTTTCTGAAAAAAAAAGAGAAGAAAATTAAAGACTTTTCTAGGGATTGGCTAGTAAATTTAAAGACTGTAAAATAATGCAATTGCAACAGATCTAATATCACTTCAGCTTCTGTTGGAGGATTCAACCAGTCTTTGCGGTGTTTCTTTTCAAGTCAACTGTCCATGAAAACAAGATTACCTTTCCTAATCTTCACTGAGCAAACTGTGTTTCCCATGTGCACACGAAAATATATGAGTAACAAATGTGACATGCGTCAAGGTAAAAACTTAAAAGAGGAATAATTCCTATTGCAAGCTAGCAGTTCCATGTCTTCCATCTTGTTTTCGTGGCTGTCAAGTATTACGGCTTTGTCATCACCCTCTATCTACCTCAATCTTTTTGAAGAAAAAAGAAGTTCCTATTTTGCTGACATGATAGCAAGATTACTGTTGACAGCTTTTGAAAAACCAGGAATGTTCTCAAAGGATTTTTACCCATGACTTTTGAAACCGAGCTGTATGAATCTTGTGCATAGGTTGGTCGTATCTTGGTAACCTTTAGGAGAGTCTGTGTTGTCTGGTTGGTGTGTTTGAAAGGATCAGAGTTAGGGTGTTTTATCTCTTACAGCCCTTAAAAACAGACTAATTACGTGATATTTCCAGCCTGGCTTTCCAGTTGGAAGATCTGAGTTCCTTTACTCAAACTGTCATTATTTCGAATGGACACATCAGAAGGAATGCAATTTCTCAAGAGTTGCAGAAATTTTTTTTCCAGTAAGATGATAAATTTTCACCTAGTTTGAATAATCCTGTGATGCATGGCTTATTGATAAACTGGTTCTGAATAAAATCGGAAATGAAATGAGGTAGGGAACAGTAAACGATAAACAGTAAACAAGTGGGGTATGTTTTGCTCTGAATAGATTATTCATCACTTCTTCACCATGTTATATTCCGATGGTTTGTATTGCAACGTTTGTGATCAAATGCAAAGAAAACTAGAGCGGGTCTTTGTCAAACATATTGTCCGCAACTATGAAAAGTCGTAGAGTAATTTGCCAAGACTGCCTCTAAAGATTTCATCTGATCTGTGCTACACAGTTAAATTACTTCAGTCTCATAGAGTTAAAAAAAAAATCCTTAAATCATTTAAATTTTGCTGGCACAAAACAGCACACAATTAAATGATAAAAAAAAAGACTGCACTGGCAGTATGCGGGCGGACGTATGTGTATGTATGCACTTGAATAGGAGTTGAGCAACAGAAAGAGTTGCATTAACTGGTTATAGCAGGATTAGAGTTACAGAAGTTGACACTTCTTGCAGTTCTTTGTCTGCTTTGTTTAGACAACTCTTCCGTATCTGATGTCCGAGTCTTGTTGGTCACACCCACACATTAAACATGTGTTTACTCTCACACCTGCCCGCCCACACGTTTACCCTGCACGTACCACTCCACAACAATGCTTGTGTCTCAGAGCAAGGTAATTGTTCATAGTGTATATTTCCCATAGCCAGCATTACAGTGGCGATCACCCTGCAAACAATCAAAGAAATGTTTAAAAGAAAAAAATGCACACACACATCATTCCTTGGGTATAACGCATATGTGAATATACTCAACCGTACACATGCACACGCAAATTAGAATCTTTCTCTAGCATGAGGTATATAGACACAAAGACGACTGGTAGACCTTGCTAAGCCTTTGTCACACTGGTGAGTGTCTATCTCAAGTGTAAGACATTTCTGTTCTTGCCCATGCTCTTTTCATCTCTCAATGTTGTGGTCACACCAGACGATTTTGTATTAAAGTGGGAAGGGGACTGACTGATCACATGACCCAGGATGTGCAAGTCACTTCTCGCCTAGAGTTCCTTCCATGTTTATTCAGAACACAGTGAGCAATTTTGATTCTTTATTTCAGTGAGGAGTAAGAACTTACAAGTAGACTCATATCTGACACAGAATTCTGACTTCTATTTCAGTGAGGAGTTAAGTAAAAAGTTAAAACTTAAATCGTACCTGACATGGGATTTTCGCTCATTATTTCAGTGAAGACTAAAAAATAAAAAAATCATCAGTAAAATTATATTTGATACAGAATTCTTACATGTTTTTTCAGTTAAGAGCAAAGAGTTGTAAGCAGACACATCTCTATTAACACAGAATCTAAAAGTGAGGATGAATTCTTGGTCTTGCTGATGAAGACCAATAAAAATAACAGAAAAATCACGCCCAGAGTTAAAATGACGAGTTGCAGAACACATGACCTACCTCTTTGCTCTGACTAGCTGATGACCTGTGCTGTGCTAATGTTTCACCTGTAAAATCAAGCGTGTTCAGCTCCCCAAACTTTTGCTCGCTTACCAGGGTGATCACACTTGTATAAAGAAACATGGGCACTTGAGCGAGAGCCTTACCAAGTGTGACGTAGGCTGGAGAGGAGATGAAAGAAAATAATTGATGTTCATGCCTGCAACAGTGCTGGTTGCATATTTCATCATTTCATTCGATTTTCAGCAGCTGATGCAATAATAAAATAAATATCAATACAGAGATACTGAACAACTCCCATTACCACAATGCAGCAAGCCATTTATAAACTGTCAGAAGACAGGCAAGATTCAGAACAGTTGTCAGATGAGTAAATACAATAGGATGACCGCCTGTAATGAATTTCAGTACGAGACGTAAGGAGGATACAATCGAAATGAAGAATGTCAGAATAACCATAAGATGTCGCCGACTTTTGAACGGATGAAGTTGCTGTTTCATGAATGTTGGAACACCACCAAAATTTAGATGCAAAATTAGCAAAGTACGCTGAAAGTCAGTTCAAGGTACAAGTGAAATGAATGACGCCCAGCAGTCTCCTACCTATACCATGAATACAATTAGCTACATCAGAATTTTCACTGACTGAACGCATGTTGTATTTAGAGATCAAGTTGGGGCGACAGGAATGCCGTGTGGATTCCCTAACAATTCTTTTTTCACCTCCTATCTCTACATCTGTCCAGCAGATCTAGCATTCAACATGCCAGTAATGCCCAGAGCACCAAACAGACGTCACATTTCATAAACACCCCCTCACCATCAGACAGATGTCAATTTTCCTTTCATCAAAGAGGCATCACTGCATGCATACCAGTCCACACACGCTGCACCACATTTGCTAAGCCATCAGACCCCGGGGAACGTGTATAAGAAGAACAGATAAATAAAACAAATATCAAAAACTTAAGAAACAGAAAAAAAGTTAGGGTGGGGAAGTATGTAAACCTTAGCACAAGCCCGACCTATACATCATCCATCGCACAGGTCAGGCACTGAGAGACAACAGCACAAACACTATGTACCTCCAGTCCTCCAAGCAGACAACATTTTTAAGGAAGAAACAATATTCATCACTGAACATATCCATCACCACTGCGCTCGACACATTCCACCCTGTAAAGAGAAAAGCTACAGGTGACAAGCTTTCTTCGATTACTGATCACAGACCCATCTTTATACAAATGAAACTTTCGCAAAACCAAGGGTGCCCATGATAATCTGATATAGTGCTTCAAAAATGATACCCTGTCTGGATCATAATCAAAGCTGAGCTGAAAACCACGTTTGCTCAAACTGCCATGATTCTTCTTCTTCTTCTTCCTTTGAGTGTCCACAATCAACAATTTGATTTTTTTGACACCTTTCAGGTTGGGGCTCGCCCGGCGAAGAAGTAAAACTGATTGTCAGTGAGAATTGAACTGAAATAAAATGAAAGTATAGTGAGTGAAATATTTTGCACATCAGATCAACAGTGAACTTCACATAATCCACAGCAATGTCAAAACAATTCCACTTCAGTTTTTCTTTCTTTTCAACATAAAGAGATGATAAAGAATTTCTGAGAGTCTGAATTAAATGAACATCAGAGCATAAACTTTTGAATAAACATCGATGCAACATTACATGTTGAACTCGTACAGAAGCAGCGGATCTTGGAATGTTTACCATTTGGTACCTTTAGTTTAACAGTCTTAGTCTGAAGGTGGTATTCTTTGGGCCCAAATGCCAGCAAATCCACATCGGCAGGTGCATCTTTAATGACTGCAGTTTGAATATACTGCTTTCAACCCTAACACATGCCAAGCCCAAACCGCTCATCCTTCACCCTATAGTGATGATCACGATGACCACACAAACAGATCAGGTAGGTTATCTTTAAGTGGTGTGTCCACACCAACCCAAACGTTATATGCGTAATGGCACACAGAGGTAACTTTTCCAAGAAACAGGGGGAGGGAACCTTTGGAACAATATAATGATCGCATCAGAACCATTACATGTTAAAATGGGCTGAAAAAAAAAGAAATCATATTTATGTTGCGCACCAAAAGGACTTAAAACATTAAGAGCAAATTTGATCAGGATTTGAATCTGTAAATATTTCTGAATTCCCAAACTTCCACAACCCGTTCACTCTTCCCAAAACCCAAGAATGTCAATTTAAAACGCACGTTCCATCCACAAAACTGAAACATTCCAGGCACTGAGGATTTGTTGTAGCTTGATGCCACATGACCAGAAATGTATGCATACATCAAGGGGAAGAACTCTGAACTACCGACAGTGGTTAGGAACCAAGAACAATCATCGAAAGCATCAGATGAACTTTTGGTTCGATTTGATTTACTTTTAGTGCAGCTGTACCTTTCCGTGTTGCAGTTTTAGTGGTTATGAGCTGCATAAAGAGAGAAGGTTTTCCGTTTTCCCAGACTTTTTTTTTTTTTTTTTTTTTTGCTGTCCCAACCTCTGCGCCACCTCAGAGGCATTGCACCCACGCCGCTCATTCCGACACCCCATCCACAGCCACAGCTCGGTCGGCCCCGCCGCAGCCCCGGCACCAGCAATCCACAGGGAGCAGTCAATGTCAAGTCGTCAAGAGGCAACCCACCAGAGGAGACACTGCACTGCTGCCGAGTCACTTCGGTGGTGTTCAGTGGTGCCTGTTCTGATCTAACATACGCAGGACACCACCTACTAAGCCCCTACTGACGACAATAATTGCATAGTCGCGGAGCCGGCGCGAGTGAGCTCTCCCTCCGGAGGGCGCCACCACGTCCGTCCAACGACAGCCCCCATGGACTCGCCGATACCGGTGACCTCGACGGAACCAAACCAAGGCCACAGACGTGGAGAGGACATCGAAATTGAGGTCACCATGAGAGCAGGGCATGAAGGGCCACAGAATTTGAGACATTTTTTTAAATGCTGATCAATGAGAATGAGGATGATTAAGATGATGCTACAGATTTCCATTTCGGTCTGAGACTACATGACAGGGCTGTACTCTACGCTTCCTTTCATAATATATCCCGGCGTCAACCAGGCCCGAGAGATACAGGCACCTGCAGTGTTGGTCAGGAAATTTGAGCAACACTCTCAGAAACGCACCCATTAAGTGGATGAAACTCGACTGTGTGGTCCCAGTCTTCCCAACTGAGTCCGCAGCAAACTCAACTCTGGGTAGGAGCCGGTCGGGGCAGAAAAACCCACATGACTTCTGATGGGATTCGAACCCACGACCTCCCAGTCGGGAGTCCGCGACGCTGACCACTTCGCCACGGCGGCTGGTCCGTTTTCCCAGACTTTACTGGGATGTTTGCATTCCTTTCAAACCTATGAAAGCCTTGAAAAAGCCAGCTCCCTGTTTCCAAAGTTTCCCAACTCTTCAAAGACCGTATGAACTTGTCAGTGAAAGAGAACGGGACAAAATGGCTCGAACTGGAACAACTTGTAGCTTCAGATTCCAGGCTTAAAGCTTTGTCAGTGTTTGATACACGTTGCATCCTGAGCCTGCATGTAACTGTTGCGCAAATGTTATGCTACTTTCAGCCATGAAAAGCTCCAAACGTAATAACTGTTCTTCGGAAATGGAGTTAAACTCCCTGGCGACTGATTATGACTGCTTACAAAGTGAGGTGAAAAAAAAAAAGACCATACACTAAGTTATCTCACCCGACAAAACAGTGTCCCGCGATTGTTTGTGACCAGGTGACCCCCCTTAGTACAACGCAAACAAACACAGTTTCAGCTTTGGAAGTGATTGATTCCCCTGTTCCCACTGCATACATTTTCTTGGAAAAGTTTAAAAAAAAGAAGTTGTCACTGTTCTTGTGCCCATTTTCTGAAAGTTGTAATTCTCTCTGAACACTGGGCTATCTGAATCTCATCCAGTTTCCTTGAGCGGTTTTCACGCCCACAAAATGCACTTCATATGACAACTAGCATGCACTGACCAAAGGTAAAAACAACTTAAGCAGCAAGTGGTAACTAAAGGTCCTAGTGTTACACATCCTCCCACGCACACACACACATACACAACAGCCAGCAGACAGCACTATAAGGTCTTGTGGCGAATCTTCCAGAAGCCTAGCTTGTAGCGCAGACTAATCAACATAAGATCACGTCCCATCTGTAACCAGCTCCACACCGGAACCATCTTTGTGCCTGGACAAAAAGAAAAAGGTATGGTAAGGGAATGTTGCTTATAGCCCAGCCAACCGCAAAGGGCCATATCAGGGCTGTCACCCCGCTGAAGTCAACTCACAAGACAAAAAAGAAAAACCAAACAACTTATCTTTAAGTTTTCTTGTGTGTATCAGGGGTGCCACACCACCTAAGTGACCAGGCCGGAAAACTGTTTAAAACTGGTTATCAAAATTGTTTCCAGGCCTGAAAAATGTTTCTCAGAAGTTCCCACGCTGAAAAGTACAAGTAGGGGTGGGGTGTGTGTGTGTGTGAAAGGATGGAGGCTTTTCATCTTCTAAATGTTTCTAAAAGCAGGGAGGAGGCATGCAGGGACAATGTGCTTGATTTTCTAAATCCAAATTTACATTTGTTCTTGATTCCTTGATTAACAATGTAAAATTCATCAAGTCAAGACCACATGCCCTTTTTCCTGGTCAGCTTCATTACTTAAATATCTGTACTCACTAACTAAACTTATCAACATTGTCAAGTCCTAACCTGCTGACAGTCTGAATTTCACACACACACACTGAATTCAAAACTAAACCAAGCGGACATCATAACGAGTACACATATTCAGTTACTTTCCATCTCCAATGGACAACAGCGACTAGAGGTGTTCATTTACCTTCTACTGAGATACACACACCACTGATTCAGAGGGTTGATGCAGAGACACAGTGCAGATGTGTTCATTTATGCTTTCTCTCCAGTGACAGACACAAACACTGAGCAGATCCAAAGGCACGATACAGAGACACATAGTGAGTTTATCCACCTACCCTCTATTTCATTCCACACAATGGCCACTTCTCCAATAGGAATGCTAAAATGTTGAGCCAAGTACAGTAGGTCCACATCAAAAGCCCTGCCAGAAGAAAAAAAAGGTTTGTGTCTCAAACCTCATTGTCATCTTCAGCGTCATTATCACACACCACAGACCCTTAACCATCATCAAAGTATTGTCACCACTGTGTTGCGTATTGTATATAACAGGCCATCACAGATATGTCGTCATTGTTTTCATTATAAATAAGCCAAAACACTATCAGTATCATCAAAATCAGATCAATGAATACAAATTCTCACTGTCATTATGTCAGTTACATAAAAACAACACAAGCCTAATGTCACCATCATTACCTACTCACATCATCAAGAAATGTATAATCCTCCCAGCAGTAAGTAATCAAACAGTACGACATTATTGTCCTCTAGTGTGCAAAAGATCATTAGCATGTGTACAGTATAAGTATATCATAATGATGTTGTCACACTACATTTGTCATTGTGTCATCAGTATCACCAGATCGTCATATGATCAGTGAACGACAGATGCATTACTAGGTGACTGTTCATCTAGCACTGGAATGCAGTCAGACGGTTTAAGCTTTTTCAGCTGCAGAGCTGACAGTTGTGAGCTTAAACCACTCATGGGGTTAAAATCTCTTAGAAACCCTCTTTGTATTTACATGCATTAAAGTCAAGGTTTCGACATTTTTTTAGTCCGTGAAAAGGGGTCCTCAGAAGTAAAGGACTTTCAAAAACTTGCATCAGCTCCATGGAAGGTTTCACTGAAAACTGAACAGCGAAAAGATAAGCAGAAATGCCACAAATTATTTACAGTCTTATGAAAATTATAACCGTACTGTACAATCACCCTGTGACTGAATTATCACTATGTCACTGTACCATCACCATGAACAGTACAAAATATCAAGTCACTGTGCTGTATTATCACCATGTCACTGTATCCTCGCGGCACAATACCGTTCTTACTTAAAGAATGAGGAATAATCTTCATGCAAGTACTTAACTGACGAGCAAAACACAGGCAAAACGATCAAGGTAAACAAAACAAGGTGGGTGGGTGGGTGACAGGGAGAAGAGGGGAGCTGGATGCTAGGACATGAGACAGAACTGGAGGAAGGAAGTATGGGGGTCAGGACACGCAGAATGTAGGGAAAAAGGAACTGGAACAGAGGCGGGCCAGGCTGGGCTGTGGCTGTGGCTGTGGCTGTGGATGGGGCTGTGGCTGTGGATGGGGCTGTGGATGGGGCTGTGGCTGTGGATGGGCTGTGCTGTGGATGGGGCTGTGGCTGTGCTGTGGATGGGGCTGGGCTGTGGATGGGGCTGTGGCGTGATGGGCTGTGGCTGTGGATGGGGCTGTGGCTGTGGATGGGGCTCTGGCTGTGGATGGGGCTGTGGATGGGGCTTGGCTGGGCTGTGGCTGTGGCTGTGGATGGGGCTGTGGCTGTGGCTGTGGATGGGGCTCTGGCTGTGGCTGTGGCTGTGGATGGGGCTGTGGCTGTGGCTGTGGCTGTGGATGGGGGCTTGGAATGAGCGATGTGGGTGCAATATCACTGAGGTGGCACAGAGGATAGGACGGTGAAAAAAAAAAAAAAAAGTTCTTACCACCGGTTGACATGAAGATTGGAAAAGAGCAGCTGTGCAGCCGGGCGTGTGAGAAGTTTGAACCCACACTGTGTGTCCTTGATCCCTCGCACGCAGAGTGACCACACCAGGAAGTGAAACCCCTTCATCAGCAGCGTGCGCAAAAACGACCTCTGCAACAAAACAAAGCGTCACCTGAACTCTCAAGTCAAATGTAAAGCCAGTTCACTGTAACCTCCGGAACAATCTCCGAAACACACAAAATATTATCTGCACTCCAATATATACCTTCTTCATTGTCATATAAAAAGCTGTCTCTGCAACGTTTAAATCATCAACTGTATTTCAGAGCTTAATCTAGGATTTTTGAAAAAGGGGGGCAGTCCCCCCCTCATATCAAAAAAAGGGGGGCACTCCCCCCCCCCCCCCCCCCCCCCCCCTACAACCCCACGTTACATACCTCCTCCACCTTTGTACACAGACTTCAACACACCTTGATCAAATCATCTAGATTAAACAACCACCTTGGGGCGACGTAAATACGTTTTGTTTCTTGTGTTTCAAACACAATTCACATCGCATCACACCGGTCTTCAGCTTAGGTATCCAGGGCCACTTCTTCAGCCAATCGTCTTGAAACCAGTGTTCCCTTGCACTGGCACTAATTTCGGGATGCTTCTCCGAGCTTTTGGATGTAGTCGTGGTTTCTTCATGATCTTCTCCACCCTCGCATGGCAGAGAATCTTTTTTTTTTTTCACTTTTCCTCCACGAAAGTCGAAGTCGAATAGGGTGGGTGCACGCTTCATTTTGGAAAATATCCAATATGGCGCCTTAAACTCTCGCAACTTCTCGTCGGTGATCGAGAAGGAGGAGATGAACGCCGCCGATTGGTTGATTTACACTAACAGCCAATGAAATATCATGAAATCGTTCACTCCTGCTCAGTCCTAGTTTCAGTTTTTCAAGCAGACGACAAACGAGCGCCCGCAACGATCAGTCAACACGGTGGGCAGTTCTGCAAATGTGCGGGAGTCTGCCCGCGTTAAGACTCGATAATTGCGGGAAGGAACAGATTTTCGGGGGATTGTACCAATCCTGCGCTCTAGATTAAGCTCTGGTATTTTCATGTAAAATTTCCTTACTGTTGCGAAAGGGAAAACCTCTGCAACATACAAAGTACCACTGATCTATATTCTAATAAAAAGTGTCTTCATAGTATTATATGAAACAGTCTCAGCAATATATGAATGATTATCTGCATTCTGATGTAAAATTCTTCATTGTAATACATCAAGCAATATCTGCAACACACCAAACCATTATCTGTATTCTGATATGAAACTTCTTTGTTGCAGCACATGGAACAATCTCTCTGACATACAATTAACTGCACTCCTCGTTATATGTCTTCTTGCCAAAAATGAAACAATCTCTCTGATATACAAATCATTATCCATACTCCACATAAAACTATCTCTCTTGGAACAAACTTAAAAGAAAAATACCATTCTGCCGGATGAAAGGGACAAATTACAAGACAAAACACGACGCGTTTTGACCTCTTCGGTCTTCTTCAGGCAAGATACACAACACTCAGGACAATGAAAACGAAGAACGAGCAACCACTTAGCTTCTAAAACTGGTCACATTCAACACCCATTTTGTGTGCAAGTTCTGCCTGCAGTCACCTCAGTTTGAAACTCTCTCTCTTGAACACAAATTATCATCTGTACTCCGCATAAAACCTCTTCATTACAACAAATGGAACAATCTCTGCTACATATAAACTATCATCTGATCTCCATATAAAATGTCTTCACTACAACATATGAAACAATCTCTGTGCTCGTTGTTCCAGTGTACAACCATTTCATAACAGTTAAAACATTGTATTACCAGATGAGGGCCATTCTCCCTACCACATGGACAACAGATGAGTCACTCTTTGTTCTTTGTTTGTACTGTCCTAAATGTTAAATGTGATCTGTTTTTTTTTTGCCTGAAGAAGACCCAGGAGGTCGAAATGCATTGTGTCTTGTCCTGTGCTTTGTTTGTCAATGTCACTGGTGGTAACTAACACTCTCTCTTTCTAAATTTTAAATTTTTTTTTTTTTTTTTTTTTAACAGTTAAAAGTTAAAATGGGAGCAAGACTTACCCTACTTGTTCATTGCTCACTTCATAACAACTCAATGAACAGTCTCTGCAAAATACAGCTGAATACCTGTACTCCATGTAAAACCTCTTCATTGTGACAAATGGAACACACTTTGCAACATACAAATAGTAATAAGTTTTATTTCTACATATAAACACTTCACTGCAAAGTGTGAAACAATTATCCTTGCATCAAGCAAAGATGCAGATTGACAAAATCAGGCACCATCAATAACTGTGCAGTGTTCACAATATCTCATCTGGTATGGACTGAGCGTTTCATGTTCACTTTGATAATAAAGGTTTGCAGTCTAATGTAAAATGGCAAATGCTGACAGGAAAAATAAAAGCTCCATTTATCAACTAAATGGGGTGTATCAGCTATAGTAAAAGAAAAGATTGTTGCTTTTTCTACTCAGCATACCTTGACTTTACTGGAGTGACCAACTGTTGTCTGGGACAAACTGAATTTTATTTTTCCTCTGATGTGACAAACTCATGTGTGTACTGTGCAGTCTTTCTTACCTGTGTTATGGACTCTTCATCCAGGTGTTGTGACAAATTCTTGTGTGACCTGTGCTGTCTTACCTTTGCTATGGACTCTTTCTCCAGGTGTTGTGACAAACTCTTATGTGTACTGCGCAGTCTTACCTGTGCTATGGACTCTTTCTCCAGGTGAGCTCTGGATCCACACATCACTGCCATGTTTTCCTGTTCATGCACACACACACACACACACACACACACACACACACACACACACACACACACACACACACACACAGAATAACACATTTGTTTGCACGTTACATCCCATATATGATATGAAACACATGCCTGCTAAAACATTTTTTCCCTTCCATTTTCATGTCATGAAATATTTTGCTGACAACTTGAACAAAAATAGGAGAAAAACAAGCAAACAAACAAAAACAACAGTATCAATTTCACTGATGACCAGCATGACTCAAATACAATTCAAGACATGTGACCCCAAATGGAAGGGATCCAAATTTTCTTTGGGTGTTAACTCTTTCGCAGCAAGCCACAAGGATTCTCGCAGCGGATGCCTCACCACACGGCAACACACTGTGATCATACTAGCAGCAGGCAATCTGTCAGACAACACATGTTGACAGAATGGCACTGACTGTCATTCTAAGAATAGCCGCGACCAAAATTTGTTGGTGATTTTCAATTAACTGATTTACGATGAAAATTCTGTCCTTCCTTTGTCACAAGACCTGCACCACAAATTGATAACGGCTGATTTCATTGGTTGATTAAAAAGAAAGCAACCAGTCCAAGTATCTCAGCAGACTAAAGGTGACGAAGATGAAGAGCATGATTTTGATAATAGACCTTTTCGAATCTGACAGATAAGCACAACATTATTTGTACTTTTAATCCAATGTCAAATCGGTCAACAATGCGGTACAAAGCATTCAATCCATTGACAAAAACCCACATTTCTGCATGTCAGTTTTTAGGTAGAATACTGTCACAGCAAAACATGACAGTGAAAATTTTATCCATCAAAGCCATAGCTGCCAACTTTCTATTGGCAAAACCTAGAAGTCAAGGGATTTGGAGGCAAATTTGGCTTTTAACTTGAAGCAGTATTTACATCTGACTCTGAACTGATTAATGGGGGTCTGAAAAGTAAAACATGTCATCCACATTTTGTTGCTTGCAATCAATGAACATCACTCTGCACCTATTTCAGCAAAATGCTACAAACATATTCTAAAAATGACCCCTGCACCGCATTTTCTATTCAACGAAATTCGAAAATTGGATTTTTGTTTGCTTCTTTGCTGTCTCGTTTTCTCTGTCTGTTGTGACAGCACAGCATGAAAGGCCACAGAATTTGACTTAAAAAAAAGGCTGATTATGAATAGCAATAATGATGATGCTATACAGTTCCATTCTGGTAATAAGACACTACATGATAGGGCTGTGCTCTTCCATGCTTTCTTTCATAGTACATTCAGGACGGATGACATGCATACACATAGCAAGCATCTTCCATGAAATATCAAAGTGAATCTTCTTCTTCATCATACACTCAGACAGGAACCTCAGAGGCACCGACAAAGGCTACTGTACGATGGAGGCCCTCCAGAGATCCACAGAGCTTCTCCCTCGTCCATGAATCAGCAAGCCAGGTCTCTGCACTTAGCTCTTTGTGTGTGGGACAGTCCTGCAGGAAGTGTTCCACAGTCATTGGGGCTGTACCGCATGGGCACCCTGAAGACTCGTCAATGAGGAATATTGTGAACATGTGGCGTTTGAGTCTGGAGTGCCCCGTCCTCAGTCTCACAATGTCAAAGTGAGTGATTTTTGACTCAGTTACACAGGAAACAAACGGTTTGCGCCAGCAGGCAGCCCTTCAGTCAGCCCTTCACAGGTAGACTGCTCGTTATGTAAAGGGGCGTGTAGATCACAAAGCACTTAGGCCTTGATCTCAAAGTGGAGACAGGTGCTATGTAAACCCTTGATCTCAAAGTGGAGACAGGTGCTATGTAAACCCTTGATCTCAAAGTGGAGACAGGTGCTATGTAAACCCTTGATCTCAAAGTGAAGACAGGTGCTATGTAAACCCTCGATCTCAAAGTGAAGACAGGTGCTATGTAAACCCTTGACCTCAAAGTGAAGACAGGTGCTATGTAAACCCTCGATCTCAGAGTGAAGACAGGTGCTATGTAAACCCTTGACCTCAAAGTGAAGACAGGTGCTATGTAAACCCTCGATCTCAAAGTGGAGACAGGTGCCATGTAAACCCTTGATCTCAAAGTGAAGACAGGTGCTATGTAAACCCTCGATCTCAAAGTGAAGACAGGTGCTATGTAAACCCTCGATCTCAAAGTGGAGACAGGTGCTATGTAAACCCTCGATCTCAAAGTGAAGACAGGTGCTATGTAAACCCTCGATCTCAAAGTGGAGACAGGTGCTATGTAAACCCTCGATCTCAAAGTGGAGACAGGTGCTATGTAAACCCTTGATCTCAAAGTGAAGACAGGTGCTATGTAAACCCTTGATCTCAAAGTGAAGACAGGTGCTATGTAAACTCTTGATCTCAAAGTGAAGACAGGTGCTATGTAAACCCTTGATCTCAAAGTGGAGACAGGTGCTATGTAAACCCTTGATCTCAAAGTGGAGACAGGTGCTATGTAAACCCTCGATCTCAAAGTGGAGACAGGTGCAATGTAAACTCTTGATCTCAAAGTGGAGACAGGTGCTATGCAAACCCTTGATCTCAAAGTGGAGACAGGTGCTATGTAAACCCTTGATCTCAAAGTGGAGATAGGTGCTATGTAAACTCTTGATCTCAAAGTGGAGACAGGTGCTATGTAAACCCTCGATCTCAAAGTGAAGACAGGTGCTATGTAAACCCTTGATCTCAAAGTGGAGATAGGTGCTATGTAAACTCTTGATCTCAAAGTGGAGATAGGTGCCATGTGAACCCTTGATCTCAAAGTGAAGACAGGTGCCATGTAAACACTTGATCTCAAAGTGAAGACAGGTGCCATGTGAACCCTTGATCTCAAAGTGAAGACAGGTGCTATGTAAACCCTTGATATCAAAGTGAAGACAGGTGCTATGTAAACCCTTGATCTCAAAGTGAAGACAGGTGCTATGTAAACCCTTGATCTCAAAGTGGAGACAGGTGCTATGTAAACCCTTGATCTCAAAGTGGAGACAGGTGCTATGTAAACACTGTTGATAAGAACAATGCTGGTGGTGCAACAGGAACAGGCAGCGCTGGTCAGAAATTTAACGAACAATTCTCAGAGACGCATTCATTAAGTCGATGAAACCTGCATAAAACACACTGAATTCTGGACAGGGGCTGGTCATGAGTGAAAAATCCCCAAAATAATTGCTTCTTATGTGAATCAAATCTACAACCTCCAACTAACTACGGTAACAACAGCAGCTAAGTTTGTTTGGTTTGGTTTGGTTTTCATCATGAAGTGGAAATGTCCAGAAGGATTTTATGAAACAGGAGTATTACTGAAAAATTTAGTAAAGATGGTAATTTCATCATGAAGCAGTGATGTAGATTTCCATCGGTCTCCGGTCATTGACCGATAAAAATGTAAAATGACCGATCGGCTCGACCTCCATCCGGTCAAATGTCCGATCCTAATACAAGCGAAGCGGTCGCATGTCCTATTGTTTTCGCGAGGTCGCGGACAAGTCTACAGCCGTTTTATTGTGCGGAGGCGTGCGAGACTGAGTAGCGTTGAAAGGCAGAGCCAAGCGCATCGCGTGTTCGGGAAAATTTGTACAGCTCTGAGGCTGACGCACTGACTGAAGCGCGATGCGATAGGCGAGAGGAGCACAGACTTAGAATTCAGCAAGAGCGAGTAACTTGTTGAATTTCCGGCCTGCGCGCGGTTTGTTTTCCTTCACATCTGACAGTGGTAAAAACCCAGTTCTAGTCGGCGGACCTTGAGTTAATAAAATACATTTATCACAATGAATCCTGTTCCGAGTCTGGTGTCCTATTATTTTGGTTACTCCAGGACACTGTGTCCTATTGACATTTAATCTCTAGGACACAGTGTCCTATAGGGTGATTAAAAAGTCTACATCACTGATGAAGTGGAAATTTCCAGAACAATTCTATAAAGCAGGAGTATTACTGAAAAATTCAAGGATGGTCACTTTATCACAAAGTGGAAATTTCCAGAATGATTTAATAAAACAGGAGTATTACTGAAAAATTCAGTAAGGATGGTCATTTTCTCACAAACTGGAAAATTCCAGAATGATTTCATAATTCAGAATGGATGGTCATTTTCTGACAAAGTGGACATTTCCAGAACAATTTAATAAAAAACAGGGGTATTATACTGAAAAAAAAATTCAGTATGGATGGCAGACACGCACAGTCCCCTACCTCTGTGTTGATGTGAGGGAGCTCTATCTGCAGCTTGTCCAGGTCAGAGAAGCGACTGGCCCCATCGGCATCAGCAAACAGCAGTTGTCTCCCTCGCCCGCTCAAAATGCCCTGCACACACCAGCCAACGTCTGGTCTTCAGCCCTCACAGTGGGAAGAAACTCTAGGAAGAGCTTGACGGCAGAAGGTCTTCAGAGAAGACCCTCCCCCCCCTCTCAGACAAGTGTTTCCGCCGTGAACTCCTTACACTCTAAGGGGGCAGGGCCGCATCCAGGTCATGACTCCCGGATGCCCTTCTACTGCCAACTTTCTACTCACACAACATTCTACAGCAAAAACAAAAACAAAAATAAACAAGATGCGAAGCATATAAACGTACTCCCAGTTTTCCAAACCGCTTATAAATCAGCCAAGTGCTTTATGAGATAAGAAATAAAGGCAAAATAACGGTTTTAACAGTTATTAAACGATGTACACTTTTGAAACTAGTATTTTAGTCCTCACTGGGCTAAAGCCTGTGTACATACCAAATTTCATCCAAATCGGACAATATGTCAAGAATAACGGTTTTTAACGTTCAGATTTTGAAACACTGCATGGAAGTGCCATTTGTGTGTGATGACCTTTCTATATACAAAATTGCATTAAAATCCACCAATATATAAAAAATAACGGCAAAAATAACGGTTTATACGGTTATATAACCGATATACACTTTGAAAACCGGTATTTTAGTCCTCACTGGGCTAAAGCCTGTGTACATACCAAATTTCATCCAAATCGGACAATATGTCAAGAATAACGGTTCAAGAATAAACGGTTTTTAACGGTCAGATTTTGAAACACTGCATGGAAGTGCTATTTGTGTGTGATTACCTTTCTATATACAAAATTTCAATAAACCCACCAATATATAAAAAATAACGGCAAAATAAACGGTTTAACGGTTATATAACCGATATGCACTTTTGAAACCAGTATTTTAGTCCTGACTGGCTAAAGCCTGTGTACATATCAAATTTCATCCAAATTGGACAATATGTCAAGAATAACGGTTTTTAACGGTCAAATTTTGGAACACTATATAGAAGTGCCATTTGTGTGTGATAACCTTTCTATATACCAAATTTGATTAAAATCCACCTATATATACGAAATAACGGCAGAATAACGGTTTTTAACGGTTGTTTAATCCATTTTCAGCATTACATCACTTACATATGGACAGAGCATCTGATTTGTCACAAGACCATGCAAACCGCTTATAAATTGGCCAAGTACTTTCTGAGATATTCCAAAAAGTAGAAAAACCGTTACAGGCCGTTACAACCATTAGTAACGGCTATAACGGGGCAAACTAAAACAACAGGCATCATCCGTGACCCTAATGAACATACCTGCTATTTTCATAAAGGTCGGCCAAGTACTTTCTGAGATATTCCATAAAGAAGAAAAAACCGTTACAGGCCGTTACAGCCGTTAGTAATGGTTATAACGGTAAACTAAAACATCGAGCATTATTCGTGACCAGGGTTCTTACTCATTTTTCTCTTTAAAATTACAAACTTTTTAAATACTTTTTAAAGACCCTTTCACAAAATTTCAAGCCCATGCGGCATGACACACGCACTAAGACACAGACACAAACACACATACATGACACACGCACTAAGACACGGACACACATACATGCATCATACATGACAATGACATACACACAAAGTAAAAAAAAAATCACATAACTATGTTTGTAGGCAGCAGCTCTTGTAAAAATGTAATCCAAGAACACAAGTTATCCCAATATTCAGTTCATTTTCTAGTGAAGGTTGTTCTGCACTCACAGTTGTGATCAAATAATCCTCTCAGCCTCTAGTTCTAAATTCACAGAAAATGTTGACAAAATTATGTCCACAGCATTACTGTGATGATGGACCACAAGCAAGCAGGTCTTTTTTCTTTTATGGTCTGCTCAACCTGTGGTCATCTCAACCTTTTTCTCAGCCACCCTCCTCCGGATAGCATTTGACTCTGCTATCAGAGTCAGCGGCCAAACTTTTCAGCATCCTCTGACAATTTGTTGGCAGACTTCTCCATCTCAGCAATGTCGTTTTGGAGACGTGCTTTTTTGGCTCTCAGTTCTTTAGTTTCTTCCTCTGCAGCCTCTCTCTTCCTGTTCCTCTTTTCTGGCCTCCTCTTCCCGTTTTTTCTCCAGGTACTCACGATGTTTTGCCCTAGCAGTAGGCTCATAGCTGAGCATCTCTTTGTATTGGCACCTTTGTTACACCCCTGCCTTTCTGACTGCCTGCATAACCTCCTCCTTGCTACAAGGCCCTTTTTCTGAAGATTTTCAGTGTTTGCTTTTTTTTTTTGGCGGGAACCTCTTTTCCCACCGAAGCTTGTCCGGGGAAAGCAGAAAACGGGCTTTTCAGTAAAACTCCAAACGGGTCCGCACATTTTTTGTTTTTTTCCAACCCTTTTAAAGGGAAAAGGGGGTAAATTCCCTTAACATCCCCACAAAAGGCTAAAATTTTTAACAAAATCGGGGTCGGGAACTTTACATTTTCTTCTGCATTCCCCTTAACGCTGCTAAACCCAACGTTTGGGCTTTTTGGTCGTTTTGAGGCAACCCCTTTCTTCATCGACAGTATTCCCAAAGGTTCCCTGAGTTTAAACTCGGGAGCCGGTTTTCCCCACTGTCCTTTTTTTTTTCATCAGCAAATTTTTTTGTCAGGCAGTTTGGGGTCCATCCACGGAAAAATTTCGGGGGAGGGGGAAAGGAAAGATTGGTATTTTTTCCAGAAATTTTTTTTGTCAGGGAATGGGGAAGGGTCCGGGCATCGCTCCTGAAGCTGTACTTAGCATGAACAGGGGCCCCCCTTTTTGGCCCAAAAGGTTTCGACCAGCGCAAACCCCACATCCCCCTTTGGGGTTTTCTACAGTTTGCTGCCCACGACCGCCCCCCCTTGGGGGTTTCTGCCCTGAAAAGGATGGGCCCTAGGGGGGGAGTAAAGGAGTGACGACCTCACACCCCCGCAAGAGACCCACAATAAAGTTTAAAGATAAAAACCCCTTTTTTCACACCAGCAAAAAAAGCATTCCAACCCCACAACCAGGGCACAATCAAATCAAGCACCCCAAAACGCACAAAAACAGGCACAACACAAACAAGCACTCCAACCCCCCCAAAAAGCCTTTATAAAAAAAACCATTTCCCCAAAAACGACGTCCACAATCAAAATTTTTAAAAGCTTTTCCAACAATATGACAAATACAAAAATTAAAAAGAAACTTTCCCAGCACGTCCCCTTCTAACCCCATGGATGCGCCACCCCCTGCCTCTTTAAAGGGTCAATTTGGGACACCCTGTCGCACTAGTGCCCAAACCCGGGTGGGTTTCTCGCGGGGAGCCGCCAAAGCCGACACCCTCGACTCACAAGCAGGCATGAAGGGGCGTGTCCCGGAGGGGGGGGGGGGGGGGGGGGGGGGGGGGGGGGGGGGGGGGGGGGGGGGGGAAACGGGCGTTGTTACGGGGGTTCCTGGACGGGGGCCGGGGGCCGGGCCCCAGTAAAGACGGCGGGCTCCTTTTACCAGTCCGGGGTCCCGACCAAGGCGGGCCTCGCCCCACGCTTTGGCCCCCCATCCATCCCCATCCCACCAAGTGGGGCCTAAACCCACGTGGCACCATCCGGGCCCGGGGTCTCACCCAAGGGGCCCCCCAAAACCCACACGTGGCACCATCCAGCCCCGGGGCCCTCACCCCAGAGCGTGGCCTCAACCAGAAACGTGGCCCCCAAATCCAGTCCGTACCCGGGGAAAACCCCCCCCAAAGGGGGGGGGGGAACGTACCCTTGGGGGAAAGAGGAAAAAGGGGAGGGAAAAGAAGGAAGGAGGAAGGAAGAAGGAAAAAAAGAAGGAAGGAGGAAGGAAGGGTACTGGAACCCCCCCGTCAGTACAGCCCTGCCCCCAAGCCCAAATTTTAAAAAAGCCACTCGCAGATGGGGGGGGGGAAAAGTCAATAAAACGCACCAACACCCCCCAGTTTAACACGACCTAAGCATAAAACAGAAAACCAAAAAAAATGGGTTAAAGCCCTTCTCACAGGGCAGGTAAGGGACTGCATTAAATCAACAGGCAATAAAAAAATAGGAATTATCTTCACCCTTCTCTCACTCATTTTTAAAACAATTTCCTTTCTTAGGAAATAAAACCAACACAGCGCCCCTCGCAAAATAACTGCCACCACATTTGCAAATAAAAATTAAAGGCAAATTTGTCACATTTTATACCACTTTTAAAAATAACCAAAATCCCAAACCCAAAGCTTTCCCCAAACCGACAAATCATGCAACGCACGCCCCGCGAACAAAAAAACCCCCCCTTCCCTTGCACACAAAACCCCCGGTGGCCGAAGGTTTAAAGTCCGGCAAAAATGTACGGGGGCGGACGACCCGAGACCCCGCAATTACCCCCCCTAAATCCCAGGTTCCTCCCCATCCCCACCGACTCCCCCTCACCAATCAAAAAAACAGGAAAAGAATTTTGGAAATTTTTTAAAGGGCCAGGTTAAAAGTTTGAATTACCAAAAAAAGGGTCTAAAAACAATATTTCTTTTAAAATTTTTAAAAAACAAAAAAAAATTGCCCCAAAAGAGAAAAAAACCCCGCAAAACCAAAACAAACCAAAAAAAACCAAACCCCCGAAACTGAGGGCTTACCCCTACCCGGGGTGACCCAAAAAGAGGGGGGTCAAACGCCTTCCTGCCCTCTGCCACCCGGGGGGGGGGGGGGAAACCAAAAGGGCACGGGTGGGGAGAAAGAAAAGTGATGTCCCTCTCCTACGGGCCCCCGACTGGGGAACTAAAGTTTACCGACTTTTCCCCTCGTGAAAAGGTAAAGAACCAAGCCCGGAGAAAAACGCCCCCAAGGGGCCCACCCTTCCGCTCGGTGAAACTAACCCCCCTCACAATGGGGGCCAACATCCCAAATGCGCGTCACGGATGACATACTTTAAAAACTAAAAGAAACGAAGCACGTGCGACAGGTAAAAGACAGGCGGGGGCCGATAAACAGAAAATTTCGAGAAAAAGGGTACCACCCCCCGTAAACCCTACAGGATAAATAGCAGGGGCAGGGGGAATAAAAAGAGAGAAGAGAAAAAACCAAACCGAATTGAGCTGAACTACCCCAAAAGGTGAAACCGCACCACAAGCCACTTTAAAAGGGAAACATCACGACAACAGCAACGACAATAAAAAAAATAATAATTCCCCCAACCCAAGAGGGGGTCAAACTTTTTAGGCCCGTGCCAAACTCCGTGAAAAACCCCCCTTCAAAAGCATCTTTTCTTTTAATAAAATGCCCCTTTTGGGAAACCTTGACCATGTGCAAATTTCAAAACAAGGGTAAAAAAAAACCCCCAAACTCTCTGTGTCGACAGAGTACGATAAAATCCAAAACAAACTTTCTAAAATTAAATTCACACAGGGAAATACATAATCCCACTTTTAATCAAACAACTAAGAAAACCCTTCCCAAACCATGAAAGAAACAATCCAAACCCAAATTGGGTGATTCACAAACCTTTAACATCACTGAAGTGAAAACTGCCCACTACCCCTGAAACAGAAAAAAAAGGGGGGAAATATAACCCTGGTTGGGGGGGAAGCGTCCCTTTTGACCGAAATTTTCC
This sequence comes from Conus ventricosus, assembly GCA_018398815.1. Lineage (NCBI taxonomy): Eukaryota > Metazoa > Mollusca > Gastropoda > Neogastropoda > Conidae > Conus > Conus ventricosus. Next base: position 77,816,085 of record CM031601.1, on the reverse strand, counting down.
CCAATTGCGACAAACGGAGCTCGGCTAAATAAGCATATCCTATTACGGGAAACCCCTTATATGACGGAAAAAGGTGAACGCAGACTCTGCGTTCCCCCCTGCCAAACCCTCATGAGCCCGACGACTGACGGGCCGGCCCCCTTTCCAAGCACGGAGAGGATGATGACCCGCTCTCCAGAAAAAAACTTCCGGCCCCGTACTTTCTTTTTTGGGGCACGCCATGCGCGCCCAAAACCCTGCCTGAGAGATTCAGAAACCCGTAGGGGCATCGAAAGCCCCTAAGCGGACACCCCCGGGGTATCGACTCGCAAAATTCAAACCACAAAACCAAAAGTGTAGCGTAAACCGCGATGGGAGGGGGATTAAGGGGTCCCCACCAGGTCAAACCCCAAACCCTTTGCTGAATGCCCCCCCCAACCCAAAGGCACAGACCCAAAGGAACAAAGTTTCCCAAGCGACCCTTGGGGCTTTGTCCTTTGGGCAGACATCGCAACTGCGGCAGAAACTGCCAAAACCTTTCGAGTTCCCCCCCGGCCAAAAACCCCTGTTTTAACCCCGCTGGGAGAGTCCGTTTGGGACCCCCAATTTTTTGACCTGCCAGGGGGATCGTGGGCCCCGGGAAAGAACAGACCCTCAATTTTTGGGGGAACAACAAGCGGGCTTGCCAAAAACGATCTCCCTGATAAAAAACCCTAAAAAGAACCCCTTGTGAGCTTGAAGCCCCCTTTGGGCGTGCCCGGGGCGACTGAGGGGACGATCCACAATTTTGCTTGGCGTTGGGCATCCAAGTCCCGGCCTGAAAGGGATAACCCGCAGGAGGGGCCCTTTTGCCAAAACCCTCCAAGATCGGCTGAAGAACGGACCAATTCCTTTTTTCCTGCTTCTTAGCTTGGCGCGTGTGGTGACTCCCCCCCACGCCGTACGGGAAATCCGTAACACGGACTGACTGCGTCCGTCGGGCAAAAGGTAAGGGAAATTCCCTATGAAAAAGGGAAAACAAAGGCGCTCCACCCGATGGCCCATACTTGGGCCACAGAATAGGGGGTGAGATAGAAACGAGAAACGGGAAGGACGGGGGGAAGGTAAAACCACCCCCAAACCCCCGCACCCCATCAAAGGGGGCCCGCCCCCCCGGGGGCCTTAGGGGAAACAAATCCTTATCCACAAAAGTGTTGATGCCCCGAATCCCTGGGGGGTTCCGCCCAAAGGGTTGAACCAACAACAAAAAGCCCCCTTGGACACTCTGTACCACCAGAACTTGGATGGACCCCACGTTAGCCGGGGCGCGAGGACTGAAAGGACTAGCCCCCCCTGAAATACCAGCGGCTTTTTTGGGGAAACTTTCCTAATTTGGGCCCGGGGCACCACAAAGAAAAAAAAATCGGGGGTTTTGAGGTCCCCCATTTAACTGCCGCCCTGTTTTTTCCCCCCCCCTAGCAGTTTTTCGGCGCCTTATTGCCATAAATCCCTTTTGGGGGGCTTCCCTCTCCGTATCTGGGCGATGTCCATAAGCCCGCACTTTTACAAACACCTCAGGTGGAAACGCAAACCGCAAAAACCTGAGGTGCTGACTCGCCTATCCGGGTTTCCCCAACTCTGGGGGCACAGTGTTGGTAGCTGTTCAATGAGGATCAGATCCTCCAGCTCCCAAAAGAAACCCAAAAGACGGGCCCGTAAACCCCAAACGTTTTTCGCAGCCAAACACCAAACTGCAAAGAAGGCCCCGTCGTTATTTTTCTTCTTTGGCCTGAACTTTTCCCCTGAAGTCTCTGGGGGAAAGGGGGAAACGGGTTACGCAGAGGGCCCAAAAGCATTTCTGAAAAAGGGTTTCAAAACCCCCATTTAAGAGTGAGCACACACTCCCCTTTCAGCACCAGAATAACCAGAAAAAAAAGGGCAAAAGCCTTTTGTTCCCAACCCAAATTTTATGAAAAAAACAACCTTTTCCCAAAAGCTCCCAGGAACATACCCAAAGTCCCTCACTAGGGCTGAACTCGGAAGCTTTTAACTTTTTGGGGTCTAACCTATCACCTTCCTGGTATTAAACCCCCCGACTTTCAGATGCGGGAGACCCCCCGAAAGAAATTTTTTCCATCTCCTCCCACGCAAGCCCCATCCTGTCCCAATTTCTTTCCCACGGAGGGGGACCTCTTCCCTACGCTGAGCACCTCTTCCCTAAGCTGAACCTCCTGCCCGGCAGCCCCCCTCCCCGCGCAAGCACCTCTTTTCCCCAAGCGGGGCAGCCTCTTCCCCAAAGCTGAGCCTCCTGTCGGGACTTCTTTTCCTTTCAAGGGGCCCCCTGTCCGGGGGAAGGGCCCCTTTTCAACGCAGCATAGCCCTACCCATGCAGAATCCCCTGTCTGTCAGTCTCCTCTCTGCGCAGAAACCTCAAACCTATCCAACCCCCCTCCCAAAGCAGAGTTTCCCCGCCTAGGGGCCTCTTCCCAAACCCGAGCAAAACCCTTCCCTACGGAGGGGTTCCCGCTGAACCTCCTCTCGTCGGTTTCTGCCAAAGGAAAAACAGACAGGGGAAATCCTGGAAGGAATTTCCCCCTCCCGAAAACAGGAGGGAAACCCCCCTCTGACCCGCCCTTGGTTCCCCCGACCTTTCCCCCTGGAAAGTCCCCCCCGGGCCAAAAACCCCCTTACAGGGGAACAGGGGAATAGGGTTTTGGCTTTTTTTCTGCACCAACAGAAGGCCCCCCAGTTGCTTTTGCCTTTCTCAAAGGGTTTCCCCTGGAAGGGGCCATTGGGGTTTTCCCCCACAGGAAAAACCCCAAACGAAGAAAAGTGAAAGTACTCCTGGACTAATGTGGGTACGCACCCGGGAAAAATGGGAAAATCACCGCAGTCCCATGTGCGGTACTAAAAATGGGGGAAAAATTTAGAAACCCCCTTCTTCGTCCCCGATACCATACCCAAACCCGCCCCGGAAAGTTGCCCGCCCAAATATTCCTACATTTTTTCAAAAAACAGGGGAAAGACAAATTTCCAATTTAAAAAAAAAATAATTTTGGGGTTGTGTATATTGCTTTTGTTTTGGGTGTGCGGTGGGCGGACAAGTTTCCGGCTGCTCCCCTCTGGCAACACCGCCTCTACAACACAGCAAAAGTCGGTGGGGTCACTGAAAAAAAAAAAAAAAACAAAAAATATTCCGGCTGCCCCCCTCTGGCAACAACCCCCCTCCACACACGAGCAACCGTGCGGGGGGGGCTGGCCCGAAAAAAAACCAAAGGGAAAACGGAATTTCCGGGGAGAGGGAAAAAAAAAAAGACAAAACGGGGGGCCGGGGGGGGTTAAAAACCCCCTGGGCTCAATAACCCGGGAGAAAAAAAAAAACAAAGGGGAATGCTAAATACACAACGAGAAAAAGGAAGACTGGGGTCGGCAAAAAAAAGAAAATTTTGGCCGCCCCTGAGGGAACCCCCCGGGAAAGGGGGGGGTCTGGACGCGGTCGACTCCCCTCTTTTCACCTCGACCCCCCGGTCAAAACCGGATTTCCCTTTAGGCCACCAAGAAACCCTTTTACGCTTAAATCACCCCAGCCCAAACCCCCCAAAAAAACAAACAAAGACAAACTGACTAAACATCTACAAAAAAAACCCAAAAATAAAAAAGGAACTCTTCGAAAAAAGAGAAGAGACAGCCAAAACCCTTTACATCCCGGGCAGCCCCCACAAAATTTTCCCCAACCCACCCCTGGGGGTCGCCCCGACAGAAAACGGGCAAAGGGGGGAGTGAAGGGGTGACTTTACCTCACAAAGCCCCGCAAAAAACCAAAACAATCAGATTACGATACAAAAACCCCCCTTTATTCACACCAGCAAAATAAGCAATTTCCCCCAAAAACACAAAACATGCACAAACACAAACAAGCACCCAACGCACACAAAAAGGGAAAAATCACAATTTAAGCACTCCAACCCCCCAAAAACCCTGCAAAGATTATTAAAAAAACATTTTAACCATACCAAAGTAAAACAATCCCCAATTAAAGCGTTCCAACACATATGAAAATATACAAAAATTAAAAAAGAAAAAATTTCCACATCGATCCCTTCTAACACCAAAGGTGCGCCCACACCCCTGCCTCGTCAAGTCTACTGGGAGCACCCTGTCGCACTAGGGGCTCCCCGGGCCGGGTCGGGTTTTCGCAGGGGGTCCTCAAAAAACCGACACCCTCGGCTCACAAGCAGGCAGTTAAGAGCGGTCCCGGGGGGGGGGGGGGGGGGGGGGGAAAGTGGGGGCTGTTCCTGGAGGTCCTGGACGGGGGGCAGGGGCCCGGGCCCTCAAACGGGGGGGGCTCCTCTACCATTTCCCCGTCCGACCAAGGCGCTTTTCACCATCCAGTTCCGCGATCCCACCAAAATGTGGGCCCCCAAACCCGCAAAGTGGCACCCCCCAGTCCGTGGGCTCCCGCCAGAGCGTGGGGCCCCCAACCAGCACGTGGCCCCCATCCAGTCCGTGGTTTTCCAAACCCGAGCGTGGGGCCCCAAAACCCCACGTGGCACCATCCCGTCCCCTCCTTTTCCCCCTGAAAACCCCCAAAGGGGGGGGGGGGGAAATTTGCTGGGAGGGGAGGAGAAAAGGGGGGGAAGGAAAAGGGAAAGGGGGAAGGAAGAAGGAAGAAAAAAAGGAAGGAGGAAGGAAAGGGACTGGAACCCCGGGCCCTCAGAAAAGCTGACCCAGCAGCTAAATCTTAAAACCACTCGCATGATGGGGGAGGGAATCCCACCAAAAAGCACCAAAAGCCCCGCCCTTAAAACAGACCCAAGCAAACACAGAAACCAACAAAACGTTAAAGTCTTCCCCACATTAAAAGGTAAGGGGCTGCATTAAAAACAACCAGGCTATAAAAAAAAAAAATAAATTTTCTTTCCCCCCTTTTCTCACCTTTACTTTAACAATTTCCCTTCTTAGGAAATTAAAAACCCCACAGCGCCCGCAAAAAACTGCCACCCCCAAAATTTCAAATAAAATTCAAAGGCAAATTGCACATTTTAAAGCCAAAATTTCAAAAACACAAAACTCCAACCCCCCAACCCCAAAAAAGACAAAAACATGCGTAACCCACCCGCGAACATAAAACTCTTCTCCTTGCACACACAAAAAAGACCGGGGGCCGAAGGGTAAATCCGGCGAATGTACAGGGGGGGAACCCAGCGAGACCAAGCAAAATTCCAACCCTGAATCACCAGGGTTTCCCTCCCCTCCCCACCGACTACCGCAACCCCCAAATGCATAAAAAGGGGAAAAAAATTTTGGAAATAATTTTTGAATTTGGGCCCGGGTTTAAAAATTGAAAATTTAAACCCGAGAAAAGGGCTCAAACAATTTTTTCTTTTTCAATTTTGAAAACAAAAGAAAATTTTCGCAAAAGAAAGAAAAAGCCGGGCCTAACAACAACAAACCAAAACAAACAAACCACGAAACTGATGCTTACCAGCTACCCGTGGGTGACCCAGAAGAGGCGGGTCAAACGACTCTCTCTGCCCTCTGTCCAGTCGAGAGGACAGAGGCACAGGTGCGGAGAAAGAAGAAGTGATGTCCCTCTCCTACAGGCCGACTGTAGGAACTGAAGATACCGACTGTACCCTCGATGATACGGTGAAGAACCAAGACCGGAGCAGGCGCTCCCAGAGACATCTTCCGCTCGAGTGAAGAGCTAACCTCCCTCAGCAATGGCGGCCAACATGCCATGCTGCGTCACAGAGTGAGCATACTTCAAACTAAAAGAAACGAAGCACGGCGACAGGTAAAAAGACAGGCGAGAGGCCGCTAGACAGCAAGTTCGAGAGAAAAGTACCAGCCACCCGTGAACCTACAGGATAAATAGCACGGGCAGTGGAATAAGAGAGAGAGAGAGAGAAAACAAACCGAAGTTGAGCTGAACTACACCAAGGTGCAACCGCACCACAAGCCACATTAAGGACGGATACACGACAACAGCAACGACAATAAACAAATGAATAATTCCGCCACCCTAGATGGGTCAAACGTCGTAGGCCTCGTGACAAACTCGTGACAATTGCCTTTGTTTTGAAAGTCGATGCTGAAATTGCAGCAACACTCTCAGCCTTCGAAGTAATGGAAGGTTTCAAAAACCTTTCCATGAAACCCTTCACCAGCCTGGCTATCTCAGACACCAAGAAGGGCATCATGGCCTGTCCGTCTGGAAATCCCTTAACAGGGCTGCAGTTCATCACTAATCGTCACAAAGAATTGCAGTTTGGCCTTCAGAAGCTTGTCACCCAACATGCCCAGCAAGTCTCTGTAAGATTTGCACGATGGTTCAGACACGGTCTTGTTCTTGGCATGAGAGCAGTAGGACACAAGAAAAGGAAGGACAATTGCTCTCTCTGCTGGCTGCACGTTTTCCAGCCATCTGAAAAAAAAAAGCAATCATAAATATGTAGGTGTATCATAAAAAGAATGAGTGTGTGTGTGTGTGTGTGTGTGTGTGTGTGTGTGTGGTGTGTGTGGTGTGTGTTGTGTGTGGGTGTGTGTGTGCATGCGCATGCGCGTGTGTGCGTGCGCATGTGTGCCTATTCTATGTGTGCGTGTGAGTGTGTTTGTGTGTGTGTGTGTGTGTGTGTGTGTGTGTGTGTGTGTGTGTGTGTGTGTGTGTGTGTGTGTGTGTGTGTGTGTGCATTAGTAACATACCTGTGCTTGCAGAACTTGAGTGGCAAGGCTGGTGCACCAACTGTGTTGACAAAGTCGTCCCTTCGGGCTGGCGAGTCATGGAAGAGATGATAAGCGGAGCTCAGGAATGTCTCCAGGGCCCACTTCGCTGCCTCACACCCACTACGAAAAGCATTGGAATGGTATGCAGCCCACATGTGCCTGTCTGGAGGATCTTTTTGTTTCCAGTGGAGGTTTCAACCTCCTCCTGTAGTAGTCTGTGGACTTTTTGTTGACGTTTGGACCATCCATAGATATCTGTAGGAGACGGGAATGGCCCAACTTCCTGATAACTGGACCAAGTGGACCTTTATGTCCTCAGCAGTGGCATGGCCAAGAAACTGGAGCTCAAGAAGGCAGTCCTGACATGCTCTTTCTCCCATATGCGGACATATATATCCATCTGCTTCTCTTGAAGATGCTGGTTTAGTGTCTCGTCAAACAGAAGAACATACTCAGTCTGCTGTTTGATCTGGTCTTTCAGTTGTTTTTTGAAGTATGGGGAAAGTCCAAATGTGTAGAGGTATGTGGTTTTGCTTCTCGCACATTGAAATGACTGAGCTATCGCACTATCAGTGAAACATAGCAGCAAACACATCCCCGATGTCCACTACTTGATTTCATGCTGTAATGACTATCAATGCTTTTCAGTGCCACAGCATTTCTGCTTTCAGAGAGTCACTTTTTTGTACATGTCCATGAAGAGTCCCTGGAGACAATGTCGTTGGTTAGCTGTCGACGTTGATACCTGTGGCCGGGTGCTGGATGAACTCGCTGGCATCACCCCAGAGGAAGCACTGTAGCTACTGATGGAGCCAAAGCTTGTGTTGCAGATACATTCTTCTTGTGCTTCTGGCCTGTTCAATATTAAAAGAAGAAATTGTAAATAAACATGCATGTTCTTGATGGTATGCTGAAACTTTATATGTGTGTGTGTGTGTGTGTGTGACCATCAAGACAAATGCTTAAATAGTCTATAGTACTGTTTATGTTATGATATGCATGGCAACACCTAGTAAAGACAGAATTTGAGAGAGGAGGAGGTGGTGGAATGGAGGGGAGGGGGGGGCACAGAGATGAAAAGAGTGTGAGAGAAACTTGCAAAGATAAGATAAGTTACTCAGAAACAAGTGTGTTTTGAGAGACAGACTCACAGAGAGAGAGAGAGAGAGAGAGGGGGAGAGAGGGAGAGAGAGAGAGAGAGAGAAAAGAGAGAGGAGAGAGAAAGAGAGAGAGAAAAAAAGTGACAATCGTCTAGATGAGGCACCCCCCCCCCCCCCCCCCCCCCCCACAATTTCTCCGCTTCTTTCTGTTTTTTTTCAAAATTGCCTTTTTCAGTATAGATAGAGAACCCTAACACTAACCCTTTAGCCTAATAGCCCTATGCTGACGGAGAAGCAAAAGCTCTTGAAGTTTAGTGGCAAATAGAAGCACGACCCGGTTTCACTGTAGGGGGGTGCCTCAGCTAGAAGATCGCACATAAAAAAAATCGATGCTTACCTTGACTGTGAACAATCACAGCTTTCTCGCCCTTGACGAAACGTTGATCGTTTTCGCACAGATGTGGCAGTATGCAGCCCTTGGATTTGCAGGGTCACGCCTCAGCCACTGAGAAATTCCGCTTTGTGAGCCAAGAAGCTCTAAATAGGCACAGCCCCGGCATTTTTTTTCACATCGAATACCCCGGATGTGCACAAACAGAGAAGAGCGTTAGGCCTCATTAATTATCTCCCTTGCGTCGTCTGCTACCAAGCCAGTTCAAACCGGTCAAGTTCAGAAACGATTCGCGATTATTATTATTTTTTTTTATCAAGTTTTCTGTAAAATTTAAAAGAATCTGCGGCAGCAGTTTGATTTCGTTTGCAGATGCCGCAAATATAAGCTGGGAAGATGAAATAGCTGCTCAGTTGATGAAAATTAAAGACTTTTACAAACCTTTGACTAGAATGCTGTTTTTTTACTGACTTTTTAAGGGCTTAAAAATGAGGTGGTGATTTTTACAAACTTTTACCGACCTTTAAAAACCGTACGAACCCTGGTGACCCATAATGAACATACCTACAAATTTTCAGAAAGATCGACCAAGTACTTTCTGAGATATTCCATAAAGAAGAAAAAGCGTTACAGGCCGTTACAGCCGTTAGTAACGGTAAACTAAAACGTCGGGCATCATCCTTGACCCATAATGAACATACCTACAAATTTTCAGAAAGATCGACCCAGTAGTTTTGTCTGGAGCGAGTGGAACACATTTTTGACCACGGACACACACACACACAGACACACACACAGACACAGAGCATTTCTTCGTTCCCATTCTAAAGTACTCCCTGTTCTTAAGAATTGGGAGTACAAAAAACAGAAGGAAATGGGAAATGGAAGTGGGAAGGTGGTAAGGCAGTAATGTAAAGATCACGAAAAAAGGAATAATGATGATTAAGGACAGTGTAAAGGAGGGGAAGGGTGGTGAGGGGTGAAGAAACCATGAGAAGGGAGAGGGGTGGTGGAAGGGTGGTAGAGCTGAGGGGAGGAGGGGGTGGGGTGGGGTGGGGTAAGGGAGGCAGATGGGCTAAAGGGTGAAGGGTTTGCGAAAAATGGTGATGGGGAAAAGACGATGATTGAGGTAGGAAATGCATAGGAAGAAGACTGGGGAAAGGAGAGGTGGGAAAAGGGGTGGAAAAAGGAGGGGTGATACAGGATCACAAGGGAGGAAGAGTAGAGGAGAGGGAAGGGGATGTTTACTATGGGTGGTGAGGATCATAGCTGTGGGGAAGGAGAGGTGGGGTGGAGATGGGGAAAAGCCGATTCAATTTCCTGCCCAAGAATCTTATTTGAAAAAAAAAAAATGGAAGTAGATGTGGATGGTGTATTTGTGTGAAAGGGATGGAGGGAAGGGAGGAATGGACAAAGGGGTAAAGACACATGGGTGAGGGGGGGAAGGAAGGTGAGAGATTGTAACTTGCCTTATCTATACTTTCTGACTTCACTTTTTCTCTCTTTTCTTTCTTTCTTTTTACCTTCTTTTTGTACTCCCAGTTCTTATAGGACAGGAAGTACTTTAGAATGGGAACGAAGAAATGCTGTCTGTGTGTCCATCTGTCTGTCTGTCTGTGTGTCCATGGTCCAAAATGTGTTCCACTCGCTCCAGACAAAACTACTGGGCCGATCTTTCTGAAAATTTGTAGGTATGTTCATCATGGGCCACGGATGATGCCCGTTGTTTTAGTTTACCGCTATAGCCATTACTAATGGCTGTAACGGCCTGTAACAGTTTTTCTTCTTTACGGAATATCTCAGAAAGTACTTGGCCGATATTTGTAAAAATGAGCAGGTACGTTCATTATGGGTCACGGATGAGACCGATGTTTTAGTTTACCTCGTTATAGCCGTTACCAATGGCTGTAACGGCCTGTAACGGTTTTTCTTCTTTATGGAATATCTCAGAAAGTACTTGGCTGATTTTTTGTGAAAATTTGTAGTATGTTCATTATGGTCACGATAATGCCGATGTTTATTTACCTATATACCGTTATTTATGCTGTAACGGCCTTAATGTTTTTCTTTTTGGAAACTCATAAAGTACTTGCACCGTTTATGAAAATTAGCATATTTCATATGGTACAGATGAGCCTGATTTTATTTGCCCGTTATGCTGTACTAGGTTTAACCTGTAACGTTTTTCTCTTTATGGAATATCTTAAGTATATGGCCGATTTATAACGTTGGTATCTTGTGAAAATGGAGCTTGTCCATTTAATGGTACATGCGAAAAAATTAAACAACCCAATCTGGAAGCGCGTCCATTTTGCCGGACATAGTTCTATATAAAAATTTGGCTATATAACGGTTGATCAAGGGCCACAATTAATATAAGGTTCGAATTCGACGGTTCCAACCGACTGACAACTGTTTGATCGAAATTGATGAGACGCACGCCCAGTGAGCCTGCGACCATCTAACCTTTTTACACTGACAGGCTACATAAGCCATTAGACCGTCATTTAGTGTGATGGGGTGTTAATGTTGGGGGGGGTTTAAATCTGAAATTTTAATAAAATGTACCACCACAAAGACTTAGTGTGTAGGCGAATCTGATTGTTTAAAATCCTAAATTTTGGAATATTGACTTTGGATATTAGGGTAATACACTAGGCCTTAGTCTCGGATTTGGAACAGATCGGAACGAATAAAGATGTAGAGTGAGAAACGGAGAACTGGGTAAAAACGTAAAACAGTTATTAGCCTAGGTTCTGGGTCTAAAAGCCTGGCAGGGAGATGAAGAGCGTTTGAAATAGAACCATATATATCTCAAGGCAAGGATTTTTTTAAAGGCATTTTTAATTATGAAAAAAAAGAAAAAAAAGAAAAAAACACCTTCCTTAATAACAACTCAAGAGACCAGTGCAATCTTAATGCAGGCCAGAAACAGACAACGATCATAGTCTTACAACTGGGGCAATGTTCGACCCATACTACCACAGCACATTCAGGAGTTCTACCTGACCAACCGTGCAGCCAGACCGTCCAGACATTCACTGGACGAAGCAGACCAAACATGCCAGCAGTTGTCGTGTTGGAAAGTGAAGTGAAAAAAAAAAAAAGGAAAAGAAAGAATATACGTGCAGTTTAAGACACCATGGCCAGGTAAAGTAGAAATTACAGGCAGTTAGTCAATGCATTTAATAAATCAAGTGAACTCAGAAAACGAAAGTTTATTTTAAATCCATAGCACGATGTTTGTTCGATTATCAGAGTAGTAAAAGACAGACTCAATATGTTATGTGACGAATGCATGAATTGAATGAATTGAAGCAAGCGTGACGGGATTGGCTATGCGTAGTTCCTCCACGATATCACCCGAGGATACAGTCACGAATAATGCCCGATGTTTAGTTACCTTTATAACCGTATACTAATATGAACGGCCTAAGTTTTCTCTTATGAAATCTCAGATAAGACTAAACCGACAGTAATGAAAATTAGCAGATACGTCTATGGATCACAGAGATCCTATGTTTTAGTTTCCCCGTTAAGCCTTACTACTACGGTTGTAACACCTGTAACGGTTTTCTTCTTTAGGGATATCTTAGAAAGTACTTGGCCGATTTATAAACGGTTTGGATGATCTTGTGACAAATTGGAGCCTCTGTCCATATGTAAGTGATGTAATGCTGAAAATAGATTAAACAACCGTTAAAAACCGTTATTCTGCCGTTATTTCTTATATATAATGAAATTTGGTATATAAAAAGGTTATTACACACAAATGGCACTTCTATATAGTGTTTCAAAATTTGACTGTTGAAAACCGTTATTCTTGACATACTGTCCAATTTGGATGAAATTTGATATGTACACAGGCTATAGCCCAGTGAGGACTAAAATACCGGTTTCAAAAGTGTATATCGGTTATATAACCATTAGACCGTTATTTTGCCGTTATTTTTTTTACATATTGGTGGGTTTTAATGAAATTTTGTATATAGAAAGGTTATCACACACACAAATGGCACTTCCATGTAGTGTTTCAAAATCTGATTGTTTAAAACCGTTATTCTTGACATATTGTCCGTTTTGGATGAAATTTGGTATGTACACAGGCTTTAGCCCAGTGAGGATTAAAATACCAGTTTCAAAAGTGTACATTGGTTAAATAACCGTTAAAAACCGTTATTTTGCCTTTATTTCTTATCTCACAAAGCACTTGGCCGATTTATAAGCGGTTTGGAAAACTGGGAGTACATTTATATGCTTCGCATCTTGTTTTTTTCCTTTCTTTTATTTTTACCGTTCTCCCACTGACACCACTCCCATGACCTTCAGTCCAGCTCCCCAGACACAGCCACACTCTAGTCTACACACTGCTGGGGACCACATTGTTCAGATCACAGACCACACACAAGAGCATACGCAGGATTACTGATTTTACATGACGGCTTCTGCGTGGCAACAGACCATCAAAGACAGCATTTACAGGATTACAGATCGCACAGAATAGCATGTGCAGGATTTCAGATCATGGAGGACAGCTTCTACAGGATTATCAGATCGCACAGAATAGTATGTGCAGGATTTCAGACCATACGGGACAGCATCTGCAGAATTACAGGCAATAAAGGGCAGCATCTGCTAAATTACAGATTCACGTGAACGATCACATCAACAAAATGTGGGATTTCAAACCTAAAGGACGACTGGGGATTAAGACCCACAAAGACTTTGGGGATTATGATCCAAAAGACAGCATCTGAGAATTACGATCACACAGAATGCATTGTGGGGTCTCAGTCATACAGGACAAAATTCATGATTATGATGAAAGGGAAAAATGTATACAACTATCACACATACCCTTCCGAAAATAACCTATACCCTTCAGTCATAAGTCAAAAAACAAAACAAAAAAAAAAAAAAAAAAACCCCCGATCCTGGACAAGAGATCCCGTTTTTCAACTTTATGACATGGGGGGGCCTTTGGTACTGCCAACGACAGCCCCACCCTTGCCTGGGTTTCCGCCAGGGTCAGAACACCACTTTGTTGCCCCGTACTTCTTGAGTATTTCAGTGCTGTTGTAAAAAAACAGTTAATAATCTCAGTGGCATGCATGAAATCTGTTACCTCCCTTTCTGGGAGCATGTCAGAGCTGTTATAAATTGTCTTCTTCCCAAAGGGGTCAGTAAAAATGTGTTACTTTTTTTTCCCTGATTTTCGTGTTTAACAATATCACGTAGTACACAAAAAGTTTTTTATGTTTTTTCTGTGAATTTTCATGTGTTACATCAACATCAGTACGCATTTTGTTTTCCCGTGTTTTAAAAAACACTTGTCTGTGTCCCCCCACCCAGGTCCTTTAAAAATATGTTGCACACCCTTTGTCATTTAGTATGCTCTGGCGTATACCGCTCTAAAACCACCACACATCAACCATCTGTGACAATGACAGGTTTATTATTATCTGTCAATCACGCATGTCAGTACCATACATGTAAACTGTATGACTTCATCACACAAATGCTAAGTGTGCGAAGTCCACACAGCTGTTTCACTGTATAGCCTGTGCACGGCACTGTTTAGAAGGTGAAGGTAAGGGTCGATTTGGCCCATAAAACACTCTACCATATTCAGTAGAGGGGGAAAGAGGGGTGGGGTGGTGGTGGTGGGGGTGGGGGGGGGGGTTATGGGGGTGGGGGGAGAAGTGAGAGGAGTGACACCACTAGTCATGGCATAAAATGAGAGATAAAATGAAAACTGAACTGAACACTTACCGGAGTTGTCCTATCCTGGCTACCGTCGTCAACCACTATGATTTCATAACTGAATGATGGGTTGTTTTTCTGAAAAGAAACCACAGCCACTCTTCAGTGGTAACCAATACATATCATAATATGTGTGTGTGTGTGTGTGTGTGCACACGCGCCGCGCAAACATGCAAGCTTGTGTGCGTGTATGTGTGTATGCAAGTTTGTTTGTGTGTGTACAAGTTTGTTTTCGTATGTACAAATGTATGTACTGTTTGGGTACATGTAGTACCTGTGTGTGTGTACATGTACATTCATATCTGAATGTGCGTGCGTGCGTGCGTTCCCATGTGAGCATAAATGTGTACATGTATTATTACATGATATTACATTAATGATATCAAAAGAAAGCTATATATACATACATCATGTCATACTGTAACACAAGACATTACTCATATCATTCTCACACTCTTGCGTATCGTCAAAATTCATCATTCTACAGTCATGTCAATCCATCACTCATTTCCAAGTCGTCTTAGTTTCGTATAAACATCTTTTAAGTATATTTCACACTTTTTCGTACCACCATGTCACACCACTTTCACTTGTTACACCACTCTGACATATCTCATTGCTGTATCTCCTACCAAATTCTAATTGTTCAAAACATAATGTGAGAGAGTGTGCACATGATAGGTGCTGGATGCAAATGGACAAAGTAAGTGTTCAGTGGATGTACAAGTGGGTGCAAGTGAGCTGGTACACAGAATGTGTGTGAGAAGATGACTATTATTGTACAGGGGAAGTCTGGAGGAACAAAAGACAGTCAAATACTGTTCATAGAAAGAGTAAGTCGCAACAGAATACAAAAATCCAGTCTGGTCGGCCAGGGCACACATGACTGAGCGAGAGGTCACAGGTTAACAGGGAAGCAAAACTGTGAGTTCCCCAAAACTGCTTGCACCCTTGGCCCGGTGGGTAAAACAGTGCTATCTTCATCCTTGGGCTATGGGCTTCATGACTTGGTGAGGTTCCTGGTGTCAATCCACACATGACACAGCCAGATCAAAATAATTTGTTCTTCACAATCACCACCTGTGAAAACCACAACACCTACCTGTTTCCAAGTTCTTCGGATGAGGCTTTAAATCAAGATCTCCTACTAATATGCATGCATGAAAACTAATTCAAGTATTTTTACGCCCATTTAATCCTATTTCATTCTTTTTACAAGGATTGTGCACTGTGCAAAAGGAACTTGACTCCTCCCCATCCCCTTCTTACACTCTCCAAAACGCACACTGATGTCAAGTCTAGATTTCATTTCCAAAGACACGAGTATGGCTACCTTAAGGGCAGTTTTGAAATCAGTCACATAGGCAAAAATCTTGCCAATGGCGAACTCGACAAGGAATAAAGTAGTGATTAAAAACACAACAACAACAACAAAAAAAGAACAACCAGCCAAACATACCCAACTGATGAGTTGACACTGACCTGTCTCTTCTCAAGGTATTCCAGGGCTTCATCCATCATTGCTGGCACTGTAACAGGGCGTAACAAGCAAGTGTGAAAGGACATCATTCAATGCATGAGATTCCTTGGAACCCAGCCGATACAATAATCAACAGTTCAACCTCAAGCTCAGTTTAAATTCTACATCTACTAAAGCGAATTGTTTCAGCCAGCAAAAATGAAACAGAAATGCCTGCCTGTTCAAGAATTCCCCAAATTCGCTCTCAAAACAATTTTTCATCAGTCTGATGAACAGCCTTAACAACAGCCCATGATAACACAATGATATCTGCTAATCTTACAAAGAAAAGGGCACCCACTTAAGATGGGATCAGCAGCCCTGGCTTCAATGCTATTGTATACTGCTGTACTCTTTGAAGCAGCTATTCTCTCTGAAGCAAAAAAAAAAAAAAATCTAACCTGTGATATTAGGAGCTTGGGAGTAAAGGTCAAGACATCGATAAACACTTTTGAGGCTCTGCACTAGAACACAAGTAATGGGACCTGCTGACAGATACAACTAAGTTACTTGCATACAAACTTGTAACAGGACTTGCTGACAGACACAACTAAGTTACTTGCATACACACTTAACAGACAGAATCAACAACAATGGCAAAGCATGGAGCACTCACGTCTATCCTGTTCATTATAGGCAGGCACGATGACGGAAAGGTCAAGGCTGGGGGGATCAGCAATGCTGGGGAACAGCAACTTGCTGTCTTGCTTTCGGGGATCCTTGAACCATTTCTCGCTGTCATGACGACCGAGGTCAGGGTAAGGGGTTGTCGTTAGTTTGAGACCCACCAACAGCTGCAGAAGAACAGCGATACACTACAGTTAGATCAGTAAAGTTCAAGGAACACAGCCAACAAACAGATACAGACATTTTTTTTTTTAAATTCCGACACCAAGAAAACAGAAATGGCTGTAATAAAACTCAGTGTAATGCTTGAACAACTATCACATATACGAACATAAAAAATCAAACCATGCATTCCATAAACAACACAGGGAAATAATAAAATCCTCTGGGTTTGAAGCATACTTGAAAGTATTATTTAAAAACAATGTACTTTGTAGGCCAGAAGAAGTTACTGGAACTTTAACAATTCTTGACATATTAATCATAGTACTCAAGTCTTTGACAGCTTGGACTTGAATAAAAGCAAAACAGAAGAAAGAACGGAGATGGGAATGTAAAAGCTAGGAAGAAGAGAGGAAGGCAGGTCGAGAGGATAGGACGTGTAAAAAAAAAAAATGTTGAGTTTCTTTTTTTTTATTTCTTGACTTTATACAAATTAAAACAAAACAAAAAATACCAGTCTATGACTGAAAACATGCATGCCTTACAAAAATTAAGCTGACAGATTCACTTTGTCTTTCTTTACAAAAAGAAAGTCTTAAGTCTACCATCTATTTATAACCTTTTTCTTGTAAGACCATGATGCGATGCCTTTGTTTGGAAACCCCCCCCCTTTGTTTGGAACCCCCCCCCCCATACACACTATTTCTCCCCCCCTCTCTCTATCTCTATATGTATCTATACATGAGAGATCATGCTTAGTAGCTGGCATATGGAAATTACTAAACAACAACAACAATAAAATTTAAACAATAAACAAGCAGGATAACTCTTGCTTCCATGGTGAAGTAAGTACAGCTCATAACTCCAAACGAATGCTGCCTACGACACCTAATTGCCTAGCAGAAATGAGAACACACAGCAGTGACAGCACACAGAACAAACAAGAAGACATCCCCCCAAAAAGGATGTTCCAAACTTGCTCATACACCCTGTGCCTGACACATCTACACAGCAACAACAGCTGGAGAAATGAACAAACACAAATTAACATTTATTCAACACTAGCACAGCCTTGATCATCTTGAATACAGCCAAACAAACACACGGACGAACAGTAACAAATACAGATAACCTCGGTTTGATGAGTATGAAAGGAAATCTAAAATGAGGCAGGGAACAGTAAACAGTAAACAATCAACAAGTAGGTAACTCTTGCTCCCATGGTGAAATAAGTACATGCCCATACCTCCAAATGAATGCTGTCTACCACACCAAATTGCCAAGCAGAAATTACAACACAGCACACAGAACAAACAAAGGAGACATCCCCCGAAAAAGAATGTTCCAAGCTGGCCCATAAACCCTGTACCTGACAGTGACACATCTACAATCACCGACACAAAATCTAATCTGAAAAACATAACACCTGTAGCTGTCAATACTCAATGAAAAGGAAGTCAATCGAAAAAAGATGTTCACTGTTATTCAGTTATCAGTTTGCTGACAAAGGTCTTTTGTTTTGAAACATCCCTACTGTCTTCTGTTGGTTCATTCACATCAGTGTGTCAAACAATTTTTCTTCAGTAGGATATTCATAAACTTCAAACCATTCCTGTTCTTAATCTTCCTTTGTTTTCATTACACAAGTTACAGCCTTTTCTATGTTTTATTTATGCTGAGGACTGGAAATGAACAATACTAAACAAACACTGCAATGATTTCTCCAAGCAATTTTTTTAGGATAGCACTGGACACAACCCAGTAACATAAATGCCAACCTTCTGGAATAGAAATTTGGGAAACTAGGGATGAAAAAGTGAGGTGGGCTGAAGATGAAACAGTTTGGCTTTTGACTGGAAGCATTTCTAACCCCCTAATATTTCAGTAGATGAATGCTGGGTTTAAAAAGAAAATGTGTTTTCCATACCTACAGTTGCCAACATCTACATAACATCATTTGGGCTTTATTTTGCACTACTTTATCATCACTTTTAAAAAAATAACCCCCCTAGCTTTTTTTTCAAATAACAAAATTCTAGGATTTTTTCACTAAATTCATAAGTTCAGGAATATATGGTATAATAGGAGAAAAACACATTCGGGAGGGTTACAGCTTTGCAATATGAATAAGAGTAGGGTCACTGGCCATTGACTGATATCCCATTCTGTGTGTGATTAAGCTGTATTAGTATGTAACCGAGTGTTAGCACTGACACCATTTGAACTGTCACAGTACTTTTACCATCACAATGACAATGCCCATTCCATTGTGCCACATCATGTTACCATGTGACCATACCAGCAGATCACATGATGCATGATGTCACTTCAGAATCCACTATGTTCTACTTACGAAATGCTGTACATTAAAAGTAAGATAATAACTAATAACTGCATCTCATTGTGAACATTGTTCTTAATTATTCTTTCTTTCCCTCTCTTTTCATTCTATATTTCTTCTTTGTAATCCCTTAAAATAATGTAGTCACCATACTGGTTTCAATTTTTTTTATTTTAGTTTCCTTGACAGTACTATTAGTTTCCTGTGCTTTTATGGTCAAGTTGGTTGGTATGTATCACACCGATATATGCCTGATAAGGATATACTGTAAAACTATGATGTGGTCTGAAATTGTAATTCTTGGGTAAAAATTACCTGTCACACTTACTTTGAGTCTTATTACCCCACATATTCCATGAAATGGATTTATGAGTAAGATAATGCTCAGTCTGCTTGGGAAATTGCATGTTTTGAGCACAAAAGAATTTCAGGGTGTCTGGGCAACTGCGGGACAACTGGTCTAAATACAATGTAAGATGTCTAAGTAAAACTACACCTCTTTCATTAAATGTCCACCCATCATCTGCTGCTGATTCTGACATTCTTTTTCATACTCCTGAAACTAAAAAAGGAAAACAATGAATATTTTCAGGCGCAGAAAGAGCAGACTGGAGGGTAGTTGTTTTGTGTAGTTGGTGACTCACTGACCCACTAAAATTTAGCCCCTCCCCTGTGTGTCGCACTGCCCAATTCCCCATCCCCCTCTTCTCTCCAGCCAACCTTTGAACGCAGAACTTGAGTCAGTTAACAACCAGTGGAAGAATGCTGAAAATTATGGATAACTGGACCGAAGGATAAGAAAGTGATATCTGAAAATCGTCGAGACCTGGCTCAAAATCGTAGTGAGCCGAGTTTGCAGACTTTTGGAAGACGTAAAACTGAAAGCACAGAAATAGCAAAAGCTGAAGTTCGTTTCATTTTATGTTCACATATTGCGTCTTTCACACAATCATACTCACAACTGCCAGTCCAATCACCGCTAAAATGACCAGAAACAGCAATAGGCTGACGAGGTTGATGCCCAATATTGTTACCATATTGCCGGTTTTCGTCTGCAAACTTTCGTCAGCCGGAAGTGCGCAGGTGGCAATAATCCAGCTTTTTGTCTAAATCAAGCGAAATAAAGCGAAATAAGATCAAATTCAAAGAAACATTATAAGACCATAGTGATGAATAGCTAAGGATAATGATTATAATGAACATGTTAGGCTATCTAAATGAAAGATATGATAGCCTAGTGCATAAAGAATCCGAAACAAGCTAACATGATATACAAATGAATCGAGGGATCACAGACTAAAAAGAATTTATCTAAACCCAACCACCTCCCTCCCCCCTCTGTCTGTCTGTCTGCCTGTCCTATTGTGTGTGTGTGTGTGTGGGGGGGGGGGGTGGCGTGTGTCCTTGTGTGTGTACGTGCGAGAGAGAGAGAGAGAGAGAGAGAGAGAGAGAGAGAGAGAGAGAGAGAGAGAGAGAGAGAGGGTAGATATATGTCTGTCTGTCTGTCTCTCTCTCTCTCTCTCTTCTCTCTCTCTCTCTCTCTCTCCCCCCCCTCCCTTTATTCTGTGTAGGCATCAATACGAAAGCCTGTTGACATCTTATGTGAATGTGCAGTGTGACTCATACAGGATCTAGGATTCCCTTCAGAGAGCGCGTAAGACCTCATGGCGAAAGTTTGGCCGTGTCAGGAATTGTACTGTCATCACATGTCAGCGGAACAGCAACGAGAGAGGCTACGAGATCACACAGCAGTTGCTAAACAGTGGCGTTTTTTGCCGGTGGGCCCTGCAGTCATGAAATATGGGCTGGTACATCCATGGAAACGCTCCCGTGGAGATTTTGTCTGTCACATCCGGTGGCCATTGCGCAATGAAATCTGCCAGGGAGCAATCATGTCCCTTGACGTGTTAATGGAATGCCCTGTGCGTGCTTGCGTCCTATGTGAACACAGCGCAGGCTTCCAAGGGTGGTGCAGGATTGCTCTCAGCTGGTTTGTTCGGTAGTTGAGGACAGTACTTCTGTGGGTCCTACCCGCACATTCGGGTGTATCTTTTCTC
>CM031601.1:77752941-77790441 GCA_018398815.1 Conus ventricosus | reverse complement strand
GGCTGATCAAGCCGATGCGTGCACAGAATGTGCGGTGACAGCTTGGAAGGCAATGTGGGAGACCTGCTCTTGCTTGCTGCCGCGAGCTTTCCTTGCCTGTCTCTTTTGGTGCGCTGCAGCTGTCCTCCTTATTTTGTAATCTCTCGATCGAACACCCTCCCTCTGGCTTGTCCTTGAACGTTCACTTCTCTCCGTGGAGAGAAATGAATCCTTTAGGAACAAACCAGAGGGACGCTGAACGTTTGAGAGAGAGGCGATTGTCTTCTCTAACGGAGGTAGATGTGGATACAGCCACTTTATCCGGCTCTCTCTCCCGATCGAACATCATTCGGTTGGTTGCACGCACACGAGAGAGAAACGAACCATTTCAGAACAAACCCTGGGGATGGTGCTCGATCGAGAGATCCATTTTATGCGTGTCAATAGTGTGGGTATCGTCATCGTAACTAACAAACAAGAAAGGTAACTCTTGCTCCCATGATCAGATGATTACACGCCCAAAACTCCAAACGAATGCTGCTTACGACTCCCTAATCGTCTGGCAGAAATGACAGCACAGAGCACACAGAACCCCCCCCCCCCCCCCCCAAAAAAAAAAAAAAAAAAAAAAAAAAAAAAAAAAATAAAAGGGAAAAAAAAGAAAAAGAAAAAGGACAAAAAAAAAGAAAAAAAAAAGAAAAAAAAGAAGAAGAAAAAATGATGTTCTGAGCTCGTCCATGTGCCCTATACCTGACACATACAATACCTGACACATACACACAGCAACGACTGGAGAAATGAACGAACACAAATTTAACATTGATTCAAGACTGGGAGTAGTTTTGTAGATAGCTCTCCTTGTATGCTGTAGATAGCTGTCCTTGTATGGTTAGTGTGTGTGTGTGTGTGTGTGTGTGATGACAGGATTTTTTTTCTCCCGGGTTGTGACAACCATGAAGGGGTCTGTGTGCTGTGCAGGGCTCTTACAAATCTGAAACTGAATGTCTTTTTTCTTCAGCGCCCTTATAACGCCACCAGGGACTGTCAGTGTTGAAATATTATACCCCATGCATGGAAAACATTCCCGGGTCGATACGAACAGAATAGAATGGAATAGAATGGAATAGAATAGAATGAAAGAAAACACGTAAGAACAGAATGGAAACAGAGTAGAATGGAATAGAATAGAATAAAAACAAACAAACAAACACGTAAGAACAGAATGAAATCACTGATCAAGAAGAAGAAAAAAAAAGACTAAAGGACACAGCAATACATGAGGAATGATTTCCGACGCCCCCCCCCCCCCCCCTCCACACACGCAGACACACACACACACACACACACACACACACACACACACACAACACACACACACACCACACACACACGTACACACACACGTACACAAACACCACGTACACACACACACAACGTACACACACACGTACACACACACGTACACACACACACGTACACACACACACGTACACACACACACGTACACACACAACGTAAAAACCACACACCCTACACACACACGTACACACGTACACACAACACACACCGTACACACACACACGTACACACCACACACGTAACACACACGTACACACACACGTACACACACACGTACACACACACACGTACACACAACACGTAACACACCACGTACACACACACACTACACACACACGTACACACACACGTACACACACACGTCACACACACACGTACACACACACACGTACAACACACACACGTACACACACACGTACACCACCACACGTACACACACACGTCACACACTACACCACGTACACACAAACACACACACACACACACACGACCACACACACACACACGTACACACACACGTACACACACACGTACACACCACAACACACCACCACACACACACACAACACACACGTACACACACACGTACACACACACACACAACTACACACACACACACACACACACACACAACATCACACACACCCCACACACACACACACACACACGTACACACCACAACACCACACACACACACCACAACCACACACACACACACACACCACACACCACACACACACCACACACACAACCCACACACGTACACACACACGTACACAAACACACCACACACACACACACACACACCACACACACACACACACAACACACACACGCACACGCACACCACGCAAAACACACACTACACACACACGTACACACACACGTACACACACACACACACACACACACACACACACACACACACACACACACACACACACACACACACACACACGTACACACACACACACACACACTACACACACACACACACACACACACACACAACACACACACACACAGCACACACACACACCACACACACACACACAACACACAGTCACACACACACACTACACACACACACACACACACACACACACCACACCCCACACACACACACACACTACACACACACACACACACACACACACACACCCGTACACACCACACACACACCCCACACACACACACACACACACACACACACACTACACACACACACAGTACACACACACACACACATCACCACACACGTACACACACACACACACACACACCACGACACCACACAACAACACACACACACACACGTACACACACCCCGTAACACACACGTACACACACGTACACCACACACACACACACCACACACGCACACACCACACGCACACAACACACACAACGTACACACACACTGACACACACACGTACACACACACGTACCACCACACGACACCCACGTAACACAACACGTACACACACACGTACACACACACGACACACACACACGTACACAACACACGTACACACACACGTACACACACACCACATCACACACACGTACACACACACACGTTTCAAACACACGTAAACACACACGTACAACACGACAACACGACGACACAGCACTCACACACCGTACACACACACGCACACAACTACACCACGTACACAACAACGTCCGCACATACAAGCAAGCAAACACGTACTCACAACAACACCGTAAGTTCACACAAGCGCACAACACAGGGCAACACACAGCGTTCACTCAACACCCGTCCCCATCGATGCTCTTATGAGAATAGGTTTCACTCTCAATAGTAGCACGTAGGATATAGTCTGTCACATGGGAAGTCGAACCACACGGGTAACGTGTTCATGCACATTCGGACCATTGGAATCTCATTATCTTACAAAGTTTTATTTTAATTTACGTAATTATTGACTGTCTCTGTGTGGGACTCAGGGGGTGGAGGCGTGGATGACAGAGTGAAGAACATAACAACAAACAGCAAGTGTGGTTTTTGTGGTTGTCTCGTTGTCCGTTGGCTGTGCCTGTGTGTTTCTCGTCTTGTGCGTATCTCAGTTTTCTTGGTGATCAGTGTGCGCAAGTGCTCTGTTACACTCTTATGCCTATTTACGATCTTCATCGCACGCTTCCTGTCTCATTTTTTCTTTCCTCTACTGTTTTTTTCCGTCTTGTCTTATCATCTCCCCGTTCACCTCTCTCTTACCTTGTTCTTTCTTTCTTCCTTCCTCGCCATTCTCTCCCTCTTCCTTTTTTTTCCTTCTTCTTCTTCCCCTCCTTCTTCTCCTCCTTCCTTCTACTTCTTCTTCTCTTCCCTTTCCTTCTTCCTTCTTCTCCCCTCATCCGTCATTAACACATAGGAAGTATTGTGACGGAGGGGGAGGGGGGGGGGGGGGGGGGGGGGGGGGGGAACGGAGGGGGGGGGGGGGGGGATTTCGGAAGTCTCTCCGTGCACATATGAGAAACATAGGAACAATGCAACGTAGTCTTCAAAGGTAATAGTGCCAGCGTGTGTGTGTGTGTGTGTGTGTGTGTGTGTGTGTGTGTGTGTGCGTGCGTGCGTGTGTGCGTGTATGCGTGCATGCGTGCATGCGTGTGTGTGTGTTTTGCACTCATGACGCAGAGAAGGGAGGAGGACAGGAGGGCAAGGTGGGAGGAGGGAGAAGGAGGAGGAGAACGACGACGACTACTGGAGCAGTGGCGCTGACGGTTATGACCTGGACGATTCCTTCATCGACAACAGCATGTCCGTGAGTGCCTCAGTGTGTTCTGTCTGTGTGCCGTGGGCAGACTTCCACACCTGGTGAGTTTGGTCGTCTTGGCGGGGCGTTCGGGAGCAGCGGCCGTTCGACGTTCATCTGTTTTTTAAAATATTTTTTTATTTTTTATATTACGTGAATTTAGGAAACTGGCTCGTGTGGAAGACTCATCTTCTTTTAAGTTGACGGCGATGTAGATGACGATGATGTTTTAGTTTTTCTCGTCATTACCATTTACTATAACCATTATCATTATCAAAACTGTTGTTGTTGTTGTTTTTTGTCTGTCCTCCTCCTCCTTCCTCCGCCCCCCCCCCCCCCCTTCGTTCTTCTTCTTCTACTCTTCCTCCTTCTTCCTCCCCCTCATCCTTCTCCCACTTCTTCTACTCTTCCTCCTTCTTCCTCCCCCTCATCCTTCTCCCACTTCTTCTTCTCTTCCTCCTTCTTCCTCCCCCTCATCCTTCTCCCACTTCTTTTTCCCTCTCCTCCTTCTTCCTCCCCCTCATCCTTCTCCCACTTCTTCTTCTCTTCCTCCTTCTTCCTCCCCCTCATCCTTCTCCCACTTCTTCTTCTCTTCCTCCTTCTTCCTCCCCCTCATCCTTCCCCACTTCTTCTACTCTTCCTCTTCTTTCTTTACTTCTTTCCTGCTGTCTTTTTCTCTCTTTCTTTCTTTTCTTTTCTTTTTTGTTTGAGTCTTTGTTGGTGGTTTGTGACATTTTTCTGTACGTCCTCTAGCTCCCTGTTTCCCAAGCCATTCAGCTGCTTCATTCCACTTAAGCCACAATGCGATGGCAACAAGAGGAAGTTAATGCCTGCACCTCTAAACATCGCGCAATGTGCTTAGAGTTTCATTCCGTAAAAGAGATTTTTTGGGGGGTTAGCTTTACGATCCCGATGCTGTAATGAGTGCAGACTGCGTCTCTCTGTCTCTGTGTGTGTGTGGTTGGTGTGTGTGTGTGTGTGTGTGTGTAGCACGAGGACGTGCTGGTTCCAATGGGCGTGACAACAGAACACGGTGGTTTCTACATCAACTGTGGTCTCCTGAACTTCGTTCCCGACAGCCCTCTTTCCTGTGAAGAGTCTGACGTCACTCAGGACATCCTTAGGACTGACTCCTCGACGCAGGAGGTGGCCGAGGAGGAGGAGGAGGAGGGGAGGAGCAGCAGCAGCAGCAGCAGCAGCAGCAGCAGCAGCAGCAGAAACGACAACCGGATCACCAACAGCAGCAGCAGCTGAGTTTCAGGGGCCAGATTGTCGCTACCACTGTTCCAGCAGATGCAGGTGTCATTGTACAGGTGTGTGTGGTGTGTGTGTGTGTGTGTGTGGTGTGTGTGTGCGCGCGCGCGCGCGCGCGTGTATGTGTGTGTGTGTGTGTGTGTAAGAGCACAGGGAAGTGCATGAACATTACATTGTGAACTTAATTTCGTGAAAATCGACAAGAAGTACAAATATGATTTCCCATCACTTCAAACATTCCTCTGTTTTTTAAAAAAAAGTTCTTGTCTTCTCTACCATGTAATGGAATTTGGACAGCATTCTAATATCAGCAGGTAGACGATCTATTCAAGGAGCACAGGTGTTCAGGTAAAACGGGCCTTCTACTAGAAAGGGTGCGTAGCGCAATCACTACGTATCTAAAGCACTACCAGTTATTAGCCCTACGACCAATAGATCTACGTGTCGTAAACCATACGACCCTTTAAGACTATACGCGTCTATATCATTACAATTGACCATGTATCGAAAAAGCTATTCATGTTCGCGTTCTCTAGAACTACGTGTTATATCGCTATGCCCGTTTGCTCTACAGCAGAAAGAAAGAAAAATAGTGACAACGGCCCGTTTGTATGGGGATGGTGTAGCGCAATCACTACTGGATAATGTCAGTAGGTCCCCATTAGGGGAGGCGCCATATGTTCCCCCAGGTCTATGTTCCCCCATGTCTATGTTCCTCCCAGGTCTATGTTCCCCCACCTCCAGATTCCCCCAGGTCTATGTTCCACCCCCTACCTACCGTGCCGTACGTGACCTCGTGTCGTACGTGACCACGTGCCGTGCGTGACCTCGTGTCACTTGTGACCTCATTTGTTTGTGATCACATGTCGCTTGTGACCTCGTGCCGTACGTGTCCACCTGACTTCGTGTCGTACGTGACATCGTGTCGTACGTGACATCGTGCCGTACGTGACCTCGTGCTATACGTCTCCTCGTGCCATACGTGACCTCGTGTCGTACGTGACCTCGTGTCGTACGTCACATCGTGCCGTACGTCACATCGTGCCATGCGTGTCCTCGTGCCTACGTGACCTCGTGTCGTATGTGACATCGTGCCGTACGTGATCTCGTGCCGTACGTGTCCTCGTGCCATACGTGACCTCGTGTCGTATGTGACATCGTGCCGTACGTGATCTCGTGCCGTACGTGTCCTCGTGCCATACGTGACCTCGTGTCGTATGTGACATCGTGCCGTACGTGACCTCGTGCCGTACGTGTCCTCGTGCCATAGTGTCCTCGTGCCATACGTGACCTTGTGTCGTACGTCACTCGTGCCGTACGTGATCTCGTATCGTACGTGACCGGATTGTCATACTTGTTACAGAATCTAAGTTGTATCCTGACTAGATATGTTGGAATGTTCATATTTTATGCTTTAAACCCGGAGAAGAGACGGAATACATTTAAATGTTACAAGATTGTATTGATCCTTTCTTTGCTTTGTTTGGTTTTTCTCTGTATTTGGTGACAGGAGTCATTGTACTCATTAATTTGTTGTTCATTTACAGTTCTATAGTTAATGTGTCAGTACACGTGTGTTTCCATAGCTATACGGGTTGGTGACCTTACGTTAAAATTCCGGAGTCTCTGGGGTATATGTGGATGGTTTAGTACGTCAAAAATATTTTTTGTAAATCATTTTCTTTCCTAGTTCCATCCCTCCTCCGCATTATGGCCAAGAGCCCCTGGCCTAAGGCCAAAGTACAATAAAAATGTTTAGAGTTCCGAGTTGTATAAAATTACGATAATTGAAATTACCAAAATACAGAAATCGGAGAAGAGAGAGAGAGAGAGAGAGAGAGAGAAGAGAGAGAGAGAGAGAGAGAGAGAGAGAGAGAGAGAGAGAGAGAGAGAAGATGAGAGAGAGAGAGAGAGAGAGAGAGAAGAGAGAGAGAAACAGACAAAGAGAAAAGAAGAGAGACAGAAAGAGATAATTAGAGAGAGAGATAATTTGATAGATAGATAGAGAGAGAGAGAGAGAGAGAGAGAGAGAGAGAGAGAGAGAGAGAGAGAGAGATGCGGAGACAGAGAGAGATTCAGAGAGACAGAAAGAGATAATCTAAGAATCTCTCTCTCTCTCTCTCTCTCTCTCTCTCTCTCTCTCTCTCTCTCTCTCTCTCCCTCTCTCTCTCTCTCTCTCTCTCTCTCTCTCTCTCTCTCCCCTCTCTCTCTCTCTCTCTCTCTCTCTCTCTCAACAAGGTGGGCAGGCGTTGCGCTCCAAACAGTATCGGTATTTAATTGATGATGAGTACTAGGCCTAGTCTGTTCAATACAAAAATCAGCGCTGCCAGTGCAGCAGTTCTACATTTTCATCATGTAGAGCTATTGCCACGTAGTGCTAAAGAAAGAAATAGAAAACAAAACACACGAAAGTATGTAGAGCTACTGCCACGTAGTGCTAAAGGACAGTACCCAAATTTAGAGATCGCAAGTCAGCCTTCGAGCTTCTTTCTCCTTCTTTGCCATCTATATAGAGCTAATCAAAAATGTCCATTAGTGACAGAGGGCAGTCGCTTTTTAGCTACTTTTTGTTATTTCTCGTAGTGCCAAAACAAGGTAGAGGTTTGAATACGTAGTGCTAATTGCTACATGACTAAGCGAAGACTTCCTCTCTCTCTCCTCTCTCTCCCCTTCTCTCTCTCTCTCTCTCTCTCTCTCTCTCTCTCTCTCTCTCTCTCTCCTCATTATATATTTATTCATGGGATATTCATGAAAATTTTATATGGAGCAACAAAAACAAAACAAAACAAAACAAAGCAAAACAAACAAACAAAGAAAAACAAACAAACAAAAAGAAACTAGGCATTACTTTTAAATTTAGACCTCTGTGACACTTAATGGAATGAGAGAGAGAGAGAGAGAGAGAGAGAGAGAGAGAGAGAGAGAGAGAGAGAGAGAGAGAGAGAGAGAGAGAGAGAGCGTGAAATGCAAAAATTCACTTTCCGTCCGAAAATCGATTTTCATCGAATGAAAATTTTTTCATGTGCAAATTATTGATCAACAGCCCGATAATCAATAACCAGGCACAAATAACGCCTGATAATCGATTATCGAACCGGTTATTGATTTTGATACCTAATATTGATTTTGGTAAATAAGTTGCACATAAAATTGATTTTTGGCCCGTTATTGATTATCGGGGCCGGTTATAAATTTCCGGCGTAATTTGCACCTGGTTATTGATTATCGGGTCTATTGGTAAGTAATTTGCACATAAAAATCGATTTTCGTACTGTGAAAATCGATTTTCGTGAAATGCACACAATTCACTTTCCCGCCGAAAATCAATTTTCATAGTATGAAAATCAATTCAATTTTATAAGCAAATTACTTACCAATAGGCCCAATAATCAATAACCAGGTCCAAATAACGTCTGATAATCGATTTAGCGGGACCGGTTATTGATTTTTACACCTAACATTGATTTTGGTAAATAATTTGCACATAAAATTGATTTTCGGCCCATTATTGATTGTTGGGGCCTGTTTTTTAATTACCGGCGTAATTTGCACCTGGTTATTGATATTGGGCCTATTAGTAAGTAATTTGCACAGAAAATCGATTTTCATACTATGAAAATTGATTTTCGGCCGGAAAATTTAATTCTGTGAATTTCACGCTTCACACACACACACAGAGAGAGAGAGAGAGAGAAGAGAGAGAGAGAGAGAGAGAGAGAGAGAGAGAGAGAGAGAGAGAGTTAGTTTATATATGTGTATCTGTCATGCCTTAAAACAATACCAACAATTGCAAAAAAGAATTTAAAAGGAGAGAGAGAGAGAGAGGAGAGAGAGAGAGAGAGAGCGTTTATATATAGTAAATGTCAGTTATTTGGCTGCTGTCGCAGCAGGTTATGACAAATGGGGGGGGGGGGGGGGGGGGGTGGACGAGAGAGAATGGTCGAAAGAAAGTGTATCTGTCATGCCTTAAAACAATACCAACAAAAGCAAAAAGAAATTAAAAGGGAGAGAAGAGAGAGAGAGAGAGAGAGAGAGAGAGAGAGAGAGAGGAGAGAGGAGAGAGAGAGAACTGAACTAATATTTTACCAGTATTACATTGACAGAAGAGGGGAGAGAGAGAAGAGAGAGAGAGAGAGAGAGAGAGGAGAGAGAGAGAGAGAGAGAGAGAGACATTGCGCACGTGCGCGCGCGGCGCACACACACAACACACACACACACACGCACGCACGCACGCACGCACGCACGCACGCACGCCGCACGCACGCACGCACGCAGGCAGGCAGGCAGGCAGGCAGGCAGGCACGGCAGGCAGGCAGGCACGCACGCACACACACACACACACACACACACACACACAAAACACACACACACACACACACACACACACACACACTGACATTCTTTCGTAATTTGTTTCATTTTTCTTTTAAATCGTAGTGATATTAGAGTGACATAGAGACGTAGCGATAAAGACGGTGTCTGGAAATCGTAGTGGTAATCATAAATAGTTGTATAGGTACACGTTATGAAGGGAAATCGTCTTGCGAATGACACTGTAGTGATATCGGGTAATAGTCGTTGGATATGTAGATTATGTGTTCCGTAGAGCTTTAGCCCGTTAGTGATATCGACACGTAGTGATTACGGGATGCCCCCTAGAGGGTGAGCAGCGTTTTCAACTGAACGGCCACAGCCGTGTGGGGAAAACGTTTGTGAAGTAGGCCTATCGCTCAAATAGATCATGTTTGAAATCGCTCATTTGTAGCCTAAGTTTACCTACAAATGTTTTCTCAAATCCTGTCATTTAGATCTATCGTCGAGGGACCAAGTTATCCGCGGTGCTAAGAAAGCGTTTGAGCAGACAAAGAGCATTGTGGATTGTTTGATCTGGCCAGGCAGATTACTCCAAAGGACGGTTGCTGATGGAAAAAAAAAGGATGTGCATAGTTCTGTTCCCTACAGTGTGAAACAAATCTCCCTATCAGATGTCCACGATGGCAGGGGTTTAGAGGAGAAGGAAGGGGAAGACGAAGAAGGTGGAAGGGAATGATTCCGTTGTTCACTTTACAGTGTAGAATAATTTGATGACGACGACGTCTTTCTTCCTTCGATGTGAAGCAGGACTCCATGCTGAGTTTGTTGTGACTCGTACCTCTTACTGAGCCAACTATAGTTCCTAAGGCATCCAAGTGTATAACCCCCCCCCCCCTCCTCAATCTTCTGCTCATATGCTACTGATGTTTGCTACTTTTTCCCAAATAATACCTGAAAATTTACAAAGATAGGCGTAATGAATGATTGGAACTTAATTTCGAGTGCTCTTTGATTTGTCGATAGCTAAAACGGTGGAGACAAGCAAAAACAACACGGCACTTTGATATTATTGACTGGACCTGGGAATTCCAGTGACGGATATTTTGCGCAATGACTCCGAGGTGCTTGTGAGTATTATCTCCAAACCTACAGGTGAAGTGTTTGCATGCCGCATAGTCGGTTAGAAACTGCCATGAGGTCTGTTTTGAATTTACCTTTCCGATTTAGTGCCCGATGTGTTATCTTTTCAAAATTGGAGTTTAGCATTTCTGTTCCACTTTTTGGATTATCTAGTCCCAGGTACATTCTAGTGTCGTTTATGAATAGTTTAAGAATGATCCACATTGGAGGGTTCTCACCGTCTGCCATTGGTAGTGGTGGACATAAAATTTGAATGTAGTTAACTAATCGATTAAAATGAGTGTGTGTGTGTGTGTGTGTGTGTGTGTGTGTGTGTGTGTGTGTGTGTGTGTGTGTGTGTGTGTGGGCGTGCGCGCGTACGTGTACGTTGTGCGTGAGCGCGTGTGTTGCATTCGTAGGAACGGAGAACAGAGAGAACCTGCCAGCAGATGCGCAGAAGAAAAGATCAAAGAGGACTGGCAATGGAAAGAGGCAATCGATGTTGGGACGAAAAAACGTAACAAGGCTGAGAAACCCCATGAGGAAGATGCAAGGTTGAGACAACTCGTGCGGAAAATGGCAAGGCTGAAAGAACGCGTGAGGAAAATGGCGAGATTGAGAAAACCCTTGCTAAGATGGCAAGGCTGAGACCACCTGTGAGAAGAATGGCAAGACAGACAGAAGCCACAGAAAAGAGGGCAAAGCTGATACAACTTGTGAGAAAAACGGCTATGGCTGAGGCAAACGATGAAATAACAGCAAGGCAGAGAAAAAGCGTGAGAAAGATGGCAAGGCGGAGACAACTCGAGAGAAAGATGGGAAGGCTGAGACGACCGGTAAAAAGAGACGGTCGATGAAGAAGGCAAACAGCAACGCTAGCAATATTGACACGACTGATGAGAAAGATGGCAAGGCGAGACAACCGTGAGAAAGATGGCAAGGCTGAGACAAGCCCGTGAGAAAGATGGCAAAGCTGAGACAATCCGTGCGAAGGACGGTAAGGCTGAGGCAACCCGTGAGAAAGATGGCAAGGCAGGAGACAACTCGAGAGAAAGATGGGAAGGCTGAGACAACCGGTAAAAAGAGACGATCGATAAATAAAGCAACCGTCAACGCGAGCAATGCTGACACACCACGAGAAAAAGATTTCAACGCTGAGACAACCGGAGCGACGGATGGGAAGTCCGAGGTAACCCTCGAGAAAGATGGCAAAGCTCTGACAACCGGTAAAAAGAGAAGGTCGATGAGTAAGGCAAATGTCAACGCTTGCAATACTGACACGACTCGTGAGAAAGATGGGAAGGCTGAGACAACCCGTGAGAAAAATTGCAAGGTTGAGACAACCCGTGTGAAAGATGGCAAGGCTGAGACAACCTGTGAGAAAGATGGCAAGGTTGAGACAAGCGGTGAAATGAGTAGCAAGGCAGAGAAAACCCGTGAGAAAGATGGCAAAGCTGAGACAACCAGCAAAAAGAGACGGTCGACGAATAACGATAAACGCTAGCAAGACTGACACAGCCGTGAGAAAGATAGCAAAGCTGAGACAACTCGTGAGAAAGATGGCAAAATTGAGACAACTCGTGAGAAAGATGGCAAGGCTGAGACAACTCGTGAAGATGGCAAGGTTGAGACGACTCGTGAGAAAGAGGTCAAGGCTGAGACGACGCGTGAGAAGAAGGCGAGGTTGAGACAACCCGTGAGAAAGATGGCAAAGCTGAGACTACGCGTGAGAAAGATGGCGAAGTTGAGACAACCCGTGAGAAAGATGGCAAAACTGAGACAACTCGTGAAGAAAGATGGCAAGCTGAGAGACGACGCTGTGAGAAAGAGGCGAGGTTGAGACAACCCGGGGAGAAAGATGGCAAAGTGAGACTACGCGTGAGAAAGATGGCGAGGTTGAGACAACCGTGAAAAGATGGCAAAACTGAGAAAACTCGTGAGAAAGATGGCAAAGTTGAGACAACCGCGTGAAAGATGGCAGGTGAGAAACAACAGTGAAATGTTAGCAAGAGGAGAAAACCCGTGAGAAAGAGGCAAAGCTGAGACACCGGGAAAGAGACGGTTTGATGAATAACGCAAACGTCAACGTAGCAATCTGACACAGCCCGTGAGAAATATGGCAAAGTTTAGACGACCGGGAGAAAGATGGTCAAGTTGAGACAACCCGGAGAAAGATGGCAAAGTTGAGACAACCCGGAGAAAGATGGCAAAACTGACAACTCTGTGAAGATGGCAAGGTTGAGACAACCCGTGAGAAAGATGGCAAAGCTGCGGCAACGCGTGAGAAAGATGGCGAGGTTGAGACAACCCGTGAGAAAGATGGCAAAACTGAGACAACTCGTGAGAAAGATGGCAAAGCTGACTCGACTCGTGAGAAAGATGGCAAAGCAGAGACAACTCGTGAGAAAGATGGCAAAATGGAGACAACTCGAGAGAAAGATGGCGAAGCTGATACTACCCGTGAGAAAGATGGCAACACTGAGACAACTCGTCAGGGAGATGGAAAGGCCGAAAGATCCGGCAAGAAGAGGCGGTCAGTTATTAGGACCAGCATCAACGCTGATCTAGCTGAGACAACGGTGGGAAAGATGGCAATGCTGAGAAAATAACTGGAAAAAATGACAAGACTGAGACAAACCGCGAGAAAAAACGGCAAAGGTCAAGCAAGGTTTGAGGACGCGGTCAAGGAGAAGACAACCGTGAGAAAGATGGTGCGAGGGGACAACCCCCGGAGCAGACGACAAGGTGACGCGCGAGAAAAACGGCAAGGCTGGGACATTTCCGGACAAAGTTGACAGGACCGTGATAAAGACTGCAAGGTTAAAACGACTCGTGAGAAAGACAGCAAAACTGGGACACGCAGGGAGAAGATGGCAAGGCGGACACAACGCGTGAGAAAAATGGCAAAGTCTACGCAATGGAAAAAGGGTCCGCCGCCGTACGTGGCGATCCTAGCGAGACCAAGAAGACACGTAGCAAACCCGGCAAGACCGGCAGAAGGTGAGATTTCTTGCTTGGAGAGAGAGAGAGAGAGAGAGAGAGAGGAGAACGAGGAGCGACGACGACGACGGCAGAATGTTGAAGAGACCAGTAAACAGTAAGCAAATGGCAGATGGACACAGAAGGATAAATGAATAAGTTGATGAAGCATTGATGAAGTTGTTTTTGGGTGTTGGTGACATTACCAACCACACTGATGACTCTAAACTCTCTGTCTACACTCACATACACACACACACACACACCACACACCCCACACACACACACACAACACACACACACACACGCACGCACACAAACAAAACACCAACACACGCACACACACACACACGCACACACACAAAACCCCACACACACACACACACACACACACAAAACACACACACATACACACACACGCACACGCATGCAGGCACACACACACAGCACGCACGCGCGCACACACGCACTCACACACACACACCCCCTCGTGCGCGTGCGCACACACACACACGCACTCAGACAGACAGGCAGACATACACACACACACACACACACACACACACACACACACACACACACACACACATCACACACCCACAACTGCATAAACACACACGCACGAATACATCACACACGCGCTATGCACGGAAATATAGATGTTACGTATCTGAATGTAATTAGCGTGCATGTGCTCATGCACTCCTAAAATTTTTGCTAAGGATATCTCTCTCTCTCTTTTTTCTCTCTTCTCTCCCTCTCTCTCTCTCCCTCTCTCTCTCTCTCTCTCTCTCTCTCTCTCACACACACACACACACAACACACACACACACACACACACACACACACACACCCCACACGTACGCCAACGCACGCACGCACGCACGCACGCGCGCGCCCCGCACGGACACGCACACACACGTGCTCACACACACACACACATACACACACACGCGCGTGCGCGTATGTGCGTTTGTTCGTGCGTGCGTGCGTGCGTGCGTGCGCCGCGTTCGTGCATGTGCCGCGTGAGTGTGTGTGTGTGTGTTGTGTTGTGTTGTGTTGTGTTTTTGTGTTGTGTTGTGTTGTGTTGTGTTGGTTGTGGTGTGGTGTGGTGTGGTGTGTGTGTGTGTGTGTGTGTGTGTGTGTGTGTGTTTTGCGAGCGCGCGCGCGCGCGTTTTGTGTGTGTGTGTGTGTGTGGTTGGGGTTTTGGTTTTGTGTGAGAGAGAGAGAAGAGAGAGAGAGAGAGAGAGAGAAAAGAGATTGACTATGTGTGGATTTTTATGTACTGAAACCCCTTTATTTGCATTGATAAAACCAATCATATTTGCGAACGCCCGCAGATGTGTGTGTGTGTGTGTGTGTGTGTGTGTGTGTGTGTGTGTGTGTGTGTGCTGCGTGCGTGCGTGCGTGCGTGCGGGGCGTGCGTGCGTGCGTGCGTCGTGCATGGGTGCGTGCGCGCTTTAGGTGGGGCGTGTGTGAAACACGTACCGTATCGGTACTAACAGTTCAAATCTGTGCATGGGCAGGCTTTCTACCCTAGAGATGCCGCTCGCCTCGTATGACGTCATCAACCCTACGCTCCCCTCTCTCTCTGGCACCGCCCCGCCTTCCTCCGCCCCTCCCTTCCCCACCTCCGTCCATATCTTTGCTCCCCGTGGCCACAGCCCCCCGTCGTCTTCCCCGGACAGTAGCGGCAAGGTGACCCCCACCCACGCCCTGCTTTCTCCCTTTGCCGGCGGGGAATTTGAAGACTGTCGCCTTCCCCGAGGTCCTTCCGTGCCAGCCTCTCTGCTCTGACGAGGAAGATGACGTTCCAGACCTGGCGACATTCAGACAGCAGTGACGGCAGCCACCGTGGCGACACAGGGCGTTTGGCGCGGCTGACGTTTGATGACGCAGGCGACCTTGACGTTTGTTGATGCACGGGCAAGAAACTGGATAGGAGATGCACAGAAAGGAGGAGGAGGGATACCTGTGTCATGTTCGCCTAGGAACTGTAGTGAATTGTATCTCAGATGATTCTCTTCGTTAAGGACAGACAAGTCACCGTTATCATGACTGAGGAACTGCTGGTCTTAACCTGTTGTTGTTGTTGTTCCCTTGCTTCTTATGTGTTTTCCTTCATTATGGGGTTACTAGGGGAGATAAGGGCCAAAGAGAGGGGACGAAGGAGGGTTGCAGTTTATAAACTGATCCTAGTGAAGATTGTGCTTTAGAATTTCTGGCAGCTGTAAACACTAATGGGGGCTGACAATCCTGGGTTGCCATCAAACACGACAGACGACCACTCAGCCTCTTGACACATTTTGATGTCCCTTGCATTTCTTTTTTTTTTTTTTTTAATCCTAAAGCTTATCCTCAAGAATTGTATTACTCTATGTTCATTTTATGCTATCAATTTGCTTACTATTGTTAATCATCATCATCATTGGGAGTATTTATGTAAGCGCATATTCTCGGTTAGAAACCAAGCTCTGAGCTATACATGCGTTACAGTGCACGCACATGTTTACACAATGGGCTGCCTACCTGGGCAGAGCCTACTGAAGACCTGCTTGCTGGCGCTCCGTTTAGACCTTTCCCGTGTCATACTGTCGAATATCAATTATTCTGTTTTTCATTTATTGTTCCTATTTTTTTCAAAGAGGATGTCGATTGTTATCCTGGCGTAATTCATATAAAGTATTTGACTCACTAGGTCTATTTGCTCTCCCCCCCCCCCCCCCCCTCCCACTGAGAAAAGGTAACTATTTGCAATGGAAAGACAAGCGTTGTCTTCCTTGATTTTCTTCGGAAAGAGGTCTATTAACGTAGGTATTTTGTAGATGGCACAATTGTTATTCGTTTCTTTTTTCAGGACAGGGTGCTTTTTTGTTTTGTTTTGTTTTTCTCTACGTAGTGACAATCCTTAAAAGATCCTATGTAGTTGGATGAACTATAATAAAACTGAGACTGAAAGCTTGGTGGTTTTCGTGTGTGTGTGTGTGTGTGTGTGTGTGTGTGTGTGTGTGTGTGTGTGTTTTCAATTCTTTTCTTCCTTCTTCACCTTCAAACAGAAAGACGTAAGACAGCTTGGATTTATTCATTGTTTTCCTTGTTCACGACACAGTACACAAAGACTAAGAAACCTTCGTGTTTTGTGACTCATCTGGCCAGATTTAGTCATTCGTAGTACAAAGATCCAAACTCTTCAGGGGTATAGAGATGGGGACTCAGGATAAAGGGTGGGGGCAGGTGTTCTGACAGTAACTGGGAACCTGGAAGATGGAAGCGGGGACGGGGAGGGTGGAGAAGGTGCCGGGGACGAAGGTCAGGTTGTGGAGGTAACCTTGGACCACCTCGTGGTAGCGGCAGGGGATGCCATTCTCATCCTCGTACCACGTGTCCGCCGCCGCCACTGCCCCCTTCTTGGCCCACCCCGCGCAGGATCTGCCAGCGATGGTAATGGTCTCCAGCAACCTAGAATGAATAGAACACACACAAGCACGCACGCACGCACGGACGGACAACCGCGCACACACACATACACCCCCCCCCCCCCAATACATACGAATATGTGAACATGCAAAAGCACTCGCGCGCGCATATATCCACACACGTACAAACACATGCGAACACACACACACACACACGCGCGCGCACGCACTCACGCACGCACGCACGCACGCACGGCACCCGAGAGTTTAACTCAAACCCTGCACATTTAGGTACCTTACATACACACACACACACACACACACGTTCTCTTTCATGCCGGATATAACTGTTTACTGGTGCAAGTTGCTTTATCCCTTTATCCCTGACCTGTGTACGCATGCAGCACACGGACCTCGGCAAACAAACTGACAGACATACAGGTAGACAGACAGACAGACAGACAGGGCAGAGAGAGAGAGAGAGAGAGAGAGAGAGAGAGAGAGAGAGGGGAGAGAGAGACGGACAGACGGACAGACAGATAGACAGACAGACATATATCTTTTCCTTTCTCTCTCTCTCTCTCTCTCTCCCCTCTCTCTCTCTCTCTCTTCTCTTATATCGCACCCTCCCTCCCTCTCTGTATAGCACACATGCATATATACATAGAATCATGCATGCACACATGTCTGTACTCCCAAAAACATCTGTGCTTCATAGGCGTATACTAGCTCTCTCTCTCTCTCTCTCTCTCTCTCTCTCTCTCTCTCTCTCTCTCTCTCTCTCTCTCTCTCTCTCACTCTCACTCACTCACTCACTCCTCCTCTCTCTCTCTCTCTCTCTCTCTCTCTCTCTCTCTCTCTCTCTCTCATTTCATTAAGAATTTACATCCTGATAGTTCCGTATGGGTAGAAGAGTGTTCATCGCAAGCCAAAGATGGTCATATTCGGAATTCTGTGAGCACAAGTCACAGGAACTGACCAACAGGTTTCTGACTATATACAACTGAGGCGTGTCGTTTTCACAAAAAAGAACCACTAGTTGTTTCTAACAGGTATTGAACACGAGGATGTTCTTGAATTATAAGAAAAGAGGGACTTTAAATCTAATAGAACAGTGAAGGCGTGAAGATGGGACACACACAGTAAGGGGCATTAAATAAAATATACATAAATATTATGGCTGTTGGGATTCGAATCTGTAAATAAACAACTGACTGCAGTCATGGCGTTTCGGCCGACTGAGTCAACCAAGCACCCCCAAAACACTTTTGGTAACGGTACAGACTTATCCATCACCATAGGAACCTAATGGCAATTCAGGGAATTTACCTGGCGCCTGTCAGCCAATCAGGTTTCAGAACAGTGCAGCCTAGTGCAGCGCCACACAGACGGCAACAGGACTGAGCGCCAGGGTAGATAACCCACATGTCCCCCGATCTGGTGAAGAGAAGCTGGCAGTCGCCGCGCGGGTCGCTGGGGCTCAGACCTTGTCCCTGACAGAAATTGTCGAACTGACCGCGATTGTGGTCAAACCTGTCACAGAGGACACCACCACACCACCACCACCACCACCACAACAACAACAACAACAACAACACACACACACGCACGCACACACGCACGCACGTACGCACGCACACACACATACACGCACGCACGCACGCGCGCACACACACACACGTAAGAAAGGGATAGGGGAGGGGAAAAATGATGATATTCTGAATACTGCACCCGCCTTAAGAAAAACAACAACAACAAACCCACCAAACAAACAAAACCCTCAAAGGTTTCCATTTGCGACGCCCCTCTTTAATATCTATTTTTCCTCTCATTTCTTCTTCCAGTTATGAACAAATTTTTAATGTGGTTTCGGCATTGAGTCAAATGCGTTGTATGAATGATCTAGCAAAAAAAACAACACAACAACAACAACAACAACAACAAAAACAAAACAAAACAAACAAAAAAAACGCCAAGAAGAACAATGATTAAACACGATGAAATTGTTTAATGTGGCGCATTCTGGGTACGCCATCTCTAGCATTAGTCAACTACACGGGCATCTTCAACTGAAATCAATTTATCAACGCGCGCGCATACACACACGCTATCACAAACGACCATATAACATTTGTATTACATGCGGACATCATTATTCGCACATTAACACTCATAATCACGGACCAAGTAAGATACACGCGCTGCAGACAACGTACCTGGCGGCGAGATGGTCAAAATCATAGTACCACGTGCCGTTGTTGTTTGACACAGCAGTGTCACCAAGCTTCAAGAACTCCTGGAACTGCACCTGGAAGGTGTGGGGCCACATAGGTGGGGTCTTAGGGTCGGGCCACACGGAAGACCCTTTAGCGTCGGACCGTGTCAAGAAACCATTAGGATCAGACACTTCGGGGTCGGACCATGGAGGAGACGTTTTAGGCTTGAGCCACTCCGAGTGGGACGGTGAGGGAAAGGTTCTTTGGTGGTACCTCTCGTGAACAGTCTTTGGGTGGGGGAACACTTCTACGCTGCTTTCGGTAATAATCTGTACGAAGACGACGAGTGTGAAGAGGGCTAATGCACCGGCCTCACTCCTCAAGGGCATAAACACCATCTTGAACACTTCTAAGAAAGGAGAGCTCGCTCACGGGGTTTTTGTTGCGCAGGAAGGAAACTTAAATCCAACAAACAGCGCTGACACCAGCAAGCTGAAGACTGATGGGGATTGAAGACTGTGGTGGGAGGCGTGAGTGTGTGTGGTGTGTGTGTGTGTGTGTGTGAAGCGACTAACTTCTGAATCGTTACTAGTACTATATCTTCTGAAACGTACTATATTTTCATAAATTGTAGTACTAACTTCTGAAACGTTACTAGTACTACTATCTTCTGAAAACGCTACTATAATTTTCATAAATTAGTAGTACTAACTTCTGAAACGTTACTAGTACCACTATCTTCTGAAAACGCTACTATAAGTTTCATAAGTTAGTAGTACACTTTACTAACTTATGAAAGTTATAGTAGCGTTTACAGAAGATAGTAGTACTAGTAACGTTTCAGAAGTTAGTCGCTTGACATGTGTGCTTGTGTGTTTTATGTGTTCACTCTGGTTGGAATCAGTAAAACTGCATGGAATCACCTGTTAACGGGGGCATTAAAAAATGATGATCATGTAGGTTAGGGGCGCTTTTTTTTTCGAGGCGTGCGGTGGAGGGGAGAGGTTAGGGGGGCGAGGTGGGTGGAGCGATTGTGTGTGTGTGTGTGTGTGTGTGTGTGTGTGTGTGTGTGCGCTGGCGGCGCGCTGTGGTGTGTGCGTATGTGTGTGTGTGTGTGCGTGCTGCGTGCGTGGCAGTTACGCGCTGCTTGTTGTTTCCAGTCGTGGGGGTGGTGG
Source organism: Conus ventricosus (assembly GCA_018398815.1). Taxonomy (NCBI): domain Eukaryota; kingdom Metazoa; phylum Mollusca; class Gastropoda; order Neogastropoda; family Conidae; genus Conus; species Conus ventricosus. Next base: position 77,769,855 of record CM031601.1, on the reverse strand, counting down.
TGTGCGTGTGTGTGTGTGTGGTGTGTGTGTGTGTGCGTGCTGCGTGTGTGGGGTGCTGCGTGCTGTGTGCAAGTTTACAAGCGTGTTGTTTTGTTTCAGTGTGTGTGTGTGTGTGTGTGTGTGTGTGTGTGTGTGTGTGTGTGTGTGTGTGTGTGCGTGTGTGGTGGTGTTGCTGCGTGCCTGCGTGCTGCGTGCCTGCGTATGTTGTCGTGCGTTGTGTTGTTTCTAGTGTCTCAGTGTGTGTGTGTGTGTGTGTGTGTGTGTGTGTGTGTGTGTGTGTGTGTGTGTGTGTGTGTGTCTGTGGTGTCGTGTGTGTGTGTGTGTGTGTGTGTGTGTGTGTGTGTGTGTGGGGGTGCGTGCTGTGTGTGTGTGTGTGTGTGTGTGTGTGTGTGTGTGTGTGTGGTGTGTGGTGTGTGTGTGGGGTGGTGTGTGTGTGGGGTGTGTGCAGAGAGAGGAGAGAGAGAGAGAGAGAGAGAGAGAGAGAGAGAGGAGAGAGAAGAGAGAGAGAGAGAGGGGAGAGAGAGAGAAGAGAGAGGGAGAGAGAGAGAGAGGGGGGGGGGGAGAGAGAAGGGTGGATTACAACAGAAGGATGCGGAACACTTCAATTTGATTTCATACGTTTCACATTATTCGTTTGAATTAGTTTTCATGCCATTGTTCTCTCTGTGTAGTGCTTTTAGTGTTTTGCTGATTCGTTCAAGAAGTAAAATCTTTTAAAACCCTTCTTTACATGACTAAAAAGACGTCGGATGTAACGAAGTCAGAGTAACAAAATGCCGCTTATAACGAAATGGTTTTGGGGTCCCCAGCGGGAAAGCACGCCGGTTATAGCGAAGCAGCCGCCTATAGCGAATCATATGTTTGGCCCCGTGAAGAGAGCAAGTCGGATATAACGAAGTGGTTACTTTGGTGTTCGAGAAATATTTCTCGGAAATGGTTGGTTAGTTCTCTGCGATGTATATTGCTTCATACGGTCGCTTGCTATTATAGGGAGATGGAGAAGTGTCCGCATAGCACATGAAATGTAGAGCTTTCTATGCATTGTTCTAAATAGAAATCACACGTTCATACATGTGTTGACTAGCTGCATAACCTCAATTCACTTCATTTTATTTTCACAACTTCACATTGATAGACTGAAATACACAGTATTTGTTACTGTATGTTCGTTATATGGTAACAGTCACCTCTGCAAGTCGTAAGCAATAAAATCCTAATTTACTGTCCTGTAATGCGAGTGCCTGTGATTGTCGAAGCAGAGCAGTCGATTCACGTGGAGTCAAGTTCAGCGACTGTAGACTGACGAATGCTAGAGGGACTAGGGTTGGGGTGAAGGGGAAGGTGGGTGTCAGGGTCTCGGCTTTGATTTAATGGCCATTTCATCATGACGTCTGCACGTCGTAAAGGTCTGTCGCTATAACGAAGAATTGGAATTATTCAAGAGGTTGAAAGAAATCCAGCAAAACAAGAAGATAATGGCGGAAGAACATGAAATTGTACCGTCGACACTGGCAACCATTCTGGCTTCCAAAAAAAAAAAGTGTTAAAGTCAGTATTTTGGAGGTGTAGACACCACAGCAAGCCAGAACTAATTTTCATGAACCTATCGGAGAGAATCAAACGAGAAGTTTGACAGAATTGCTGTACGTACATGTACCTGAGTGCCTTTGTGTACTCATGCGTACAGCTGTGTTGCCTTGCCTTGCCTAGGGGCCATCCCTGTGGTCCAGAGGTCGGCGTGTAACGACTGTCCAAGCTTTCCGATCTTACGTCATACGTAGGCAGTCTGTCAGATTCCTCCCTGTCCATTCTGTGACATCATCTGTCCACAGTCTTCTCTGACGTCCTCTTGCTCTCTTACCCTCCACGGTTCCAGTAAAAAAGTTATTTGGAAGTGAGCTGTGCCTCATGATATGTCCAAAATATACAAGCTTTGTTGGTCTTATTTGCTGTATTAGTTCACACCTTGTCTTTTCAGCTCCTCTTTGTGGTAACTTTGTCTTTCCAACTTATTCTGCCCAAACGTCGGAATGTCATTTCGAGTGTCATTTTCCGTGTCTTTGCACATAGTCCGCGTCTGTGCTCCATGCAATATGATTGGAAAGATATAACACTTTACTAGTCTCAGCTTTAGCTGGAGCGTTTATGTCTCTTTGAGTTAAAGGTATATTTTGTTTTAATGCGCGTTGTCTTTGCTTGATTGATCTTTGAGTGACTTCTTCCTCGCATTGTCCACCTTGGTATGGTCTGACCGGGATATCTGAACTTTTCAACTCGTTCCAGTTCGTGGTTGTCAACAATTTTGTTTGCTGTCTTGGTTTTGGTCCTGCTGAGGGTCACTGTCTTTTGTCTTTTTCACATCCATGTTAAGACCTTTCTGGGCACTTTGTTCTTTAACAACGTGGTTTACGAGGATGAAAACAAAATGATTACTTTTGTAAGATCGTTCTCTTCACTGTTCATGGTTGAGCTTGCTTTCTTTTTTTCCCCTCCAGCTGTGTCAGTAACTAACCTTATCTGCTCTTTCAAAAAGTGAGACATTGGAGATATTTCTTTCCCGTCCAGAGCCGCAACAATCGTCATCTGATGTTTCACAGAATGTGAAGATTTGAGGATTTTTTTCCGTCCAGTTGTGTCAAAATTCATCCGTACCTGTTGTTTCACAGAATGTGAAAATTCGATGGAATTTTTTTCTTATTCCATTGTGGCAGCAACTATCCCTTTTCTGTTGTTTCACGGAATGTGAGAATTTGAGGGATTTTTTTCGTCCAGTGTGGCAACAATGATCTTTTTCTGTTGTTTCATCGAATGTAAACATTCACATATCAGACATAGCTGCCATTTATTTAAGTGTGTTTGAGTGACTTAATGTGTTCTGCTAACAATACGGAACTCTTCATTGTATGCATTAAGACTTAATAACACATCTGTGACTTTTGTTGCGATGATGGAGGAAAGTAAAAAAAAAAAAATCATTGTTTTCTTTTCAAGACCTTATTGAGACATTAATTTTTTAAAATACAAAATGCTCTCCAGTACGGCAGAGTGGGTGTATCTTGAAATCAATCACTTAGGTGTTTATTTCCATAGCAGTGCATACTCTAATGACCTACCTGTCTGAAAATGTAAACGAACAGTGCAGAAATCCCTTTCCTGACAATCTGTTCTTTTAAACAGTGAATTTTGTTCGCCTGTTTTACTTGTTATCGATTTCTATGCCTTCAAATTGCAATATACAGACCTATGTGACCTATTTACATTAGTCTACAGCCATATTTGAAACAATTTTTAAAAAGTCATTTCTATAAAAGTATAATAACAGCCTAGGAAACAAACATGATTACTGCCCATATTTGTTTCTGCGCACGTGCGTGTGTGTGTGTGTGTGTGTGTGTGTGTGTGTGTGTGTGTGTGTGTGTGTGTGTGTGTGTGTGTGTGTGTGTGTGTGTGTGTGTGCGTGCGTGCGTGTGTGTGTGTTTGAGAGAGACAGGTTTTGAGTGTGTGTGTGTGTGTGTGTGTGTGTGTGTGTGTGAGAGAGAGAGAGAGAGAGAGAGAGAGAGAGAGAGAGAGAGAGAGAGAGAGGAGAGAGAGAGAGAGAGAGAGAGAGAGACATCATGCTGGATACAACGAAGCAACTAGATAGAAATTCACTGTAACCGGCGCGTCGGTTGCAACGAAAGCCGGATTCAACGAGACAATTTTCAATGTCCCCGGCGATTCGTTATAAGCGCCTTCGAATATAATATATATATATATATATTCAAGATCAGAGAAATAACAGGACACACACAGACCAACAGACAAGGACTGGGGGTGACCAAAACTGAATGGTGGTCAAAGGCCAAAGGAAAAGCCAAAAGAGACATGATGATTCAGGAGATGAGAAAAGAAGAAGACCAAAAAAGACTCCAAAAAGCAGTCCAGCAGAGCCAGCAAGGGCAATGGACAACGTGGGAGAATGCACTCCAAGAAGTCTAACTTGGAATGACATTTGGCACATGGCCCCTCTCAGGATCAGCTTCATTCTCAGATCTGCATATGACCTTCTGCCCTCAAATGCAAACCTGGTGAAGTGGGGGAAAACAGACGATCCTGCATGCCCCCTCTGCCATGAAAAGCAAACAGTGGAGCATGTTCTAAGCTCATGTAAAGTAGCCCTGGCTCAAGGAAGGTACACATGGAGGCACAACCAAGTGCTCAAAGAGATTGTACAAGTAGTCTGGGCTAGTACCAACACCACAAAAGGGAGCATCAGGACTCCAAAAGCACCCGCAACATTCTTCACGGCAGGAGGCAGCAAATCATGGCCAAGAACAACAGTGCCACTCGAAACATGCAGGCAGAGTCTGCTGGATGGGGCAGATGACTGGGAGTGCACTGCAGACCTCCCAGAATGGAAGAGTCACCCAGAGATCATCAGCAAGAGTGGCATGAGGACCAGACATAGTTAGTCCACTCTAAGTCAACCAAGCAGCTGATCATGATCGAGCTCACGGTGCCATATGAAAACAGAATGCAGGCAGCTCAAATCACAAGACTGAAAAGTATGCTGATCTGGCAAACAGCTGAGGAGAGAAGGCTATCAGGTCAAAGTCCTCACTGCAGAAATTGGAGCTAGGGGATTTGTAGGAACGTCTGCATACAGCCTCATGAAACAGCTCTCAGTTGCAGGGAAGGAACAAAACCAGAGCCCTGAAAGCAATGGCAGAAGCGGCAGAGAGGTGTTCAAGCTGGATCTGGTCAAGGCGGAACAAAAGTGAACTTCATAAGGCTTAATTTCCCTACAAATATCAGGTGTCCCTGTGGCCTCAGTGGTTAAAGCGCGAGTCATTAAGTAGAAAATGAGCACGTCCAGAGGGTCATGGGTTCGAATCCCAGCCATGGCTCGTCCCAAGATGGGGAAAAAAAAAAGGGGCAGCAGAGGGACATCCGGAGTCATGAACCGGGTGTGGCCCAACCCCCTAGAGTGTCAGGAGATAAGGGCCGAAACACTTGCTTGAAGGGGGCTTCTCTTCTGAGGACTCTCTGCTGCCACGCTCTCCACGAGTTTCTTTCTACTGATGCATGGGTAAACCATTGACTTCCGGGAATAGGCCGGAGGACGTCGGGAAAGACCGGAGGACACTGGGAAAGACCAGAACCAAGGGCTCTGTGGGCTGGCTCCCCACTTTGCCTTAAACCATGGCTACTAAGAATAAAAGGAAAGATGCTCCCAGGATTCACCGAAAGGGGGAGAGAATGATGAATCCATCGGTGCTCAACCAATCACGACTGCAAATCCCAAACGGACTATGAACATGGACCAAATGGAATATCCATGTGTCTGTGGAAAGCGTTTCGCTACCACCCGTGGCATGAAGATCCACAGGACAAAGATGGGATGTGTGAAGACTCATCTGAATGAGCAGCAGCGCACTGCATCAGCAGATAGACGTCGGAAGACCAAGGCCAGGATTTAAACCACAGTGCCAAGGACATCCACGCTGTTGGTTCGGATGAGGAATTTGCACAGGCCCTCGATGCCAGGCCCTGAACTCAACCTCCACGAGCAAACGAAACTGAAGATTGGGAGAAACTGGATGCAAAAATCGTCCAAAGACTCGATGCACTGATAGGGAAAAACACCCTGGAACACAAACTAGCCACATATGGGGACATTGTGTATGCCACATGTAGAGACGCCTATGGAGTAAAACTACCCAAAGAGAAAACACTCCAAAGAAATCCAGACGCCAAAAAAAGATGGACAAGATCAGAGCCCAAAAAGAACAACCCAAAAAGCAAATGAAGCCCGCACTCCCGTTTAAAAAAAAAGGTTTTGGAAAACTGTGGAAGACCTGAAAGAAAAACACAGCCCCTCACAAAGGGGAATCTGGAGGAAGGGGAAAGAGCAAAAAGGGAAAAAACAAAGAGCGCTTCTTCGGGAACCCTTTCCCATTTTTGCCGGGAACACTGTTTGGCACCCAAAATTTTGGGACCCAAAAGTGGGGACAAAGGAGTTCTTAAAGCACATCTGGGGAAAACTTTATTTGACTCCCAGAGCAAAGCACCATCCCGACATTAAAGGGTCTGGGGGGGGGGCCAAAAAAAACCCCTGGGGAAAAATTTAAAGGGCAAGCTCCAACGTTGGCGGAAATAAAGAAGGTGGTGGGAAAAAAAGCCAGACCCAAAATCACCCACCAGGGCCCAAAGGGAAATTTCCCCTTCCCGGGTTTACAAAAAATGCCCCAAAAGGTGCTGGAGTGGCTCCCCCAGGCTGCTCCCCCCGTGGGGCTTGGAAAAACCCCGAAATAAACCCGGCCATGGATACGGCAGTGGTTGTACATCCCCCCAAGGGAAAAAACCTCAAGGGGACATCAGCCATTTCCCAAATATCACAAAGAACGCAAAGGGGAAAATCTTCTTCTCTTTTCATGGCAAAAGGGCCCTGACCAAGTCCCTGAGGGAAAACCCAAGTACTTGGATGTGTCTTCCAAAAGGGGCACCCCGGGCGTGGCGGCGTGTAAAACACGCCACAATGATCGGGACGCAACCCAAAAAGAAAAAAAACAGAAAAAAGGGGACTTGGACGTAGTGTGGCTTGATCTGGAAAACGCAAATGGATCGGGGCCCCCATGAGATAAAACCCATTTTGGTCTTGAGATGAACCATGTCCCAAAAAGAACTTCCGCGACATGCTCAAAAAGTATTTCAATGGCTTCTAAATTTGGGTTCTCTCCCAAAGGGAGTACAAACGTTTTTGGATCAACGGGAAATGGGCTTTGGGCAAGGGGCTGGAAATTTTTCCCCGTTCCTTTTTCGTGCTGGCAAGGGAAATCATCTTGAAAGCAGCAACAAAACCCAAGGGGACAAACAGTTTGGGCCCGATGGTTTAAAAAGTGCCCCCCTCTAAAAGGCCCCTTCAGGGATGACACTACAGTAAATTTTTCCAGAGAAAAACGGACACTTCCATGTGCTGGGGGAGGCGGACGACTATTCCCTCACCCAGAATGAAGTTAAAGCCAAAAAAATTCACGGGTCCCTCACTGGGGGAAAAGGAAAGGGGCCCGAATCTGTGGTTTCAGTTTCCCAACCCGGGCCATTCCAACAGTCACAGAAGAACCAGTCAAGACCCCTTGGGAAGAGGGTTTTAATGATGATACCTGAAAGACACCAAAGACAAAAGAAACCAAACAGATGGCGGAAGAAGGCTTGGAACCATTGACAAATTGGGGGTCCCGGGAAATAAAAAGGTTTTGGGTCTGCCCCTTCATTGATACCAAGCTCCTATGGCCCTGATTTATATACGCATCTTTCACCAGCCCGTGGAGGCAATGGAAGCCAAAACCAAAAAGGGTTTTACAAGGAAAAGGCTTGGTTTTCCCACCCCGTCTGATGACATCGCGCTGTTTCGGGCGCCAAGCAAAGCCCAAAATACCCTTTAAATCCATTGGGGGGAATCAAAGCAGGGGGAAAATCAGACTTCAAAGCATGGGTGGAGGAATCAGGGACAAGGGGGTGAAGCCCTTTAAGCCCCAGCTGAAACAGGAAAAAAATGGGAAAATTCAAAAGGCGTTTGGGTTTTGCCCAAAAAAAAAGTCTCCCAAAATCAAGGGAAAAAACAAGGGAAAAAACAAAACCAACAGACCCGGACTGGGGGTGGGCCAAAAAAAGAATGGGGGTTTAAAGGCCAAAGGAAAAGCCAAAAGAGACATGGTGATTCAGGAGATGAAAAAAAGAAGACCAAAAAAGACTCCAAAAAACAGTCCAGCCCGAAACCAGGGCCCCAAAGGGGAATGGACAACGTGGGGGGAAAGCACTCCCCAAAAAAGTCTAACTTGGAATGACATTTGGCACAGGCCCCTCTCAGGGTCAGCTTCATTCTCAATCTGCATATAACCCCTTTGCCCCCAAATGCAAACCTGGTGAAGTTGGGGGGAAAAAAGACGATCCGCATGCCCCCCCTGCCATGAAAAGCAAACAAATGGACATGTTCTAAGTCAAAGTAAAGTAGCCCTGGCTCAAAGGAAAGGGAACATGGAGCACAACCAAGTGCTCAAAGAGATTTTACAAGTAGTCTGGGCTTTGTACCACAACCCCAAAAGGGGGCATCGGGCTCCAAAAAACACCCCCAACTTTCTTCACGGCAGGAGGCAAACAAAACATGGCCCAAAAACCCCAACCCCGTGCCCCCTCGAAACTTGCAGGGAAATCTGCTGGGGTGGGGGAGTTTACTGGGGGTGCACCCGCAGACCTCCAGAATGGAAAATCACCCAAAAGATCATCAGCAAAGTGGCATTAGAAACCCGGGCATAGTGTCCACTCTAAGTCAACCCCAAACGCTGATCAAGATCGAGCTTTTCCGGGGCCATTTTGAGAAACAGAAAGCAGGGAGCTCAAATCTACAAGACTGAAAAAATTTTGCTGATCTGCAAACAGCCCGAGGAGAGAAAGGGTTCCCGGTCAAAGTTCCCCCACTGCAAAAAAATTGGAGCTAGGGGATTTTGTTTGGAAAAGCTGCATTTTCAGCCTCAAAAAACAGCTCCAGTTGCAGGGGAAAGGGAAAAAACCCGGCCCTGAAAGCAATGGCCCAGAAGCGGCAGAGAGGTGTTCAAGCTGGATCTGGTCAAGCGGAACAAAAGTGAACTTCATAAGGCTTAATTCCCTACAAATATCAGGTGTCCCTGTGGCTCAGTGGTTAAAGGCGAGTCTAAGTAGAAAATGAGCACGTCCAGAGGGTCATGGGTTCGAATCCCAGCCATGGCTCGTCCCAAGATGGGGAAAAAAAAAGGGGCAGCAGAGGGACATCCGGAGTCATGAACGGGTGTGGCCCAACCCCCTAGAGTGTCAGGAGATAAGGGCCGAAACACTTGCTTGAAGGGGGCTTCTCTTCTGAGGACTCTCTGCGCCACGCTCTCCACGAGTTTCTTTCTACTATATATATATATATATAGAGAGAGAGAGAGAGGGAGAGAGAGAGAGAGAGAGAGAGAGAGAGGAGATTTACTATAAAATCATCGTCTGTGTAGAATTAGTGGTTGAAAGTAAAGGAAGCAGTCGTTTCATTAGATATTATTCAACATAACTGTATTTGTATGAATATTCCGTACAACAACATAGACTATAATCGAGAGATCGAGAGAAGCAGCTCCTTCGATTTTACATTGACTGGAAAAACAAAACAAAACAACAACGACAACATAAACAAATAAAACTTTGTTCCATATGCAGCTTCGTGTAACAAACTTCGATCTGCTGGTGCTACGAGCCCTCACGTGACTGCTTTTTTCGTTTTTAAATGGTTCATTCACACCTGGAGCGTATTTCAAAGGGTATTTGGCGCGTCACGATAAGAAAAAGTGCGTCAACGGCTGCCCTGCGCTTTAGGTGTTACATGGTTAATGCTGTGTGCATATTGTTGTTGTTTGTATTTCCGTCCTGAATATTACATATATTATATTCCTGCGCAGTAACAGACCTGTCAAGGCCCCCAGAGGTCGATTAGCTGTTATAATAAAAGCTGAGAGACGGGTTTGTAAAAAGGACAGCATTCATATATTTGGGGGGGGGGGGGGGGGGGGGGGGGCGGGGGGGGGGGAGGGGGGAGGGAGGGGGGGGGAGGGAGGGGGGGGGGAGGGAGGGGAGGGGGGGGCATTTTTGCATGTCTGTTCGTGGTCTAACTTACAGGCGTCATCCGCGTTGTTTCCCACGGCAAGGAGGTCAGCATTGTTGTATTATCTACAACGTAACTGCGTCATAGGGTTCAATGTACCTGGGGGAAGAAGGCGAACACGTGGGCCTGCCTGCCTCCTGCTGTAGATAAACTGGGTACCAGATTATTCACCCCATGATTCTGGTCACGTCTTTAAAACATTGGTTCGCTCCCTCTGAAGACTGTCACAGGGTCAGACAGAGGACAACAACAATAACAACAAACAAACAAACAAAAAAGGGAGGGGTGGGAGTGGGGTAAAGGGGGGGGGGGGGGGAAGTAGGCACTGACATTGTTGGTTGTGTCATTTGTCAGCTGTTGCATATACGGACACCGATGATAGCACACTCGCTTAGCAAGCAAAACAACCCCGAGTCAAAGGTTTGGTCTTCGAACAGGGCCGATTGTTTTTTTTCACAACCCCTCTTACTCAACCTTCTCAGTTAATTGTCTCAGTGTAAGCAAGTTTTTTCCGTTGAGGCAACAACCCGAGCCTCGTGCGTTGTGTGTACATGGCACCTGTTAAAAAGCCAAGGCAACAAGTTTAGTTTGAATCAATGCTAGCGCAGCCGGCAACATGAGCTTTTTTCGGGGGGGGGGGGGGGTCAAGGTCACACTTTGAGAAAGACTATATACCGAAAAAGATATAAATACGCGAACAATGCAGGACTTGGTAGCTAAATTTTTGACATCCTCATGGCGAATAAGACTGGGCCGTGCTGCGAGAGCCATGTTTCACTTACTACTGAAATACCCACTTCTAAAAACTGTAATGTTTCTAAAAACTGTAATGTTACTTTTATCCGTGTTAACTTTCAGCCGAAGAGCTGGGGGGGGGGGGGGGGGGCGGCGATGTCAGTTGTTTGATTGCGGTTGTAGGCCCGTAATTGTTTCTGATAATAGGATTACATTATATAGTGACAGAAGAATCATTAGTTCAAAAGTAACTAATGAAAGACCAGAATCATGCTTTCCATTGTCGATAATTTCGACCGCCTATTAATTAATTAAAAAAAAAGGAAGTCGATTCATTCCCCCCTCCCTCCCTCCCCCCTCTCTACCCATCCGTCCCAGAGAGAGAGAGAGAGAGAGAGAGAGAAGAGAGAGAGAGAGAGAGAGAGAGAGAGAGAGAGAGAGAGAGAGATTCTATCTGAATTTGATTTGTGTACACGCCCGTGTACGCCCTTCAAAGTTTGTAGCACACACACACTCACACACACTCACACACACACACACACACACACACACACACACACACACACACACACACACACACACACACACACGACACAGAACTCAAAGTCTCACAAAGAGGGGCGTCAACAAGCACTTAATGCACAGCGTACTTCAAGTTAAAGCTGTTTCCTACGGAGAGAGAAATGTGCTGAATGACCCTTCTCTCTGTCTCTAATAGATTTATACTAGTTTCAAAACGGAGTGACTGACGGCGGCGAACGAAGCAAAATTTAGAAATAGAGTTTGTTACTTACCGCCAATGACATTAACAAACAAGCACATGACAAGACACGATGCATTTCAACCACTTGGGTCTTCTTCAGGCGAAAAAATAAATCACATTTAACATTTGGGACAGTACAAACAAAGAACGAAAAATGACTGTTTGTACTGTCCCAAATGTTAAATGTGATTTATTTTTTCGCCTGAAGAAGACCCAAGTGGTTGAAATGCATCGTGTCTTGTCATGTGCTTTGTTTGTCAATGTCATTGGCGGTAAGTAACAAACTCTATTTCTAGATTTATACTATTCAAATGCATTTTGTGTGTGTGTGTGTGTGTGTGTGTGTGTGTGTGTGTGTGTGTGTGTGTGTGGTGTGTGTGTGTGTGCACGCGCGCGCGTGTGTGAGTGTGTGTTTGTGTGAACGCGTCGCGCTCGTGCACGCGCACCTCTTTCTTCGAACATGTGTATGTGCGTGCACGCGACCATAGCACATTCGGTGTAAATTGTATGTGTGGGCAGGTTTACAAACCAGGAGATGGCGCTCGCCTCGTAGTATTACGTCGTCTCAACCACCATCCCTTCACTATCTAGCACCGTTTCCTCTCCCCCCAACCCCCCTCCCGTTCCCATCCCCTCTCATCGTCCACTCGTCCACCCCCCCCCCTCTCTTGTCCACACTCCTTCATGGCCTCTCTCACACACAGCGCCGAGAAGATACCCACCCTCTCTCCAGCCCTCCACACGCGCGAGAGATACCCCCCACCCCCACACCGCTTCGTCATCCCTCTGTCGGCAAAGGATGTGAAAGGCGCCGCTTTCGTTGCAGGTCGCTTCCATCCTCTCTGCTCTGATGGGGACGATACGTCCGTCTGTTTCAGGCTGAGCAACAGACAGTGGGTAGCATTGTCACGTGACGAAGCATGGTACATGTCATTCTGATGACAGAAAACGGCGACATTGTTGATCGCTTAGATACAGCTGGCGTAACGTTTTCAGGAGAGGAATACCTATGCTAGGCTTGCACAGGGATTGTAATGACGGATTAAATGAGGAGATGCTCTTCGCTTCAAAGCTAGTCATCGTGATTGCTGCAGAGGAATTGTTTGTCTCCGTTTGCTGTTGTTTTCCCCGTCACCTATTGTGTGTTTCCCTTAATTTTGTGGCAAGCAGGCCTTAAGGTTGTTTCTGTTTTCATTTCTTAGTCGCTGTAACGTTGGTAGGAATGATAGCGTTTGGATTGCTATTAAACAACGCAGCTATCCACTTATCGCGTTGGCAAGTTTAACATCCCCAGCACCCTTTCTGCATTACCAGTCATAGGCTTGATGATTTTGTTTGTTTATATGGGTTACTCTTCAGCTATCTTGGACTGTTTATTTATGAACAATAGCTTCCTTCCATTTCCCTAAATCGGCTACTCCCGAAAAGCGGTAGAGTGTGATCTTCTTTCGTGGTGTTGAGAAAACCGCTCATTTACAGGCGATACGCCTCTGTGAAGTACAAGGGGTGGACAAATACAAAGTGCTTGGTTACTGACGAGCCTTACTCAGTGGACGAAAGTCGACTCCAGGTGGACTTGAAAATATGGTCGTGTTCCACGACAGAGTAGGATGGTTCCCACATGCCGGCACTTTACAGCCCTCTCTTGTCTGCTCCCTATTTCCTTCTTTCTCTTTAACATGCCATTAGCAGTATGTAGAAGACATAATGGTTTGTATGCGAAAGACTTTCTTGTATAGGGATTAAAGAAATTGTTTTTCTTACTAATGACAATAAAACATTTTTTCTAAGAAAAGAATCTGCAGACTTTTTCACATGTATTATGTGGGATTTTTTTTTGTTTTCAAGTTGGAACGTATAGAATCTTTCTGATATGAATTATGTGGAATTTTTAGATATGGGTTATGATGGATTTTTCTGTCACAAATTATAATGATTTTTTTTCTTCCGTAGTCTATTATGTGTAGATTTCATTTGTATACAGGATAATCTGCCATAGGTTGTAGGGGGAGATTGTCAGAAAGACAATATTTGTCGACATGAACTGAATTAGAAGATGTCACATTGTTCACCTGCAGTTCATTAGTAGACGTTGCATTTACACCGACTACACTCACATGGGTTGTTTGGGAAACACTTTTTATGCGGTTGCAGGCTCAAGGTACTATTTTCAAGTGAATTACAGAACCGGGTATTTTTCACATGGGCTGAAAAGGTAGATGCAAAACTCGTCTCGCTAGTTTCGATGAATTTTGGCTCGACGCTCGTCAGTACCCTGTAAGTTGATTTAACCTCTTCCATCATTGTCGTAGGTTGTTTCACGTGTCCTAAGTGCATGCAGCCCACTGGACCCTAGTTCATCGCCTAACCCGAAAGGCTAGCAGAGTGTGTTGCTGAATGGCAAGTGGGGAGAAGGGGGAAAAACTCGTAGAGTGCAAGAATTAGAACTATGGGTGTGGGATCCCCTGTTTCTTAAGAAACTGCTGTACGTAACAGACCGCCGCTCCATATGATAACGAAATGGAGGTCTGCTTAGACAGCAGCAACAACAGCCCTCCTCCCGAAAACACACACACACACACACACACACACACACACACACACACACACACACACACACACACACACAAGCAAACCAACCAAAAAAAACCCTCATATAAACGAAAAAAATAACATACAAACGACTCGAATCATGATCACCAGTCGTTGAGGATATTCAGCTGACCCCCCCCCCTCCTTTCCACCCCTGCTCTCTTGATCCTACTCCGCCCCCCCCCCTCTTCCCCCCTCCCCTCCGCCTGCTGATGCCAATACCCGACATGTGTCAGTGGACTGTCTGTCTGATGCCTGTGACCAATGGCTTCCTTCCTTTCCGCGTTTTCTGTCCGTTCTCACGACACACAGAAAACCTGAAACAACTGTCTCTCACACACACACACGCACGCACACGCACACATATGGGGCCTACACACACACACACACACACACACACACACACACACACACACACACACACACACGCGCGCGCATGCACGCACGCACGCACGCACACACACACACACACACACACACACACCACACACACACACACACACACACACACACACACACACACACACAATCTTCCCAAGGGATGACGGCGTTCTTTCAAAGAAAACTGTATCTCTTGCTTCCGGAAATTCCGAGCTAGTCATATCTTCTGTCGTTTCACTCTCATTGACTCTGCTGTAAAAGATCCTCCTTAATTTTCCCCTGCCGCCCTCTATTCTTTGCCTGCCTTTCCGCCCAATCATTATCAGTCTTTCGCTCTGGCAGATCTTTGCTTTATTGTCTAGCTTCTTTGTTTTTGTTGTTGTTGTTGTAACCTGGCCACTGGACTGACCTATTGTGGCCGCTGTTAGAGTGAATACTAGCGGCCAGGTCTACAGAGTCTGTCTGCCCATGTTGCCTTTTCTGTATCTACTGTTGTCACTGACATGTTTATTGGTAAACAAATTCGAAAAATAATTTTTGTTAAGGCTCCGCCGAAAAAAACGTAGACAAACAAATCACAAGATAAAACTTCACCTCTTAGGTCTTCTTTAGGCAAGGTACACAAAGCTCAGGACAACGAAAATCAGCAATCACTGTACTTATCTTCTTCCATCACTGTACTTATCTTCTTCCATCACTGTACTTATCTTCTTCCATCACTTGTACTTATCTTCTTCCAATTCGGCGCAAGATGGGCATTGATTTTCCGCCTGCACTCGCCTCACTTTGTAACTAGATCTACGTTTATCGTTGATTGGAGAAAAAAAAAAAAAAAAAAAAAAAAGAATCGGATGATGATACATAAAGCGTAATGACTGGTGTTCTCAGCTTCGCTTCACTGACCGCCAGGATGTCAAAGGTTAAGATATTATCTCCCTTTTCTTCGCGCTTCACTCTGTGAAGAATCTCTGGGGAACCGCACTGAAGACCCCGTTTCTCAAACTCATCTGGACCCGTTGGCTCTGTGCCGAGACCTGGAGCTCCGCAAATGACCTCCCTTTCCATTCTGCGAAGTTGTCTGTCCATCGTTTCAAATCTTTTCAACCGTCTTCCCCTCTCTTTCAGATATTCATAGCGAAATAACAAAGACTTTGAGTTGATAACACTGTTTTTTTTTTTGTTTTAACACTGTTATTCTTTGTTTTTATTTTAGGATTGACTTTTTCTCTACGCAGCGATTACCTTTACCAGGAGGACATGAGGCCGGATAAAACTACATATACACCGAAACTGAAACCGTAGCTTCGTTTTTATCTTTCTTCCTTCTCCACAGAAGCAGAAACATATAAGGCAGTTGCCATTCATACATTTAGTCTTCTTCTTCACGAAATACCAACAGAACAAACGCTAGAGGACTTCACTGCTTTGTTAGACATCTGGTTCACTGCTTTGTTATACATCTGGTGAAAAAGTCTTGTGTCTTAAAGACAAGGAATCAAACCCGTGAGGAGGTTTGTAGGGGTGAAGGCAAGTGTTCTGACAGTAGCTGGGAACCTGGAAGATGGAAGCGGGCACGGGGAGGGTGGAGAACGTGCCGGGGACGAAGGTCAGGTTGTGGGAGAAGTTGCTGACCACCTCGTGGTAGCGGCAGGGGACGCCTTTTTCGTCCGAGTACCACGTGTCCGCTGCCGCCACTGCGCCTTTCTTGGCCCACCCCGCGCAGGGTCTGCCCTCGATGGTAATGGTCTCCAGCAAGCTGGGACAAATAAAAACATCATACACTACAGCACACACACACCACACATGCACGCACACACACATTACGGACGCACGCACGCACGTTATGCACAGCACACCACACACACCACACACACACACACACACATGCACGCACGCATGCACGCACACAGACAGACGGACACATGCACGTATGCACGCACGCACACAGACAGACCACACACCACACGCATACATACACAAGCACGCGCGCGCGAGTGAGCGCAGCACCCAAAAGTAAGACTGGTATCCTGCTTACTGAAACTATCTCGCACACAAAACGAAACAAAAATAAAAACAAAACAAAACGAAACCACACAGTCCTACACGCACACAAAAAAAAAAGAAATAAAACAACAAAAGGAAAAAAAACACACTTGTACCTTACCTACACAAAAAGTACCACACCACCACACAACTACATTACACACACTCACACCCACACCATATCACCCATATCACTCGCTTAACACATATACACACGTACACACACGCAGCGCGCGCGCACACACACCACACACACACACACACACACACACACACACACACACACACACACCACCACGACCACACATAGAAACAACACACACACACACACACACAGCAATACAACAACAAACACACACACAAACAACACACACAACACACACACTGACTGAATGAACCAATTATTGTCGATTATCCCATGGTTGTACTGATAAAACACACACACAACACACACACACACACACACACACACACACGCACGCACGCACGCACGCACGCACGCACACACACACACACAACACACACAACACACACACAGCACACACACTATTTCTAGAGTGTCAGTTATGTCTTTTACTGGGTTAAGCGCTTTGGTTCTATTTGATCTAAACGGCATCATCCAAGGTTGTCTGAGAGTGTGTATGTAGATAGATCTACCCTGATCTACAGTGCCCTAAGCAGTCTATGAGGTGTAAACTACTAGAAGTGTGTTCCTCTTCTGCAGCGCTTCTGCATATTGTGATGCTTT
>CM031601.1:77727941-77747941 GCA_018398815.1 Conus ventricosus | reverse complement strand
CTCGCCATGGGAGACGTTGCATTGTTATAGAATCCTTTCGGAATCACTTCTATGGTGTTCAGTAGTGTCTGTTCTGTTCCAGTTTACGCAGGAAACCTTGTAGCCAGCGTCCTACTGAAGACAATGGTTACAAAGACGTTAAACCAGCGTGAGTGAGCTGCCATCTTTAGAGGGTATTACCGCAAATTGCAATGAGCTTGCTCATATCAAAGACTGCGGCACGTACTCATCGCGTGCATGGACTTGAGAAGACATTGAAGCTGAGACAATCACGAAAGCAGTGCGTGAAGGGCCATAGAATGACAGTCTTTTTCTTATGTTGATGGAGATGAGGATCATGAGACTGATGCTTTGGTGGTCCCTTGGGGTCAGAGACTACGTGACCTGGCAGTGCTCTTAGTTTCCTTTTCAAATGTATTCTGGTGTCAGCTACGCTCGCGCTGGTCAGGAAATTTTTATTATTGTCACTATTAGAGTACTTATACAGCGCCAATCCTCGGTTGGAGACGAAGTTATCATTATTGTTGTTGTTATTATTACTATTATCATTCTTCTTATCATTATTACTATTTATCATTATTATTATTATCACATTGAGAGTACTTACAGAACGTCTATCCTCGGTTAGAGACCATGCTTTTGTCATCATCATTATTTTGATTGAGAATACTTAAAGAGCACATATTCTCGGTTAGAAACCAAGTCATTATTGTTGTCATCATCATTGTTATTGAGAATACCTATAAAGCACATATCCTCGGCCAGATACCTATTCATTATTATTAGCATTAACAATATTCATACAGTGTCTCTCCTCAGTTGGAGATCAAGTTCATAGCTCTGCACAATCCACGCTCATCTTTTACACGACGGGCTGCTCACCTGGGTAAAGCCGACTGAAGAGTTGCCTGCTGGCGGTTAACTCAGTCATTTCCCGTATTATTGTAAAATATAAGACTATCATTTTTTCAGTCATTTTTTAAAATTCTTCAAAGAGGATGCATTCTACGTAGGCTATACATGTCATCCATACCAAAAGCCAGACTGGCCTTCTCATCCGAAAGATGGATTTTAAGTGTGTGGTAGATGTTGTGCGTGCATTCACACACACAGAGCCTCGGTTTATGGTTTGATTCGAAGGATATTTTTGGCAAATGGGAGTCAGAACCAGTGTTAACTCCGAGGAGAACCCCCTCCATCCTGTACCAAAACGGCCCCGACGGAGATTCGAACCCGAAACCCCATAATAACTAGGATCACGTGTCAGACGTTCTGCCACAGAGCCTTTTTTGTCCCCTGCACAGCGTTGTCAGATATGTAGCCATTGAGTCGATGAAACTCTGCTGTGTTGTTCCAGGCTGTCAATTTGAGTCCACAGCGCACTCTGGCCTGGCACAGAGTGGACTGGGAGGGGAAAACCCCACGCATGTATAGTGGTCTGATGAGACTCGAACCCACCACCTTCCAGTCTCCTGTGATCACTGCGATAAGGCCAGTCCGATTAATTGCGTGCGGTGATAAACCGGTAAATGTGATGTCGCTCATTGTGGCCACTACGTACAGAGCCACACCAAGTCTTATCCTAACCACAGCACAAGCTGACTGATCCACGGAGAGCGATCAACATCAGGTCATCATAAGGCAACCTTACAGAGGAGACGCTGCACTGCTGCCGAGTCACTTCAGTGGGGCCTGTTCTGATCCAGCATTCGCTGGTTGGACGTCATTGAGGGCAATGATGGCTTATCAATGGAACCAGTGTAGATGATCTTTAATTACTGGTTAGTCTTATTCTGACTGAAAATGTAAACATGATAAATGAAGCTTCCCAAGAATCCCCCCCACCCACTCCCCTCCACGAAAAAAAAAGACAAGTAAAGAAAACTTTCTTTGAATTCAATTTCACCCGCTTTATCAGCAGGTACGAGTGAGAAAGGCACAGCAGCCCGTGGAATGTACATTCCTTTCCTGTGCATCACATGACATACTGACCAAACGTGCTGTGAGAATGTCCTTGAGATAATCATAAACGGCTGTTTCAAACATATGAACATGGAGGCTGAGCGTTGAGTTAAATTGTTTTATTGTCCCTTCTTTAAAATCCACTTTGTTATGTGGTGTGCAATGCTGTCTGTGTTCAAGTTTGAATGACTACGTGTATAAGCGTGGGCATGCTTAATCGCATAGAACAAATATATCTTTAAGCTTGCAAACGTTTGCTGCGTGTAAAGTATAAAAAAAATCCCCCAAATAATGTAGCTGACATCGAATTGAGCAGATACCTTCTACAGTCCGATGGCAAAATGTGGCTGGTACTGGTTTCGCTTACTGAAAACAGAGAGGAAACCCTTTTCGAAAGAGAAATACATGGAAGTGAAACAAAATCAGAATTTGAATTGCGTGAGAATAGTTTTGAGCAAAATTTACTGCTTGTGAACGAGAGAGACTATTTCCTATGGAGGTTAGGGAATGACTGTACGGTTCTTTCGGATTGAATGGCACAGATATTTGAAAACTAGCGATAAGTTATTCTTGTATAAAAAAAAAGGACACGATAAAATAATGTGCAGATGTTTTGTGGATGAATACATACAACTGAATAATTAATTAGTTTGAAAAACGACAATCCCCAATTCATCTTCATTTGGACATTATTCAAAGTAGAACTATAGCATCACTTCAAGAATCCGAATTCACTAGATGTTCGCATATCCAAAATGTAGTAATTTAAACTGTAAGTTTTCACAGAACATTCTAAATTTCATTTAACATGAAAATCATAATCTGCAATTTGTATGAGTTTCGGGGGCAAATATTCTTAATTCTGCTAGATTTTTGTAACCATTTCCCCTGTGATCTAAGACTATGCATACAGATGAAAACAACGACATGTAAATGGTTTCACATGATAGTGAACTGTAGAAGTTTGTTTCCGACTGTTAGTAGCAGTAACTGAACAAATAGCAATTTTCATCGTATATGGACATGATAATGCCAATCTGAATTTTGGGAAACATTTTACATATCTGTACACGCGAAAAGTAGATACTCCCTGATGCAAAATCTGTCCCGCGATAACTGGTTACTAATTAGACTTCATTGTCACAAATTTGCAAAATGTTCATTTTTCTGGCCTTAGGGTTTATCAGTGGCATGATAGACACATTTTGTGTTCATTCACATACTATTTGCTTACTTTACTGGTCGTAAAGACTGACGCTTTCAAACAAAACAGAAAAAACAAACAAATATGCACAGAAGACAACCATCTAGTTTTCTGCCATGTATTAACTGTTCATATCTTAAATGTCCGTCAAAACGTCATTCTCCCTATTTGAAAAGACATACTTCCAATGATCACAAAAGACGCCAAAAAGTAAACCTTTATTTACAGCCCTTGACACAGATATCAATTTGCACACACAATAACACATACGTATCTCTTATTTTTACATACAACTTTATACACATCTACAGTAGTACATACGTGCGCGCAAATTTGAGCAAGCACTTACAACAAATCAATTCTTTTCGAAAAAATCGGTCAATACTATTGTTAAGAGTAAAAAAAGAATTACTGATAAACAGGGTTCTATCTTCAGGTTAATTAGCATGGGTCACATCGAGTAACTTAAACACGGTATTGGCTGTGACTGTGTATTTTCTTTCTCTCACTCTCTCTGCACCCCCTCCCCCACCCCCACGAACGCACACGCGGCTCGCGCGCGCGCACGCACTCTCACACACAATTTTCTCTCTCTCTTTCTCTCTCTCTTTCTCACACGCACGCACGCACGCATGCACGTACGCACTTCATATTGATTATAGCTAAGACGACTACAGAGGGACAAATCAGCACTGTTGCCATGTCAAAATCAATTCCGTATCATGCGTGTAAAACAAAAAAGAAATTCCCATACATACACCACAACCAGCTTATTTCTAACATTCTAAAAACGACTTTAAACGCCGTCTAAAATCGACAAAATCTTGAGTCAGTGGAAAATATTTACATCTTTTAGAAACTAGAAAATCACACCCAGTGGAACATCCATGAAGAAGAGCACAGATTGGTTTTGTTGTGGAGGATCACAAATAACATTCAAATTTTGCTCGGACATGTTGATGCGCTTGAATGTTGTCTGCTGATGGTATATGGTAGCATGACGTAAAGCCCGTTTTGCATATGCTTAATTTGTTGGCCGTCCACTTGAAACCAGGGTGTTTTTTTTTGTTTTGTTGTTGTTGTTTTTTTTTTTGGCGGGGGGGGGGGGGGGGGGGAGTATTTGGGGTTCTGTATGCTTCTAAATATTGACACAGAAAGAGCCCAGTTTGCTTTATCGAAATGTAGGTAATCTATTCAAAGTTTGCTTTCTGATTTTGACACACACTTGAAATTATTGGGAAATGGTCACTTCAATGCACATCATCGTGAGCGGACAACTCGTGTTTCACGACCAGTGAGGAATCCCACATGCAGGAAATCAGTACATGAAAGAGTGCCATTGGAAGAATGAATATACGAAGATCAGTCAATCAACACAGGCTTCATTGAGAGAAGACATCTTACAGAAAAAGGCCACGGTGGCTACAGAATCTACGCTACCTAAGAGTAGCCATTAAAGCCTCCAAACAGAATGAAAAGGGAAGAGGTTCTTCAATCAGCTGATGAGGTCTTGTCTACTGACAGATATTAATTGTAAATATAACCAACACACACCTCTTTTGTGGAGAGTAAAATTCTTGCCACTTGGGGAGAAGTACAAAGACAGACAGGGCTGAACAACAAAGACTTGTAGATAAATAACGAGACCGTTATTCCTGTCGCGCGTGCACAGATACAGACACAGATACAGAAACACGGACACACATACTCTCTCTCTCTCTCTCTCTCTCACACACACGCGCGCGCGCGCACACACACACAATCACACACACACACACACACACACACACACACACACACACACACACACACACACGCGCGCGCGCGCGCGCGGAGTGCTAATGGGATAGGTCAGAGTTTTTCCCTTCCTCCTCGTCGCCATGACTGCGTTCCTTCTTGTACACGGGACAGGCTGGCGAAGGTTGTACAGGCTGGACTTCCTTAGTCACCGTGTCGTTGGCGCCTGCATCAGTCCAAATACTCTGTGTAGTAACAGTGGTAGCATCGTCGCAGAACGAACAACCTTCTATAATAATATCGCGACTAAAGCAGATATAAAAACAGTGTTAATGTGACGTAACACTCTACAGTGATACTAATGTCTTTAGGCCTGCAGATATAACACGACAATTTCACTGACATGTCATTAAGCCAACAGAGGTAACACTGCCAGCCATGTTATGATGATACAACAGTGGTATGTAATGACACGACACTCTATAATACTGTCGGTAGGACGACAGAGAAAGAGTTACAGCAGCATTGTCATAAAACAACAACAGCAGTATTGGTATAAAAAAATAATCTATAACAATCTCATCAGGACAGCAGCAGCAGTAACGTTAAATTTATGTCTTTATGACATAATACCATCTGAATTACACTCCACAAAATAGCGGCGATATCATTACAGCTGTAAAGAACGAAAACAAAGGAATCAGAGCAGAAAGGAAAGTAGAGTATATAAGGAACCGAGCAATCACAATTGAAACAAGAAGAAACAACAGACATACCCACAGATGCCGGTTCTGCAGGGAGTGGCCAACGGTATACCCAGAGATGTACGTTGTGCATAGAGTAAGGAACCGAGCAATCACAATTAAAACAAGAAGAAACAACAGACATACGCACAGATGCCGGTTCTGCAGGGAGTGGCCAACGGTATACCAGAGATGTACGTTGTGAATAGAGTAAGGAACCGAGCAATCACAATGAAACAAGAAGAAACAACAGACATACCCACAGATGCCGGTTCTGCAGGGAGTGGCCAACGGTATACCCAGAGATGTACGTTGTGATAGAGTAAGGAACCGAGCAATCACAATTGAAACAAGAAGAAACAACAGACATACCCACAGATGCCGGTTCTGCAGGGAGTGGCCAACGGTATACCCAGAGATGTACGTTGTGCATAGAGTAAGGAACCGAGCAATCACAATTGAAACAAGAAGAAACAACAGACATATCCACAGATGCCGGTTCTGCAGGGAGTGGCCAACGGTATACCCAGAGATGTACGTTGTGCATAGAGTAAGGAACCGAGCAATCACAATTGAAACAAGAAGAAACAACAGACATACCCACAGATGCCGGTTCTGCAGGGAGTGGCCAACGGTATACCCAGAGATGTACGTTGTGCATAGAGTAAGGAACCGAGCAATCACAATTGAAACAAGAAGAAACAACAGACATACCCACCGATGCCGGTTCTGCAGGGAGTGGCCAGCGGTATACCCAGAGATGTACGTTGTGCATAGAGTAAGGAACCGAGCAATCACAATTGAAACAAGAAGAAACAACAGACATACCCACAGATGCCGGTTCTGCAGGGAGTGGCCAACGGTATACCCAGAGATGTACGTTGTGCATAGAGTAAGGAACCGAGCAATCACAATTGAAACAAGAAGAAACAACAGACATACCCACAGATGCCGGTTCTGCAGGGAGTGGCCAACGGTATACCCAGAGATGTACGTTGTGCATAGAGTAAGGAACCGAGCAATCACAATTGAAACAAGAAGAAACAACAGACATATCCACAGATGCCGGTTCTGCAGGGAGTGGCCAACGGTATACCAGAGATGTACGTTGTGCATAGAGTAAGGAACCGAGCAATCACAATTGAAACAAGAAGAAACAACAGACATACCCACAGATGCCGGTTCTGCAGGGAGTGGCCAGCGGTATACCCAGAGATGTTCGTTGTGCATAGAGTAAGGAACCGAGCAATCACAACTGAAACAAGAAGAAACAACAGACATACCCACAGATGCCGGTTCTGCAGGGAGTGGCCAACGGTATACCGAGAGATGTACGTTGTGCATAGAGTAAGGAACCGAGCAATCACAATTGAAACAAGAAGAAACAACAGACATACCCACAGATGCCGGTTGCTGCAGGGAGTGGCCAGCGGTATACCCAGAGATGTACGTTGTGCATAGAGTAAGGAACCGAGCAATCACAATTGAAACAAGAAGAAACAACAGACATACCCACAGATGCCGGTTCTGCAGGGAGTGGCCAGCGGTATACCGAGAGATGTACGTTGTGCATAGAGTAAGGAACCGAGCAATAACAATTGAAACAACAGACATACCCACAATGCCGGTTCTGCAGGGAGTGGCCAACGGTATACCCAGAGATGTACGTTGTGCATAGAGTAAGGAACCGAGCAATCACAATTGAAACAAGAAGAAACAACAGACATACCCACAGATGCCGGTTCTGCAGGGAGTGGCCAGCGGTATACCCAGAGATGTACGTTGTGCATAGAGTAAGGAACCGAGCAATCACAATTGAAACAAGAAGAAACAACAGACATACCCACAGATGCCGGTTCTGCAGGGAGTGGCCAACGGTATACCCAGAGATGTACGTTGTGCATAGGTAAGGAACCGAGCAATCACAATTGAAACAAGAAGAAACAACAGACATACCCACAGATGCCGGTTCTGCAGGGAGTGGCCAACGGTATACCCAGAGATGTACGTTGTGCATAGAGTAAGGATCGAGCAATCATAATTGAAACAAGAAGAAACAACAGACATACCCACAGATGCCGGTTCTGCAGGGAGTGGCCAACGGTATACCCAGAGATGTACGTTGTGCATAGTGTAAGGAACCGAGCAATCACAATTGAAACAAGAAGAAACAACAGACATACCCACAGATGCCGGTTCTGCAGGGAGTGGCCAACGGTATACCCAGAGATGTACGTTGTGCATAGAGTAAGGAACCGAGCAATCACAATTGAAACAAGAAGAAACAACAGACATACCCACAGATGCCGGTTCTGCAGGGAGTGGCCAACGGTATACCCAGAGATGTACGTTGTGCATAGAGTAAGGAACCGAGCAATCACAATTGAAACAAGAAGAAACAACAGACATACCCATAGATGCCGGTTCTGCAGGGAGTGGCCAACGGTATACCCAGAGATGTACGTTGTGCATAGAGTAAGGAACGAGCAATCACAATTGAAACAAGAAGAAACAACAGACATACCCACAGATGCCGGTTCTGCAGGGAGTGGCCAACGGTATACCCAGAGATGTACGTTGTGCATAGAGTAAGGAACCGAGCAATCACAATTGAAACAAGAAGAAACAACAGACATACCCACAGATGCCGGTTCTGCAGGGAGTGGCCAACGGTATACCCAGAGATGTACGTTGTGCATAGAGTAAGGAACCGAGCAATCACAATTGAAACAAGAAGAAACAACAGACATACCCACAGATGCCGGTTCTGCAGGGAGTGGCCAGCGGTGGTCCACAAGACCCCAGACAGGGAGAAACAGAGCGGCTGTTATGCCGTACACCCGTAACGTCCAGCGGGCACCCAGGGCTTGGAACAACTCACCCGTGAGGATACTGCCCAGTCCTCTGCCTGCACACCACAACACACACACACACACACACACACACACACACACACACACACACACACACACACACACAACACCACACACACACCACACACACACACACACACACACACACACACACACACACACACACATTGAGGGTGGAAAGTGAATAGATGGTCAGGGCTGGAAGAACTAATTTTAGTGGATACAGAAAAGGAGAATTTCAAGTACAGGCTATAATTCTGGCGAGACCGAGCACTGCATCGATTCAAAGTGACACCAACAATACAACTACAGTCTGGGCGAAATATTTAACAATTGTTGGATTTTCGTGCAGAATGCAACCACTTAACTGCATGGAATGATAAGATTTTTTTTCTGTCAGTAGGTAATGAATTAAGCTATCTTTATTTATTTGAATTCTTTTTTTTTTGCGCGAAAATGAAATAATTTTAGTATTAAACAGTTGAAAATTTTCAGCCTAGCGGTATTGTAATACATTTCACTGGCTGATGAGAGTTACAACTTTTGAAGTTATCTGACATCGTAATCTGTGACGACAAATAACGGGTTCGACTCGTCTTGCGTGAGCAAGTGACGAAATGACTTCACATTCGAAAGATTTCTCAAACACGTCAGTAGTTGCCAACACACCATTGTAGTATGTTGTGGAAGTGATCAACAGGTGAAGTAATGCCTGTAAAATACACGTCATGAATACAGGTGACAAGGAGGAAGGGCAAAGGGCAGGTGAGACAACTGGGGAAGCCAGAAAGCAGAAGAGCACACACACACACACACACACACACACACACACTCACGCACACACACACACACGCACGCACGCACGCACGCACGCACGCACGCAACGCACCACACACACACACCACACACACACACACACACACACACAGATGATGCAGGAAGAAAAGCCTGAATGGCCTGCTGAGAGATGAACCAATCCGATGTCGCCGATTTTGCACATTTCCCAACCGAGACACCCTACCGCAATTCCTCAACTTGTAACCCCCCCCCACCCCCCGCCTCCTCCTCCGTCTCCAGCCCCCGATGCAAGGGAAGCAGATAGGAACAGCATGTCCACACGAGTGATCTGTTTCTGTCTGATTTCTTTATCAGCGCACCGCTAAACTCTGCTGGGCTTTATTCCACATGCGTTATTATCTGGGGCGAAAAGTCCAAGCAACTCATTTTTATTTGTTCGCTTCTGCCTTTTTGCTTGTCAAGCATGTCGCGGACGTATTCCAACTATGCATTATAAAAAGAACCTCTGTCATTATGTATGTCTTATTTTACTTAACGCAATTGATGGTTTATTGTTTTGGTACCCGCGGTCCTGGTCTTCACTGTTACGTGCCTACTTTCGGTTATATTAGCTATAATGTAAAATGTCCGATGCATTCCTGTCGTTCTTCTTTGTTATTATTATTATTTTTTTTTAGTAATCTCTTTATTACTTCAACCAAGGAAGACTGTTTCATTCACCGCAGATTCGCTCGCTTGATTCAGTTCAAATATTGAACTCTATAGTTTTACTCAGCTATACTTTGCAAGAAGATCTCCGTGTGGTCTATTTTACTTCTACATGTAGATGGAAACTTATTTGTATGTCCCTCTCTGCTGTTAAAGGTGACATTAAAGGTAAACTCTAAATGGAATACAGTTTAATACTGATTATAGTATTTGTATATAATACAAAGTATTTTGTCTTTCATCGGTGTATAAAGCAATAATTTTAAGTGATCACAATTGCAGAGAAAATGTCAGGTTCATAACGTTGAAAATATCAACTGCACGATTAAGGCTGTTACAGCTAAGAGTCATCAACACACAGGAACGAATGGAAAGGTCGCAAGGGTACTCAGCACTCTTTCGAGCGTGACAACACTAATGTTTTTCATTCGTTGAGAATATACCACAGTTGAAGTTTAGCATGGGCACATACACGTGCACACACAGCTCGTATATACAAACACACAAACACATACGGAAGTTAAGCTGTGTGGTTACACAGGCTCACATGTTTACACATGTGAGTCAAATAAATATGCTCAAATAAACAAATTTGCGTGGCACTTGGAGGACAATCAAATACACAATCCAGGAACTCTTTCAATAAAAGGAATGTAACAACTACTGCCTACAGTCTGCAAAGTTGCTGCCATCAAGGCTAAGTTGGGAATGAAATCATGCCGAAAGACGTGCGGGTAAAGTCTGTGGACAATGTCATACTTCTACAGCTGATAAGGCATGTGAATAACTCATGAAGAATGGAACTTTTTTTTTCTGGCAGTTACCTCTACTACACATTTATAAACAAATACTTCTCAACCTGCACATACGGCAGTCGACAGAGGCAACCACAAGTTTAACACGTACCCAGAGACGTTGTGACACTTCAAAACGCTAGATTTATTAGAAATATATCACATTGCACCTGTCCATTCTGACACACTAACCCATGTCCCAGTAGACGGCCCCTGCGATTGCCTGGCAGGTGGTTCGGATGGAAGGGGGAGCAAGGAGCTGGGTGCAGGCGGAGGCCGAGGCCCACAGCAAAGAGTAGGTCACCCCGTGGAGCATCTCTATGGGTATCGCCAACCACGGCTCCTCGATCACCGACAATGACACAAACCTGCAACACGGACACACTGATGTAGTATGATATATTGTACACACACACACACACACACACACACACACACACAACACACACACACACACACACACACAACACACACACCTCACCTCAGGCCCATAACTACAGAAGTAGTCGTTGGGGAAACCTGAGGACCGCAAACGCAACCTCCCCTCTCCATCTGTCTCTGTCAGCAACCACCGGCAGCAGCCCACGCGTATGGAGTCCGTTCCATTCTTTGATGTTCTCATGCCAGTTCTTCCGCTGTCTTCCTCTTCTTCTCCCGCTCTCGACGGTGCCTTGCATGATTGTTTTGGACAGACTGGTGTGTCGAGTGTTGTGCCCCCCCCCCTCCAACACACACACACACACACACACACACACACACACACACACACACACACACACAACCCCACACACACACACCAAAAAACAGCCTGGTAATGTTGGCTCTCAATTTCACCATTCTCCTCAAAGCAACCTCGCAATCGGTGCGGGCTTTAACAACAACCCGCACGACCTGCAACACATCCACCTCACCTGAGACAGTAGGCGGGCAGCGCGAGGTACATGGTCCTCCTCTCCCCCAGCCGGCGAATGAGGTGGGCGGACACCTGCAGCACGGAGACAGTGGACACACAGTTGGCCAGCAGGCAGGCCCCCAGCACCCTCTGACCGCTGCCCAGCTCCCGCAGGTACCAGAAGATGAAGGTCTGGGCACATCCACACAGCATGCCCAGCGTCACGATCTTCAGCAGGAAGATCAGCACAACCGGCTGCCGGAGAAGGCCGCACAGACTGTCCAGAATGACGTCCATAGAGGTGCTGCTTCTGCCGGATCTGGCACCACGGCTGGAGGTGGTGGTGGTGGTGGTGGAGGTTGTGGTGGTGGGGGTGTTTGGACTCTTGAGGAAGAAGATGGAGGTGGCGGTGGAGAGGATAGTGAGAAGGCCACAGGTGATGAAGATGGCGCTGGAAGCAGAGGGGAAGTAATGGCTTAGTGCTTTGTACGGCTCCTATGGATTCTTAATGACTAGTTAAACAGAAAAGAAACGTAGGAAGTTACAGTGTGTGGTTTATTCCGCACTCATGAAGACTCCATACAGACACAGACTTTGTCCTACCACCATAGCCAAGAAAAGACGATGAGTAAGATGAGGTTACATTATTATCCGTTATTGTAACAAGATTATTCCTGGGTCGAGACTTTGAAAAAGGCATACGACTCTCACGATTAACGGTTTATGCTTTAAGTTTTAAATGCATTTGATTTCCTTCAGTACGCAGAGAATGGATAAAACTTTCTATAGCAGGATTAAGGTGATTCTTCCCGTTGTCAATCGTCTCTGCGGTTTGAAATAAAGAGAGGTTGTGGACAGAGTGACCTAATATCACCGTATTTGTGTCTTAAATCTATATAGAAGAATAAAAAGGATAACATTAGCAACATGCATTATGATGGAATGGGCGTTCAAGACATCCAGTGTGACGTGAAATAATTTACATTAACATAGATTTGATGAATGAATAACAGTGATAACCGGTAAAAAACTAGTGTTCTTTGATCATCTTGAAGATGCGGAAAAGCTGGACGCTGTTCGGTTCAGACTATTATCCAAATACAGTTTTGTTACAGTCTTTTTAAATAAAAATTAAGAAATCATTTTGAAATTAAACATAACATCAGTGCGGGAAGAACAAGATCAGTGTTCATATCATACGAGAATCATATCTGTCACACACACACACACACACACACACACACACACACACACACACACACACACACACACACACCTCGTCTAATATAACAATTTTGTGAAAAGACGTAAAATGAAACTACTACTACTACTACTACTACTAACTACTACACTACTACTACCACCACTACTACTACTACAACTACCACTACTACAGACATCTATCTGTCTGTCTGTCTGTCTGTCTGTCTATCTATCTCTTTTCGAAACATTTAAATCTTAAGGAGAAAATTGAGATCCACACACATATTGATACCATAAATCTCCCGTAGATCATAGCGAATCAACCTAACCCATACCTGAACCCCCCTCCAACCACGCGGTCGCCTGTAGCGGTGAAGACCACAGCCACACAGTTGTGCCCAACGTTCCCCACAGTCTCTGGCGACCCCACAGGTGACGGTTGGAGCCCAGTAGGCCGTAGGTCACCGCGTCCAGCAGACTGCTCATCGAGGAATAGAACGCGCGCGAGATGCAAATCAAGGTCAAGGCCAAGAGGAAAGTACGTCAAAGGTGTAGCTGGTTGGCACCGCTGCTGTGACGTGAGAGACTCGGGCGCAGTTGTAATTCCAGTGCTGCCGTTGGGACGTGTTCAGGGAGACGGTTCTGTGCTCAGGCTAACCGCACCTGTGAGAAATGTAGCTGTATCAATAGCTAACGTGGGTGCGTCTGACTCAGGTGTGGTTACACCTGGAATAGACACGTTTGCACGAGAAATTATGTATCTTTTATTCAGGATTAAATAAAGATGATTTACGTCATGTTTCAAATATGGTCAGAATGAAGCACAGTTGGTATGTTTTCTTTTACAAACCACTGTATATCTCTTACGAACACTCACTCTACACACACACACACACACACACACACACACACACACACACACACACACACACACACTGAACTGAACTGAACTGAAGCCATTTATTGTCAGATTAACCATAGGTTGTACTGAAAAACACGCACACACACACACACACACACACACACACACACACACACACACACACACACACACACACTGAACTGAACTGAACTGAAACCATTTATTGTCAGATTAACCATACGTTGTACTGACAACACACGCACACACACACGCACACACGCACACACAGACACAGACACACACACACACACACACACACACACACACACACACACACACACACACACACACACACACGCACGCACGCACGCACGCTCGCACAGGCAGACAGACAGACAGACACACACACACACACACACACACACACACACACACACACACACACACACACACACACACACATCGCCGTAAAATTTACAATGTTATGAGATACATTTGTATATTCAATGCTTTTGGGTTTTTTTCAAATGGGTGAAAACGATTTGATAAACCTTTTCATGTATTGATGCACGCAAAGCAAGATTCTTAAGCCCACGTTATTTCTGTTTTAAATGCATGTGAAAGAGATCTTTGTATGATGTACATGCATTATGTGACTGTGAATGTTACTGCCTAGTTGTTTGTAAAATGGAAAGGAAAAAAAAAGAAAAAAGAAAATAACATAGGGCTTGAAATTACGGATGCACGAGCTTGATGTTTTATTGAGGGGTAAAACTATTTTGGGGCGTTTTACAAAGCTGGGCAAGACATAAACGATGTTTACTTATTTCCGTCAAGTTTGAAAAATGCTTGGTCATGCATCGGGTTTGTAGGTGGCCACAAGAGGGTATTAGAGGAAAATCAGCAAATCCTTAAAAATTGTGTCAACTGGAATATTTCTGTTTGAGCGCAAGAAGACAAAGGGGGTTAATGTAATAGTTTGTATCAACAGAGTAACTTCCCTTGGATGAATTAAGTTTTCAAAAATGAAGGAAAGAATACGTTCAAATAACTTTTAAGCAAATAGGATTTTTCTTCATCGCTTCTGTTTGTTGCTGTTGTTGTTGTTGTTGTTGTTGTTGCTGGTTTGCATTTACGATGGATACCTCATAGGCCTTTAAAACGTTTTTTACCGCGATGTTTTAAAGGATATATGAAACAGACGCTAATGTGCCCGGCAGAGGCCTAAGCAGACCTGGAATAATGAACGTGTGTGTGTCTGGGACTGACTTCAGTATGCAGAAAACAGATGTCGATAAGCCTGGCACAGGCTTAATCACATCTGAATTAGACTAAAGTGGTTTTCACATTTCCACTATGCCTACATCAGACGCAGTTGCACGTGACGCAGCGTGTGTATAACGTTTGTCTGATACAGACTTTAGAATACCTGGCACGTACGCAGGGGAGTTTCGAGCAGATGCAGTCGTTCCTGGATCATATGTTTGATTCCATACAGACAATGACATACTCGGCTCGACAGGTTGTTCGTTCAAACCGCCAGTTTGCTGCCCTGCGTTTGAACGGTGCGTGGATGCTGGTCTGACATGTTGGAGATGACTGGTGGTGTAGAATTTCCTGTCAAGGTCCACGCTGACGCCTTTTCTCGTCAACACGCAGTTCAGACTCAGTTCGTTCAATGACCCGTTTTGCTGGACATGGTCACGGGGCAGGTTCTCGTTGAACAGCAGAAGGACCTGATCTCGTGGCTGCGGAACAGGTTCTCCGTGTGGAACTGCAGCATCAGGACCGCGGAGAGGGGTGTCCGTCATGCTCACGAATGTCACTGAAACCAGCAACTCGCCACGGGCATCTAGAATGTCACCAGTTCTACCCGGACTGCCGCCATATTCACCCGGATTGTCACCGTGTCCTCCCAGATTGTCACCATGTTCGTCCAGCCTGTCCCCATGCTCACGCACACTCTCAACGAGGGCGTGAAGCCGAAGGTGGAGGGTGTGGAGGTCAAGGACGTGGGGATGGAGGAGACATTCCGCGGGGAGCGTGGAGCGTGTCAGTGCCGGAGGACGACCCTGGCTGGTGTTGTCTTGCGCTTTGCAGAGGAAAGAGGCGCTGGCTTCACCAGCGATGCCGGAACGGCTGGGAACGAACCTGAAATGTCGATGATGACAATAGGCTGTTCGTGTATGCACACAAGCGAGCACGCGCGCGCGCGCGTAATCACCCATTTCTTCCCCTATTCCCCCTCTCCTCTCCTCCTCCTACACACACACACACACACACACACACACACACACACACACACACACACACACACACACACACACACACAAGCATGCGTCTCTTACCTGTTTTCACAGTTTGTCCCCCTGCCCACACCGCACTTCTTCCTCTATTCTGCTGTCTGTCTGTCTGTCTGTCTGTCTGTCTGCTGTCTTTGTCTGTCTGTCTCTGTCTGTCTGTCTGTCAGTCTGTCTGTCTGTCTGCTGTCTGTCTGTCTGTCTCTCTGCCTCCATGACTCCACCCCGTCTCTTCTCTCCCTCTTTTTTTCTGTCTCTGTGTCTGTCTCTCTTTGTCGAGGATTCTGGAACAGAGGGAGAGGTCGGTCTGGATTCACTCCCCGGGAGATGAGCTTGGGCACTGGGCACGTGTCCTTTCTCATTCGCCGGGGGTGGGGGAGGGGGGGAGGTTCAGCTGTGGAGAGATTTCGGCACATTACGCCTGGCTTCCACCACAGCGAAAAGAGTAATGTCACGATCATAGATAAAGTAATAAAGAGTATGGCCTCTGATGATATACGACATCTGCACCAGCACAGTTGAGGCAATGGAAGCCAAAATCAACAAGTTCACAAGGAAATGGCTTGGTGTCCCACCCTGTCTGACTGACATCGCGCTGTACTGTCGCCAAGCAAAGCTGAATCTACCACTGAAATCCATCCTGGAGGAATACAAAGCAGGGAAGATCAGACTTCAAAGCATGCTGGAAGACTCAGGAGACAAGGTGGTAGAAGCAATCAAGCCCCAGCTGAAGACAGGCAGAAAATGGAAAGTTCAAGAGGCGATGGATTCTGCAAAAGAAAGTCTCAAGATCAGAGAAATAACAGGACACACACAGACCAACAGACAAGGACTGGGGGTGACCAAAACTGAATGGTGGTCAAAGGCCAAAGGAAAAGCCAAAAGAGACATGATGATTCAGGAGATGAGAAAAGAAGAAGACCAAAAAAGACTCCAAAAAGCAGTCCAGCAGAGCCAGCAAGGGCAATGGACAACGTGGGAGAATGCACTCCAAAGAAGTCTCACTTGGAATGACATTTGGCACATGGCCCCTCTCAGGATCAGCTTCATTCTCAGATCTGCATATGACCTTCTGCCCTCAAATGCAAACCTGGTGAAGTGGGGGAAAACAGACGATCCTGCATGCCCCCTCTGCCATGCCATGAAAAACAAACAGTGGAGCATGTTCTAAGCTCATGTAAAGTAGCCCTGGCTCAAGGAAGGTACACATGGAGGCACAACCAAGTGCTCAAAGAGATTGTACAAGTAGTCTGGGCCAGTACCAACACCACAAAAGGGAGAATCAGGACTCCAAAAGCACCCGCAACATTCTTCACGGCAGGAGGCAGCAAATCATGACCAAGAACAACAGTGCCACTCGAAACATGCAGGCAGAGTCTGCTGGACGGGGCAGATGACTGGGAGTGCACTGCAGACCTCCCAGAATGGAAGAGTCACCCAGAAATCATCAGCAAGAGTGGCATGAGACCAGACATAGTAGTCCACTCTAAGTCAACCAAGCAGCTGATCATGATCGAGCTCACGGTGCCATATGAAAACAGAATGGAGGCAGCTCAAATCTACAAGACTGAAAAGTATGCTGATCTGGCAAACAGCCTGAGGAGAGAAGGCTATCAGGTCAAAGTCCTCACTGCAGAAATTGGAGCTAGGGGATTTGTAGGAACGTCTGCATACAGCCTCATGAAACAGCTCTCAGTTGCAGGGAAGGAAAAAACCAGAGCCCTGAAAGCAATGGCAGAAGCGGCAGAGAGGTGTTCAAGCTGGATCTGGTCAAGGAGGAACACAAGTGAACTTCATAAGGCTTAATTTCCCTACAAATATCAGGTGTCCCTGTGGCTCAGTGGTTAAAGCGCGAGTCATTAAGTGGAAAATGAGCATCTCCAGAGGGTCATGGGTTCGAATCCCAGCCATGGCTCGTCCCAAGATGGGAAACAATAAAAAAGGGGCAGCAGAGGGACATCCGGAGTCATGAACCGGGTGTGGCCCAACCCCCCTAGAGTGTCAGGAGATAAGGGCCGAAACACTTGCTTGAAGGGAGCTTCTCTTCTGAGGACTCTCTGCTGCCACGCTCTCCACGAGTTTCTTTCTACTAAGCACATTTCCCTCCTGGTGCCCATAGCTCTCGCATCAAAATACTTCAGCAAAATGAAATAGAGAGATTTTCTTAAAGAGAAAAAAAAATCGTAAATAAGATCGTGAGGATTGGAACAAGTATGACGATCCTTCACAAATCAGACGCTTTCAGACAAGCAGTGGAAGGGAGAGGATAGGGAAGCGGTGGTATAAGGGACAAAGTTCAGAGGTGAAAGGTCGTCATCGCGGTCTGAGTCAGAATACAACAAACCAACAAACAAAACCGGCGTGACAACATGATGTTTTACGCGGGTTTCCTCAGTACGGAGCAGGCAGTGACCAACATGACTAGTTTTAAAAACGAGCGATAAGGTCTGGGTCAAAGTTCGCCTGCACCGGTGGAGGTGAAGCGTACTCCACGAGCTTATCTCTTGTGTCCGAGTACTTTAAATGACTCGAGAAAGTGCAGTTAGGTGGTGGTAAAGTACTGACACCGTTGACGACACTTGTAAGGGGTTGGTTGGCACGGGTGCGCGTGCACGTGCACGTAACGGGGGAAAGGGAACATGGTGGGTGCTGAAACCGCTGTACAAGGCTTGGTAAGGTCAAGGAAAACGGACAGTGCCTTAAAGGAACGGAGGATGTCAACGTTATGCGTCGGCTGCAATCTCTACTGCTGAGGAAGAATGGGAATATTCTCTCTCTCTCTCTCTCTCTTCTCTCTCTCTCTCTGTGTCTGTCTCCGTCTGTCTGTCTGTCTGTCTCTGTCTCTCTCTCTCTCTCTCTTTCTCTGTCTGTCTGCTGTCTGTCTCTCTCTGTCTGTCTCCTCTGTCTGTCTGTCTGTCTGTCTGTCTCTTTTTCTCTCTCTCTCTCTCTTTTCCCTCTCTCTCTCTCTCTCTTAAATATCTGTAGCAATTTCAGAACGTGAACTCTATTGAACTAAAACAATTACTTGCAAACGAAAATGTGCATATTACAAGAGATATTGCTGTGTACATTTATTATAATTGAAAAAAAAGAGAAGAACTAATATCCCATACAGTATGAATAATTAGTTACCCTCATAAGAAGCATTATTAGTACATCGAAAAATATACTTTGTTATCATTTCTTTTTTTTTCTTTATGTGTGCACTGCACCTCAAATCGTTATAGGCTGGAGGCCTGAAACAAAATTGTGTTCAATTGTTCA
Organism: Conus ventricosus; assembly: GCA_018398815.1. Taxonomy (NCBI): domain Eukaryota; kingdom Metazoa; phylum Mollusca; class Gastropoda; order Neogastropoda; family Conidae; genus Conus; species Conus ventricosus. The sequence continues at coordinate 77,728,601 of CM031601.1, read as the reverse complement.
GTTGTTAATTGTTCTTAAATATCTGTATAGATGACGAGGCGACAGCCCTAATGTGTTCCTTACGCGGTCGGCTAGGCTGTAAACAACATACATTTAACTGAATTGACCTCTCTGTTGAGGAACAGGTTAAAAAAAACAACCCCCGTAAAGATACCCAGAGCCTATCAGCCTAAGAGGCAATGAAACTGTCAGAGGTCCACCGTGTCTATGGCACGGCTTTATGGACAGCGAAGCCCATCCTACTCCTTCCGCCACCTTAACCTTCCTGAGTTAAATCAGGTACCTATATACTGCTGGGTGGACAGAGAGGGTTTTCGAAAAAAAACATCTGACCCCAGGAGCGACTCGAACTCTCAGATGTCAGCTCCACAGCGAACGCTTTAACCATTTGACCAAGGACCTCTCTGAGAATAGATGGGTGCTTTAACCATTTGACCAAGGACCACTCAGAGGAATAGCTGGGTTCTTTAACCATTGACCAAGGACCTCTCTGAGGAATAGCTGGAGCTTAACCATTTGACCAAGGACCTCTCTGAGGAATAGCTGGAGCTTTAACCATTTGACCAAGGACCTCTCTGAGGAATAGCTGGGTGCTTTAACCATATGACCAAGAACCTCTCTGAGGAATAGCTGGGTGCTTTAACCATTTGACCAAGGACC
>CM031601.1:77715441-77722941 GCA_018398815.1 Conus ventricosus | reverse complement strand
ATGCTGCTGCTCGTACCACAACGACTGCTGCTGCTGCTGCTTCTACTACTGCTACATCAACTGTTACTGCTGTTCTGACTATGACGACTACCTTGACGACGACGACGTCGACCACGATAACAACAACAACAACAACTCCTCCTCTCCCTCCTCCTCTCCTCCTCCTCCTACTTCTACAACCACTGCTGCTATTACTACTACTCAGACATTGAATGAAAAAGTTAAAACACATAAGATTTTCAAATTAGTTAAAATCTTAGGGCCAAAACGAAAAAGGTCGACTGATAAAAATTACTACAGATAAGAATTATCGGCATCAACGTTATGGTCATAGTCATAATCACTATCATCAGGATGAACAGAGAGAGAGAGAGAGAGAGAGAGGGGAGAGAGAGAGAGAGGAGAGAGAGAGAGAGAGGAGGAGAGAGAGAGAGAGAGAAACTCACCTGCTGTAGATGACTCCATCCAGAACATTGTTGCGTTTACAGACAACGTATGAGGAATTAACAGCTTATTCAAAGTTCTCCTCGCATGCCGCCACATGTTGATGTATGTACTATGACATCGGGGATGATTCAGCAAACAGTTCTTTTTCCTGTACGATGCTACATATGACTACATGTATCGTTCAGACAATACATGCTTTTCCCGTGTAACGCTAGGTTTGACTACATTATTACTCAGACATTCCTCGTCATTATATAAAGCAATGTTTTACTAAATATATATCGTTCAGTTAACAAATATGTAAGCAATGCTATTTCTAATTACATCAATCTCTCAACCAACACTTCTTTTCACCTTGTAGTGTCACTTTTTACAACTTGCGTCCCCTACTACATAGGGACCGCAGCTTGGTTTTATTACCAAGAAGCATCATGAATCTTTTTTGCTACCACTTTTGCACGACTTTTCTCCCTACTATGCAGGGTCTAGAACTTTCCATTTCTACCAGGTATAACTACTCTTTACCCAAACGGATTAGTCTGTGGCATGTTTTTTTTTCCCCATCATGCAGAATCTATACTGCCTTTTCCTTGACCAGAATTGTAACCAGGCTTTTGCGAATGGTCAACTTTACTTGTCAGGAGAAAGTAGTACAGATATTCTTTGGTATTTGCTACCAAGTCGTGCTACATTTTGCTCAGGGAAGTAAGGCCAACACCACTTTTCCCTTTTAAGTAGGTGCAAAAGGATTTTTTGATATTCCAGTGGGATCTACACTATTTTTTTCCTCATCCCGTCGAGATCTATTCTGCTTTTTTCCTGACCGAGTATGGTCTTTTCTTCTCCCCCCCCCCCCCACCCCCCGTACAAGTAGGGTATTTCTACTTATTTCTGCCAAGTAAAGTCTATATTGCTTTTCTCTTCCAAATGGGTCTGCACCATTTTTTTCCTATCGACTTTTTTTTCTTACCAAATAGGATCTACCCTACCTTTTATATTTACCTACCATGCGGGACACAGTCTTTTCCCTTTCCAAGTAGAGTCCCTTCAGAAGAGAATGCAGTACTCGTGACTAAAATGATGTCTGTTGTACGACGACGCACGAGAGAGAGAGAGAGAGAGAGAGAGAGAGAGAAAAGAGAGAGAGAGAGAGAGAGAGAGAGAGAGAGAGGAGAGAGAGAGAGAGCGAGAGAGAGAGAGAGAGAGAGAGAGGGGGGGGGGGGGGGAGAGAGACGTTAGGGGCAAACACATCAGTAACGTCTGCCACGGGACATACAGACACCACCGAATTGTAATCATAGATTTCATTTCAGTCCATTGTGAACGCTAGCAGCTTAGTAGCTTCGGGTACCGAAAGACAGAATTTATGGCATTTATGGCATACAAACCAAAAATGTTCACAGAATGCTTCTATTATTACCGAGCGATGGGCTGGTGCATTGTTATCCTTTGAAAATAATAATGATACTCAGAAAACGTGGACAAGTATAATGCCTCCTGAACGCACTTATAAAACACGCAGACGAATCAGCCGTCTGTTTTCTCCCTCCTCTCCCTCCCTTTTCCCTTCTCACCCCCCCCCCCCCCCCCACTATCATAGTCATTCCATCGCGTCTTGGCTAGTATCCTGTGGACTTTTCTCTATGACCAATCTTCGCACGGATGGACATTCACGACCGCATTGTAAAGTGGATTTCACGCGCACGAGTGTGGTTTTATTAGCTTGTTTATGAAGGTTTATGCCCCTGCCCGATCCCTTTTCTGTTTTTATTTAAATAACAGCACACTGGTTGGTTGGGTAAAAAACAAATTTAACGGGTTTAACCCTTTGACTTGCGACTGCTAACGCCTAAACAACTGAAAACAACGCAGGGACGGATGGAAGCAACGATGGCGGTAGGGGAGGGTGAGTGCAGGATGGGGGAGAGGGGTGGCGGCATCTGAGGTTTCAAACCCAAATGACCTAGTCAGTCCCTCGACCCTAAATCTCCCTACAGCTGCCCATGTCCAGACCACCCAACGGATCCAGCTGTCATTTGTGAAGATTAATACAAATGTCCCACTAAACACAAACAATGTAAATTTACTGCAACGAACTGATTCACCATTTACGATGTCATATATGTTGATAGGGCATAAAACTTTCTTACGATATAAACCTCGACAATTCGCGTTGTGCATGTCCTGTTTAGAAAAAAAAAAACTGTACACGGAAAAAACTCCTTCGGTCCATACAAACTATTACTTCCCTTGGCAGAAGACATAATTATTTCTTCTTTCTACTCGGGAATTCTCCAATTGGTGGATCCCGGATATGTTAGGTCTGCGTTCTCCCAAGAACTCTTCTAGTTAATCAGATGTAGAAAACTTATTAATAATCATCCATATCCACGTCTCCCCCCATCCCCTTTCCCTCTCCTCTTCCCTCGTTCCAGCCCTACCCCTACCATTCTTTCTCAGTCCTGCCCCTCCCCGCCCCCAATCTGTCTCTTTCCTCCTCCACTATTTTCATGTTTGTCTGTAGGGCCTATGACAAAAACTGTTTATGGCAGTTAAGACATAAAAAAATGGCCGATCACACCTGCCCATCCCTCTCCCACATCATCTGATAAGCCCCACTAACTAACAAACAATCGTGGGGGGGGGGGGGGGGAAGGGTGGGGGTGGGTGGGGGGGGGGGTGGACAGGTGAACAAACAAACGATCAAATGAGGAGATAAACGATTAAACAGATGAATGCCATGCTTGTTTATCGTTTGTCATATTTGTTGCGTTTGTGTGCATTACCAGCAGATGACATGGACATGGAAACACATTGCTTTTTCAATCGGTATTTGTGTGTTCCATTTATTTGGTAGTCTAGTAACATTAGTCTTATATCCTTGACCATCTAAAAATCTATTGTTGTTTTGATTTACAGTTAATTTTCACACATACTTGTAAGATTTTGTGCGGATCTGGTTTATAATCCAGATCCAAAGAGCAACATCACATTTATAAGGAAGAGAGGTACTTATCGGTCACTTCACTGTTATAAAACTGGGTTAGAAATCTGGAACAGTCACCTAAACGAAAGGAAGAAATGAGGTAAAACAGTGTTGATTCATCCATCATAATTCAAGAGATGTACGGTGGATTCTAGAAGGGTTTGGTTGAAGTTCAGAGAACTGTTCTACGTTGACGGAGGTCTCCGCCCTCCCAATATTCCTTCTAGTTCGTTGTGTACACCTAATCCCCAGTGAGAGTTGGGGATGGGAAAGCAATCTAGCGGTGCGCTAGATGTTACCAGAAACACGAATCTACACGATCACCAAACCGCCCAACGACACAGCCTCCATGGTGCAGAGGTAAGTGCTGAAGGCTGCGGGGTTGGGAGGTCGTGGGTTCGAGCCTTGTCAGAAAATCGATTTATTCGGAGTTTCTGTCCTGGTTAGCTCTTATATTCAGAGGTGGGCGTGTTACGGGTTCCAGTGGGAAGACTGGTACCAGACAGTCGGCTTTTCATCCACTTGATGAAAGCGTCTCTGACTAGCACTGCTTAGTATGCATCTCTCTTGTTTGGTAAATGCCGAGATGTATGAAGGAAGTGAAAAGAACAGATCTGACGTGTAGTGTCAAAACAGAATGACATAGACTACAGTGTCAACGTCATTTCAATTATCAGTATCTAAACATCACTTCACTTATAAGTTAACTTGATTACATATGAATAATTCGTGAATGTTTCGTTTCCAATTAAATCAAAACGATCTTAAATCGTACAACATTTACAAATTCATTTTTGTTGTTGTTGTTGTTGTCACAATTGCTCCAGAATGCTACTCCATAACAAACCTTTCTTTTAAACGAGGCTCTGCTCTTTCAAAAGAATCATTGTCACTTGGGTTAGAAGCCGTCAATTAGAAAGTTTAAGAGCAAGAGGATTTCCTTTAAAGTGAACGTGAGTTTCTAGGTATTTGTAACCACTTGCATATACACTGAAACATACTTTGACACAAAACAGCTTACGCTTTACTTGACTTCTGTTGTTCGAGAACACAGTTCAGCGTTGAGCGTTGCAGTCCTCAGGAAGAATGTCTAATAGTGTTGGCAAACCAGGTCGTCTATAAGGGGGCGTGGATTTCGCCCCGTGGACCTTCGCTCCGTGGACTTCCTACGCGAGGACTTCCGCTAGTGGACTTTCGTTCCACAACCACCATTTTCCACATTGGTTCAAATGTAAAGTTGTATGTTCAAACATTCACCTGTTAGTAGCCTCTTGAGTATGTATTCTGCCAGCGCACACACGCGCACGTGCACACACATTTTGATCACACACACACACACACACACACACACACCACACACACACACACACACACACACACCCCCCACCACCACCACCACCACCACACATTGTCCCTTTCTATAATACTTTGCAGCTAAAAGATCAATGTGCTTGCACTTCACCAACAAGACTATTTTGAGTTCACGTTCCGTCAATCAGTTAATATGAACTTTTTAACTTGCGATCATCTCGTACGCACACAGCAGAGAGAGACAGAGAGAGAGAGAGAGAGAGAGAGAGAGAGAGAGAGAGATTTTAATATTTTCTGATAATGGCTTGGCGATAATGATTCAAGACAACTTTCTGACAGATAGAAAAGTGACTCCACAAAAATCATTTCCGTCTTTTCTTTCTTTGGTTTTTTTTTTTTTGGACAACTGATACAATGCCGAACCAATGAATTTCATAATTTTCACGGAGTGAAAGTTCACAAGGTGAAGGTCGTCAGACCCGTCCACAACCGCCATTGCTGATGGGCGGTAACATGCAGATCCCAGAATGCTGTACTAGCCAGGGATGCAAGGAATTTCTCAGCGACCCATATCTCTTGATTGTCTCCCTTTTTCCGACTTTGTGAATCAAGCCCTTGGGACGTCGATTTTAGAGTCGTCGAAAGAAATTTCATGATAAACGTATCTGTGGTGTTTTTAGATCACGTTCGATCTTACGCAAGTGTCCTAACGCTTGAGCGCGAGTGCATGCAGAAGGGAAACAGATAAAAGTGCGTAATGCATCAAGTAGTGATTAAAGACGGCAAAACAAAACAAACAACAAAAGTATGCAAGGTGCAAATAAGAAAGGCTGTACCCATAATTACCACGAAAGAGAAGATAATGTATATATAGACGGAAAGAAGTTGTTTGACTCTTTCGTTGAGCTTCTTTCCATAAATAGAATATCTTCTCTTACGGGGATGAATTGTGGATATTGGGGGGGGGGGGGGGGGGGGGGGGGGAGGGTCTAACCCCCCCCCCCCACAACAACCCAAAAAAAAAGAAAAAAAGAAGAAAAACAACAAAAAAAATAAAAATACAAGCAAACAAAAGCAAAAAACACAATCCTGTGTACCAGTGCCATTATCGCTCGAAAGAACAAAATTTGAACTGGTGAAAATGCATTGGAAATTGTACCCACTCTCATAGAGGAAGAAAGCATGGGAAAACAAAGGAAAGGAAGGGGACTGGAGATGGACGGGGTGGGGGAGCCACTGCAGCAAAACAAAGGAAGGGAGAACCAATATTGTTTGCCTCAAAGCTAGACAAAAGTGTTTCTTCCCTTGAAATGAACCATTCGCAAGCACGCGCATGGACATAAGAAGACAGAGTGGCCGCAAGGAAGAATAAAGGAAACACAAGTGGGAAAAAAAAATTCTACCGTCTGCTCTAAGTCACCAGACAGCCTGCGAAGAATCGCCACGCCGCCCTCCTATCATAATACGACCCGCGCAATAATAACATGGCCGTTATCTTCGAACCGACACTGATGAATAATCATAAAACTACTTTTTAAGCCACAAAATATTTACCAGATTGCTCGTGATTGATGGCACGACGATCAAAATGACTTGGCGCAAAACATCTCCCCAAAGATACTTACACAGCGAAGACAAAGCCAGGTAGGATGCGAAAATAAACGACGCTACTGAATGGTGACGAAACGACGGTCAAAAACAAACAAACAAAGACTGTTTGTGTTATCGGGTAGAGCACTCTTCCGAGCTCGGAAGACGTGGCGGCCTTCAAAACGGATGAGATAATGCGTCTAACATGCGCCCACGCGGATGATGTTTTTTTTAGGCAAGGGATGGGCTGTTTGATCATCAGGATGAGAAAGAGAGTGGATAGGTTAAAGATAAAAGCCCACAGTGTGTGCCATCGTGTTTTGCAACCTCCACACGCGCATTAGTCTGGGTCACTAGGTCATAAGGCTGGTGAGCTTACCGATCCACTGATTAAAGTGGAAACAGGCGCATGATAGAAGAGTGACTTTGTCTCAGAGAGAGAGAGAGAGAGAGAGAGAGAGAGAGCATTGCTGTTTCCGTCTTCTTTTTTACATGTTCTCCGATGTATCCGTAAATAATCTCTTTGCCTTTAATTTAGCGCTTACGCGTTCTTAATCACTCCAGACCTTGTTTGTATATTCCTACCTCTTCTTGTTTTACCTTGTCTACTCCTGTACTCTGCTTATTTTCTCATACAGGCATCAAGAGTGTCCACAGCCGCTGTAACAACGTGGTCAAGAACAATGACAGCTCTTACTCTCAAAGACAGCGTATCTGTACAATTCGTGTGGTCATAAAAGAAATCAGCATGTCTGTCTTGTTACTTCGACTCCAGTAAACCGTGGAGTTTGTTTATTTCTTGTTTACTTTTTTTTTTCTATTGTTCGTTTTGAAGAAAAGTAACACGAAACTCCGGATGGATACGATCAGAGGGAATGTATTCAGTCACATGAAAGAAACAAAACAGACAAATAACCGCAAACGGATCGGAGGATGATATAAAGCAATGGTTTGCTCTGTGACCAGTTTCTGATATCTATGTGAAATTACCTCAATGGTCACCATTAAAGGCGCGTAGACCGATTGAAGTATACATATTTGACACATTACTATATCTGTTCAAATATTTATATCTATTTAACTGTTTATCTCCAGAGCATCTATTATATATATATATTATATATATATATATATATATATATATATATATATATATATTATATATA
>CM031601.1:77705441-77707941 GCA_018398815.1 Conus ventricosus | reverse complement strand
ATGGTTTTATGGAGACTATTCATCAATCAAATAAAAATAGTCAAGATTTATAGATAACAAAGAGGTTAATTAAAAAAAATCGATCGATCAGTCAGTAGGGCAGTTTAATAATCAGTCTCTTTGATAGTCGTTTCACTCTTTAATGTAATATAAAATCTGTCCGTAGTTTTCTCTTGCAGCGACTTCATACAGTTCATGTCGTCCGTACCGGCGAAAATGTAAAACGATGGCACTATTTTATGAGCAGCCCCTCGTAGTGAACAAAGAGGCTCGCAAGCTGTAAAATCCTTTTGGCAAGATTTCCGCCCCTTCCCCTCTGTCTGATTTATTTTTTCCAAAGGTAGGAAAATGAAATCTTTCCCTATTGATTAGTCCACAACCATGTTTTCTGTCTCAAAGTGTCCTCATCCATCTTTATATTTTCACAATGTCCTCACTAATCGTTCCTTTCTCATGATGTCCACATCCATCTTTCCTTTCTCTGGACGTCCACACTCGTCTTCCCTTGCTCTTGATGTCCACACCCATCTTTTCGTTTTCACGATGTCTACTTCCATCTGCTCCGTCTCTTGATGTCCACGCCCATCTTTTCTTTTTCACGATTGTCTACTTCCATCTGCTCTGTCTCATGATGTCCACATCCATCTTTTACTTGTCGTGATGTCCACACGATCCTTTGCATGTTGCGTCCTCTGTAAGAGGTGCATCTGGGTGTATCTTATGCTTTTCTTTCCTGTCTTATGATGTCATCGTCTGTCTTTCAACACTCTGGTGACCACACTCATCTTTCCTTTTATCATGGTTTCACAATCGATAAGTCCTTATACACCTTAAAAACATAAAGTTATGTTGTCTTCCACATGGTTTTGTCATTTATATTCCTTGTAGTTAGCGATATCAGGGATTGTGTCAACTTGTTTGGATAGTTGCACTGGCCAATTCAGGCCTGTCTACTTTTTTCAGTAGTTGTTGAGATAGGCACATTGGCGGCGACATAGCTATCTACTTGTTAAACTTGTTTCGATAAATACATTTGGCGTGATTCCACATGCACAGTAATGTATGTGGCAGATAAAAATAACCACTTCAGATTGCATTGTGTTGGCGGGGAAGTTGGAGCATGGGAAAACAGAACAGCGCATCGAAGTGGAAGTGAAAATGACAATTCTTTTGTCGGTCGGTGCTTCAAACTGCAAATGAGGTGCGTCGCTCCTGGGTCAACCAGGCTCCATGTCCTTTTCGGTGTAGGATATCCGTTCATAACTGGCGCCATGTCCTTTTCGGTGAGAGAACGGGGAAATACCAATCCTGGGCCACTTCCGCCCTCACCCAGTCTCGGGCGAAAGTAACCCAGGATTGGTATTTCCCGTTCTCTGACACAAGTAAGACTTCAAACTATGTTTTCCTAATCATTTTCGCGCATACAGTCATTTTCAATACCATCATTTTTGCGGAGACAGTCACCAAACTAAAACTTGGCTGAGACACTGTGCGAACTGAGGGCTGGCGTCACCTGACCGTGTGGCGAAGGATTGCTTGTGATATTTTCATTTAGACACGGAGCCATAGACATACGTGTTCTGCGTTTCACAAAATACGTCGCGCACGACACACACACACACTTACTCATGCATGCACACGTTCCTTACACACTAACACACACACAGGCACACTAACCACACACACACACACACACACACACACACACTCTTTCTCTTTCTCTCTCTCTCTCAAATTAAATGACATAAAATCCGCCACACTTCTTCTGACTAATTTCTGCCTACAAACTTTGTACACAGACAGCGCAGACACGGGGCTGAAACCTGATCACTTAATTTACGGCTCGCGGCCTTCGGTTGCACAGCGCAGGCTAGGCGCTCTGGTTGCAAAACTGCGACCAAAAAATCAAATAAAGCACACAGGTGGCGCTTTAGCGAATCACGTCAGCAAGACCGGTTTGTATTGTCAGTTTACTTGGCGGCGTTGGAGCTGTAAAGGTGTGTGCGTTGTAGTGAGAAGATATTTACCGGGTTTTGTGCAGGTTGGTTTTGTTAAACGTTACTGAAGAACAGGGTTGTGATATTCGTGGCCATAAGGTTTACTTTAACTGCATGTTAGAGTATTTGTTGAAAGAATTAGGCGAAGCATGTTGTGAAACCGGGGAGATTGTTTTTCTAGAAAACGAAAAAGTGAACTAACTGCTTTGGAAATGAACGACTATCTTAATAGGTTTGTTGGTTCAAGGAAATGAAACAAGATGTAGCCAGTTTTAATACGTGTTTGGCTATCGATGAGATGGTTCTTTATCTAATAAATGGCGCTGCATTGTTGAAAGTTGGCCGAAGCAAAACAAACCATCACGCGTTGATTGTTGGGAGCTGGCTTGAGACAGCTAAAGCCATGTTTAAAAAACATGGCGTTCATTTCTTAAGGCGGAGGTAAACACGACTGATTCGTATGCTAAAAAACTTATATTTGAAACATTTTTTTCTGTTCCTCC
>CM031601.1:77685184-77705341 GCA_018398815.1 Conus ventricosus | reverse complement strand
ATCAATAAAGCACACAGGTGGCGCGTTAGCGAATGTTCTAGACTGTCACGTCAGCAAGACCGGTTTGTATTGTCAGTTTACTTGGGGCGTTGGAGCTGTAAAGGTGTGTGCGTTGTAGTGAGAAGATATTTACCGGGTTTTGTGCAGGTTGGTTTTGTTAAACGTTACTGAAGAACAGGTTTGTGATATTCGAGACCATAAGTTTTACTTTAACAGCATGTTAGAGTATTTGTTGAAAGAATTAGGCGAAGCATGTTGTGAAACCGGAGAGATTGTTTTTCTGGAAACGAAAAAGTGAACTAACTGCTTTGGAAATGAACGACTATCTTAAAGGTTTGTTGGTTCAAGGAAATGAAACAAGATGTAGCCAGTTTTAATACGTGTTTGACTATTGATGAGATGGTTCCTTATCTAATAAATGGCGCTGCTTTGTTGAAAGTCGGCCGAAGCAAAACAAACCATCACGCGTTGATTGTTGGGAGCTGGCTTGGGACAGCTAAAGCCATGTTTAAAAAACATGGCGTTCATTTCTTAAGGCGGAGGTAAACACGGCTGATTCGTATGCTAAAACTTATATTTGAAACATTTTTGCTGTTCCACCCAAGTAAAAATGTTCCCAGTTTGTATCAGACTTGATTGATTGTTAACTACAGATTCAGTGTTCATGTAGCAAGCTGATCTGTGTTTAAGATGTGTATCTTTTCTAATTCTAACTAGTTCATCTGCCTTCAAGTGTGTCCTTATGCAACTGAATGGGATTTCGAATGTTCTGGCAACATACTAGATTAGGGCTGGCAGACCTTACGTACATCTACCAGTATGGGGTAGGTGTAGTGCGTAGCCGGGAGGCGCCTGTGGGGAAGTCAGCCTTGTAGAAATAGCGTTTATACATGAACGGGAATATTTTAGCAGAAGTGGTACCTGCGGGGAAATCCTCCTTTGCTATAAATAGACGATTATAATGATAGGCTATTTTTAGCAGCAAGAGGCCTGTGGGGAAAATCGCCCTTGCTATAAATAGCCGTTATACATGACCGGCTATTTTTTAAGCAGCCAAGAGGACTGTGGGAAATCCGCCTTGCTATAAATTGCGTTTATATGAACGGCTTTTTTTAGCAGCAAGAGGGACTGTGGGGAAATCCGCCTTGGGCTGACTGCTACTATAAATTGCCGTTTATGTGTGAACGTCCCTATTTTAGCAGCATGAGTCTAATCTCAGCCGATGTAGTGGTTGCTGTAAATGGGACAGATGTGCCCCACCCCACCCCACGCATGCCACCTCCCTCTCCCACCCCCACCCCACGCTTGCACACCTCCTCCTCCACCCCCACCCCTCGCATGCACACCTCCTCCTCCCACCCCCACCCCACGCATGCACAGCCTCCTCCTCCCACCCCCACCCCACGCATGCACACCTCCTCCTCACCACCCCCACCCCCACCCACGCCTTGCACCACCACTTAAGTCACTTTAAGTCTTACTTAAGTCACTTTCCAAGTTCACCCAAAGTCTTAATTAAGTTTTTTTATTAAGTTTTTATTTAATACTTCAAGTTCTTAATTAATTCTTGATTAAGTTCTTGTTAAGTTACCTCAAGATCATAACTAAGTCATCCTTCTAAGTACACAAGTTTTTATTTTTTTTTTTTTTTTTTTCCCAAAAAGTTTATCTTATTTATTCAATAGGAATACAATCTATGTTTTTATTCTTAAATAGTAGATGTCTAATATGTTCACACACGCCTCAAAAAACGCGTCATCGTTGAGGATGTCTGCTTTAAACGCCTTAGCGGGGATCGGTCAGCATAGATCTTAATGAAGGTCTTACATCCTAAGCACCGCATTGATTCTGGTCTATGGAAATGTCTTTTATGAGGACTCCATGTCTTTATTTATTGACTTTATCATTTTGATAATAAGCCATGATCTATTTCTATTAAAAATAATTTATATATTTATTGCATTATAAATTCGGATCAAAATGTCTTTTGTTGTTGGCGGTTTTGGCGTGCAGTTGTCTTTTTCTGTATTTTAGTGGTTCAGTTGTTTTAACTTCTTTTGTTTTTTTGCCATTGGTTATATTATTTTATAACGTAATAACAGCCCCCAGCAGCAGCAAGGGCGCAAAAATGGCAACAGTTTTAAGTTCAATATTCCATGAAGACTTTGGCGCTGTAGGCCTTGAATACATGGGTTTTATAGCGGGCATTGAATCAACGTGTTCTGGCGTGGCGGTTTTTATGTTTTCATGATGAGTTATATTCTGCAACATTAATTTTTTTTGTCTGTTCCACTCTGCTAATTTTTTTCCTGCTTTAACACGCCCAGGATGCTTTTCACTGGTCCCCACCTGATTCAGTGTGTTTTCTGCTGATTTTCTGGCTTGGTTACTTTCTCCACCTGGTTCAATGTTTCCTGATTCTGACTGATTTTCCAGCTCGTTCATTTTGAAGGGAAATAAAATCTATATGATTAAAAGTTATTAATCCCATGATTAATGGCGATAACAATGTTCCAAATCTGTAATATAAATCACAGCCTAGAGACTCTAATGACTTTGTTAAAACTGGATCTTGCGTTAAATCATACGTAAGATCTTGTTCAGAATCAATGGGAGCAAATCTCTGACTAGTTTAGTGTACAAACTAAGAACCGTTTGCCCAACGCTTTTTACCATTCTTGACCCCACTGCGCCTCATACCTGTTATGATACTTTAAATGTCTTGTGGCGGCATCTGTTGAATCTGTTCAATGCTGAATTCAGTTCCGAGGAACTGTTTTGTTTTTCCACATGCTGCCAAAGAATACAGCCTCTCCTTTTTGGGCATAATAGCTTGGTCATCAACTTGGTCATTCATAAGTTCAGGAAGGTTTAGGCCGCCTTGTAGCTGTAGTAGATCATCACTGTTCATGTTTTTTAATAATTATAATTATTTTATTTTCTAAAATGAGCACCGAAAAAACTGTTGCTAACCTTGTATACCATTCTGCTGTTATTGGAGGCCTAAGTGTAGGATACTCCCAAAGCTTGGTAAAAGCTTGTTAAGGATTAAAACCAGCAGATCTTGGCAAACTAGACTTTGAGGATTCAGCAAAGCTAATTGCTATCATTGCAGCTTCGTTTGCCACGAAAGATTTTCTAGTCAAGCAAGGAATAATTCCAGACAGTATAAATATGTAAATAAAAATACATTTATAAAAAATGGCCTCACTCGTAATGATGATAGGCGGCGCTGTGGTTAATGCGCTCGCTTTTAGCGGAAGTAATTACGCATTTAGTAAACTGCGAGACGAAGGCGAGAGAAAAAAGACATAACAAAGCTGTGGAGCAACTAGCCGCAGCACAAGATCGCTATGAAAAGCAGAGATTGAGCAGTTAGATTTTATTAAAAACACACTGAAAAAACAGGGGCATGCAGCTTACACATTTAAAGATGTTGATCAAGCAATAAAAGAATATTATCTTGTAACAGGCAAACCAATCGAAACATTGCCCTCGCCAAAATTCAGTGACTTTTATCAACCATCAGAAAAACAAAAGATGCAAGAAATCGCGTTTATTGCCTTTGGTATGACCGTTGTGTATTTTGTTGCGCATAATATTGGCTGAATAAAAAATGAACAAAATCTATTATTCGCCCAAAGGATATTGGAAGGGAATAACAGCAATCAAAAAGCTAAGCCAAGCAGCAGGTGTTAGTGAACAAACAGCAAAAGAATGGTTATCTAAACAAGCGATTTGGCAATTTATTTACCTGCGCTAGCGAATACAGAACGCACACCTTTGTCAATACAAACTCCAAACGACACCCATCAAATGATCTTCTATAATTACCCTCTGATAGGATTAGACGAAAAAGAATTAAGTAACGCACTCACGTCATAGACATAGCTTCAAGATAACAAAGATCGGAACCATTAACAACAAAAGAGTGCTTCTGCTTGCAGTCCAGCTATACAACAAATATAATCCAACTAGTCACTAACTAACCCTCGCATGATTCAAGTCGATGAATGGAAAAGAATTAACAGGCCAAGTGAAATCAATTATTGTTAAAAACTATATAGTTACTATTAAAAGAGGCATTCCAGGAGTTCACAGATCACAGGCTTTAGTCAAAACTTTAACACACCGTTAGCTGAAAGACTTTTCCTCCTACCAGTATCACGAGAGAGCTTGATAGACAATCTCTCAACACAGAATGGGTTATGAAGACTGCCCTCAGTTTTGCCCCGCTAATGAATAATGAAGAATATAAAGCCAAAACCAGTACAATCAATCAAAAGAAAAACAATAAAAGTTTGCTGAAGGAGAGTCTTCAACCCAAACTATTACCATTTGATTGAAAGTAAGGTACCTTAATTTACACGGGATAAGCAGAGGACAACTCGCATCTTCAACCGATCCAGTATTTGGAGTGGTTGACCGATAAGAAAAATAAAAAGAATTGTTTTAAAAAGATGAATCCCCGCCCGTGTATTATTTATTACGAGAACTGACACGAACAAAACAACCAGCTCCACAATAAGATCTTTTGTGAAAGAAGACCTGCAATAAATTCCGCCAGAACACAGTTCCGCTTTAATTAATTTACGTAAACATATTTGTATTAAAATGAAGCCAGAAGGAACGCTGAACGAAACAAGAAATGAAAAGAAAGACCTTGAAAATGATACGGGAATCATTCAAGGCGTGTAATGCTATTAAAGGAAACATTTTCGGGGATTAATTCCAATGCATACCTAAATCATCCAGACACCTACAAAACTCAAACCCCCAAATTGGGAAAAAGAATATCTTAAATAATAAAAAAATTCGAACGCATCAAGCAAACAATGAGAAAAGATTTAAATGAATGGATGAAGCTAAGATTGATCTTATAATAAAAGTTGATGAAAAATATAAAACCCCCCTTTATATGCGTCCTCCAGTGCCCAATTTGCATATGAAAACTCTGGATTAACAAACACCCGTTTTGTGTTTGTTCTATCTAAAGACTTCTTTGTTACAACATTGTGTTGAAACTCATGTAATTATATCGCAGTTTTACGTTGTTCATGATGAAAAGTGCTTATAGCCAAACAATGCTTCTTTGTAGTTGTCATGTGATATTATTTGACTGCACAACCGCTGCGAGATATCCCTTTGCTTTCTTAATGATTTTCTGCCTGGCTCGAATTACTGTAACATATTTTTTTTGACCTTAAACCAACAAACTACCTCCTTGATCACCTTTCCAGATAATTCATCCTTCATCTTTCCTAAAACCACCTTGTTAGTAAATTGAATGCAAAGGTGAATCTTTAGGATAAATCAGATTTATCATACCATCCCTGCATGCCGGCTTTAGCTACTTCGGTTTCCATGTCTTTAAAGATGTCTTTCATAAGGATATCTATAACAAAACTATCTGTATCGGTGTAAAGTACTCCTGGACTCAGGAGACGAGGCTTAAATAGTCATAAAGAAATTCAAACATCAAAAGCTTTGTTAATTCTCAAACATAAACCCAAATAAAAACAGGTTTGTCCAATTTACTTTCTTTTTTTTCATCATTATGCCAAAAAGGCTGATCATAATCGCTAAATCCTGAAAATTAGGTTTTGAAGTCACTTAATTTCTTCGTTCTCACTGGTGACTAATCTTACTCTTTTGCCATGTGCGATCTCCATAGTCACTTTCCAAAACACTGTTGTTCATCACTTTGAAAAAGTCTTTTTCTGAAGCATCTGGGATTTAGTTCTGAGGTCAGGTTGCTTCATGATTAATGGTTTTCATGAACTTTTCCTTGATCAAAAGCAATTATGCGATGAACTGCTGTCAACTACAACCAAACCCCATGACTTAAATAAAAATTGCAGAATCTTGTTAATGAACAGACATAATTTTTTTTGCCACGAATATTAAGCACAAGTTTAGGCGTTCTCTTTGGATCCATCTTTAGACTTTCGCTGCTAATGGGTAGGTCATTAGTAGGTCCATGGAGTTTCATGAGGAAATTTAACTCAACTTCTAGAATGAAACCGCGCTGCTGATCAGGCGTTAAACGCCCCCAACCTCTTTAATGCTTTTGATATTATTCGGATCGCCGCCTGAGTACATTTTAAATTGCGTAATGGAACGATTGCGCCATTGCCCATCATTCAGATTGTTTGCATCAAAATACTAATATATTTAGAACCTTTCTCGGTCATAGTCTCCAAGTATTTTGTTGTATGCTTTACAGTAAATGATGCGACGCCATACTAATCCCCACGCAATCCGTTTTTTCAACATCTGAATCATTGGTAAATCTGAACAATAAATCAATCTGTACTCCAGTAAACTTTTAAGAAAGCGTCCCCAGCTCATCCCGGTGCAGAAATATAATGCGCAGGATCCAGGCATAATGTTTCATGCAGGTCTTTCTGTAATTAATCAAAAAATATCCGCCAACAACATACATCTGCCCCTCAAGTATGAATCATGATAGTCTCCCTTCGTTTAACACACTCTAACTTTTGCCCCAAACGCATCTTGAGCATGCTGGTAATCTGAATCACTGATGTCCTTCTTTCCTCTAAGACTAGAAAAGAACCGCCTTTAGTCGGAAGTGAGTCTACATCAAACCATTTCCCAACTGTTCATGTAACTCATACGGTAAACACCCTTTCTAACAAGCGTTGGGTCAAATAATTCCTTCCGTATTGGGACAGGACTTTAAGACATAGCTATGACCAAAATGATCCCATCATGTGTTGCATAGATCCCCATAAAAGAGACATGGTTAATTAGATTAAAGCACATGTACTTTTCTGAAGACTGTGCAATGCAAGCTACCCTGAAGCGTTGGTTACTGCTTGCAATATAAGATGAGAGTCTAACCTCGCAAGTTATGAAAAAGATGGAGTCACATCCATGTCTTTGGTTTCAAAACTTTAGTTGAAGATTGCAATTTGTTGTGCGCAGCTCCCTGAACTTTCCGCTAATGTGATCATGGTCCTTACTGTTGGATTCGCTGCGTCCTGAATGAGAGCCTAAACCACAAAATCCAACAGTGCTTGGCTGAGGCATACAGTTGTTTTGTGCCTTCGACGTCATTCATGATTTCAGATAAATTCAGATTATTAGAACAGTTCATTACGCACTGTTTGCTGCATAGCGTTCTAAGAAGTATTCTGCAGCTTCAGGCCCTATACAATTTCTGGTGCTGAATGGGCCCATCCGACCTAACAACATTGAAAGCAAATGAACAAATCGATGATTACTCATTAAGACTTTTTATATTTTTTCGAAGTTTTTTGAGCGCTGCCTTCATTAAGGAACAATAAGCGACTCGAAGTCTGCGAAAACCTACGTATGAGAATGTGCAGTTTTTTCCATTCTTAAACTAACTTTAGATCCAGTGGGGCGTATTAGTTCTGATTACAGTCAACTGGGCCGCTAACAATGTTTCTTAATTGTCGCTTGCGGCTTGAACAGATGCATTCTAGTTAACATTTTCAGCCGAAATCTTGTTTGTGCCCATCTATTGAAGTATGCTTTGCATTAGCTTACTCATTGTTACGTATCAATGTTAATGCGGCAGCCCCGCCTGGTGAAAACATTAGTATAAGTCAACATGATTTTTATCTGGCTGCCAATCGTTGACTGTACTTGACACTTTTAATCGCTGAGATTTGTTTTCCCTCATCCCATGAGTAAAAATTGACAGTTATTGGTTAGTTTGAGTTCTTCAAACTGATCATTTGGCGTCCTACCTAACAGGAAAGGATATTCCATTGAAGTTATGATCCTTTGGCGTATTGCCGATAGTTTAGTCACCCTCTGCGTGTTCGCGGACATGGATTGCAAGCCTTGCAAAAATGCAACCACATAAACATTTGTTGTCTGAATTTTTATGTTTAAAACTGCTCACTTTAAAACCAATCTTAAACTCCCAGGTAGCGGAATGTAAGCCTTGCATACAATCGGTGCATACTTAGCCAGTTTAATCTAATCTCTAAGACTTCGCCCTCTGACCAACCAGAGCCTCTGCATTTTAGCTTCTTCAGCGCAGCGTCCAAACTGTGTACGCAGTTCCGTCTGCCCAAAAACCGGGTATAGTAAGTCATTAAGGAAAGAATAGTCTGTAGTTTAGTTGAACCCAACTTCTGAGATTTTCTTCATTTATTGTAAATAGACGATTAAAACAGCTTAACATTTACTTTAACAGGCGGTCTATTGTTATTAACGTGGAACCATAGAAATAGCATGTACAAAACCTTCCAGCACGTTTGTTGGTCAATGACTTCTTAATCAATATCATTCAGTGCTCTTGATAACGCTCTCTCTCGACATTCCTTCAAAAACAATTCATCTGGCCTCATATATCTTAGCCATGCTGTCTTCTTTTCTAAGCCCAGACATATTTATTTTAAATTAAAAAAAAATACAACGGCTTAATCAGAAATCAATATCAACGTCTTTTTTGCTTGGACTCATACAACTAAAGTATAACACCCTTCGATGTTGTTTACTTGTACTGTTAGAACAGAGTTAATGTTTCGTTTTACTTTTTTTAAGCATTCCCTTTTTTTATCTGCTCGGCGTCTGGCTGTTGAAAAAACATGCCCTCGCCTTTCTTGAAGAATCAACTTTTGTCTTTTGTATCATCAAAATCGCTCTGAAACATTACATATCATCATCGTGAATGTTGATTCAACAACGCTTATTTATTGTCCCCAAGGGTAAACGAACTAAGTTTAGCCGTTATTAGTTGAACCATAGCTGTGTGCTTTTGGTTTAGTTTTTAATTTTTTGCCAGCCCGCACTTACAGCTAAAGACACAGACCGAGAGCTAAAGACAAACCTCCTAGAGTTAAACAGCGGGTGCGCCAGCCCGTTCTAAGAGGCCCTACACTCGTTCCTGCTGAAGAGCCGCTTATAGTCGCATGCACCAGTATTAACATAAGTAACAGCATTACAGGCAGCATAAAATACCTTCGTTGGTTTTTGCTGTAATTTTGAAAGGTCTTGCTCTAGTACTTGCTGATTTGTGTAATAGTTGTTAAGTCCGAAGGTTTTTATGCTATGGTTTTCCTACTATCTCTTCTTTTGGCGGCGCTGTAGGCACAGTGATAAACTTGAAACAAACGCATCAAAAGCTCATATGTCTATACGAAATAAAATAATTTAGTATTGTATACTTTTATCTGTTTTATATTCAATATTAGCTCGCATGCATAATAAAAACAAATGTACATTAAGCGTTTTATCGCTTCTTTCTTTATCACTTTGAATATTTATTACTCTCTCACAGTTCTCCCGCTTCCATGCACGAATTGATCCTCTTGTTGAACCTTGGTCAACCCATAAACCGTATTCTTGTTAAATAATCTCCAGTCCTAACAATGTGAAGGTGCAGATCATAAACAAGGTTCTACGTTGATATCTACACCTCCCGCCTCCAAACAGTTTTCTTATTTCATCAAAATGCTGATAAGGTTAAGCCCGCTACGTAGATTGGTTTAGGACTACCCTCAATCGAACATTGCACTTTCGTTATTTTAGGATAATAAACTTTTTTCCACATTCTCTTTCAAACGGATCTTCATCTTCTACAAACAGCAATAAAATAACCTTTAAGCGATCTTGCTGCACACTAAACTAAAATTCCATATAGTGGTCCCCTGTCATCTTTCTGGATATGTTGTATGATGAATCACTCTTTCGTAATATTGCTAATTGACTGAATATGATGCTCAAACAGCCTTGCTAAATTAGGGTTGCTAACAACGACAAATCTCTACACAAGGATTCAGAAAGGCTGTACTTTGCTCCGTGTCCTGATGAATTGCGATACCGCCGTTTGTAATTCATAAAAGTTAGTTCATAAGACAATCCGTCTTTTAAATGCTCCTTAAAGTATGCGCATCGCTTTTAACAACTCAAAAACAAAAGGGAATCGAAAAGCGATTTTTCCATACCAAATTTTACAGCTGCAACTTTTTACCGTCTTTTAGTATCGCCAATCGCCTATTCTATGTTATAAGTGCTTCTTCCTTTTCGATTCCTGAAACGCGCAAAAGTCAGCCCTTTCATTCCAGTTAGCCATAGATTCAGAAATAGGTTAAAAATATGGTCCTGCCATTGTGTAAAGAGGAATATTTCTTGCCCCTCAAGTTTTATAGAAATTTTCTTAACGATTGCCCGCCCGCAGATTCTGTACAACTGTTCTGTTTGGTCTGTTGTTGAGCGAGTTCTAATTTTAAAAGTAAGACGTGCAGACCTGGCACAATCACTTCATATCCTCTCCGAGGTCTGGAAATTTGACAGTAAATTTGATCCGCATCAATAGTAATGGATTATTTGGAACAGTAAATTCCGCTTATTTCCCTCACGCCAAAGGGCTCTGTCAGTCTCTAGCGTACAAGAATCGAGCCATATGCCTGTAACATTTTTTTATAAAACAAAATAAAAAAATTAATTATTAAAGAAACATGGCCAGGCATTGAAGAGAAGATTATATGAATTTGATCCCTGGAACGACATGATGAAATGACTCCATTGATACAAAACGCTCTCGGGGCTCTCTTTGCGGCGTGAATTACCAGAAATTAAGGTCAGATCATTATAACAAAGTTTAGGGGCCAAGAACCTCCCAATTTTAGACCCCAATGATTATGAAGTAAAAGATGACCATTTTGTTTGGTGAAGGAGCGACCACTGACAACTTGTTTCACTTACAACTAAAAAAGACCCATCAAAGTTTTTAGCCGTGGTTCAATTTAGAAAATAGACTCCCTGCGAGCTACAAAAATCGCCTGGCCCTTGTTAGGCCAGAAATTAAAGGCGGGAGCATTTCTAAAACTACAAAACACACTGCAAGAACTCCCAACAGATAACCAAATGCAAAACATGGAACATAATAGAATTAAATCAATCACAGGTGAAATTAATAAATGTATAAGAATCAGAATCCAGTTTTTCAGAAGAAACAGCTTAAAGACATACACACGACACACCGCTACCCATGCGAGAACTACGCCCTTGATCACTGCTTTAAGTACCTTCAAACGAATTAACAAACAATTTAGCAAAACTAGGTGAACTAGATAGCATATAAAAAGATAAAAAGAAAAAAAACTCGCTGAGGACTGACGACCGCATCGTAGGGCCTGATATTAAAGAAAGAATAACCCAAAGACTAAAAGATCTTGAACAAGAGTGATCAGCAAGACTAGAAGCGCAAACTAACTACCGAGACCAATTAACGAAACTCAGTGAATAAATAAGAGAAACTATCCGAAAATTTTATATTAAGACACAACGCTAGCAGACGAAACGAACGCTGTTTTAGAGAGCAAGGCGTCACAATTAGCAAGCGTTATAAACATCCTTAGAATGCAATAAGTACACTGGTGGTTGGCATTACAGGCGGCGGTGGTCAAAGTTCAGTGCCTCCACCTCCAACGCCTCCGACCTATTAAATCATGGGTTAAAAAAAACAGCATGATCCATCTTGCGATTTATTAAAACAAGTAGCCGTAAAGCTATAGACTCTATTACCGGGTATATTAGGATGTATGGTTACCTCTTTTGTCTACTGCAAGCAAAGTAGTTGCTTTATGGCGAGCACCTTAAGGGCATTAGTTCTTGTAATAGTTGGTTACTATTTAGTAAGATAAAGACCAAATCAATCCTATGCCCAGTTCTTCCAAGAACACAAGCGCTGTCATTTCCATATTCATGGTCATCGCTAACAGAGTCCGCAGCTTTGCTGATCTTTCAATGGCCTTGGGCTTGGGCCGCGGGATTGGATACTTTATTTCTTGGGGGTCATCGTGTTTTTTTTTTTACTGCTTGCATATAACTGGCTCAGAATTTATGTCGTTTTTGTCCACCTTCTGTTCATTATCCTGCAACGAGAATATTCATTTGTGTAATTTATTATTGTACCAATCTGGAGCCTGAGATCAGAAGGCACATGTATAAACCAGTGCCAACATCAAAGGACTACTTTTTCGCTTCTACTTTCGATCGTGCGTATTGTAAAATCATTTTTTGGTCTATTAATACTTGAAGGCAAATCAACAGTAGAATTAATGGCGCCTCTAACTTTGCTAAGTATTGTTTTTTTGGCGTCAAAGCCAGTAGAAGGGATCTGTTATGTTCGAAGTCCTTGTCTGTGTCTGTGACCTACAAACACAAAACGTACGTGCGAACAGAGTCGTTTATTCGTCTATTCCTGCTTTAGGTAGGCCCTTAAAGTGTCCTATGAAAAAATTTGTCCATGCTGTTTTAATGCACTTGCTCTATGGACGCCGAGGTGAACCCTGTGCCCTGAAGGAAAGTTTGTAAGGAGGATTCCAGTCATAAGTATATATTTTTCTGGTGCACGCCCCAATAAAAAGGGGTGCCTAAGCCATGATGCGGTCCAACTTTTGTCTAAAGTCTGTCTGATGTTAATATTGAATTCGTTACAGATTCTTTCAAAAAGCCTTCATGTCTATTCGGGTTGCTAAATGGATTAAAGGTTTAGTCATTTGGTAATGGTGCTTGCAGTTCATCAAATACGTCTGAAGGTGTAATAGAAATGAAATCTGTACACCCGGAACCTCACCAAAGGATCAGGATGATTTAAATGATCAGCATACGACACTCCACACCGCCATTTGATGCACACAACACAGCAAAGTTTTAACTGGTACGATAAAACTGCATCGGATGACTAACCCACCCTTTTGCGATGTTAGTCTTTTTTAACAGGGGGGATAAGATATCTGCTTAATGAGTATATAACATTTTTATAAAGGTGTCATTCCAGGTCACAGAAAAGTCGAAGGTGTCAGTTGTAATATTTTTAAGATTGTGTATTGCGCCCAACAGAATATTTTGCATCAGTATATTTGAATGGCACTCATTTTTCATTTGTTTTAAAAAATGTTTGTAACAAAACAACTCAAGACCGCCCTTCGTGTTAGAACATGCTATTAATAACGAATGCGGAACCAGAACGGTACGCGCTCCATGAAATATTCTACAAATTCGTTATGGTATAAATATAAGCAAAGCCAAGGAGAATAATAAGATTAAAAAAGTTAATAATAGAGGCCAATTAGTTAGCCAGTTAACCATACTGATGTTATTACGGGTTTTTGCTCGCAAAAAAAGCAATAGTAACTTCGGACATTGCACTCAACTTAAACAATGGCGAATCTGACAACAATGTTGACCTTCAAACCTGAAAAAGAAGAAGTAGGGTAACTATTTGATAAAGAGCTAGCTAAAATGTTAGGCTTTACAACTGCCACCCGGCCATTCATTAGTTATATAGTTACGTCAAACAAAACTACATATGATGGAGAAAAAATAATCGCGCTCGATCCTTGCCTTACATTCATTACTCTATGTTCAATTGGATAGCTAATCACAGATGAAAACATATATGATGGAAGGCCCTCCAACTGTTATAAGAGCTCTTTCCGTCAGGGAAAGCTGCCATATTGCGATATGAATTATACAATTCCCTATTACAGGTTTAAAAGATTAGATTGTGGGAGGGTGCGGATCATTTAATATAAAAATCAAAGACAAAGCGGAAAGAGTTTGAAATGTGATAACCTCACACTTGTTTTGGAAATACAATAATACGAACTAAAAAATAATGACCGCGCTGGCCAGAAGAATCAGAAGTTACATTAGCGCTGTAAGTGTATAACCTTAGAATTAAAGACCTTGGCAGACGTTGCGGACTTTTGAACAAATGGTGAGATAGGCTCTATGAATGGTTTTGGAGACACTAAGTCGTGATTCTAAACGCACAGAGGTTGCGACACAAAAAGTTTTCCTAAACTAGAACAACTGCGCAAGTCTAGAGGCTAATAGATGTTGGCCAGTATGAAATAAAAATTAGTTCGAAAAACCTGACCTCAAATGGCCTTAAACCATATTTAGAATGGAAATAAATTTGAATTCATAAGCCCATTTAAACATATTAAGAGCCTCAAAAAGTTTCAGAAAAGCATTCAACTCTGCCTTTACCATGTAAACATAATGCCGACGACAATAGTCGAAAGAAATGGAAATAACGTCCGAAAGGGAAAAAACATACATCCTCCACAGAAAAGAAAACAGTTGTAAAAAAAGCATCTACAAAATTACAGTACTTTCTTTCCACCAGAAAAATTAGGAGACACGTTCACAATAATATTTAAAATTTCAGTCTTTAAAGATGTGGAGAGGGATGGGGTTTTTGGGCGTTAGTGATGACCTTATAAAAGGAATTAAATTAGCTGGCAAAACTTAGACGTTAAACGCCTTAACGTTACCATCGTCGTTCTTCACAATGGCAGGAATTAAGATCATAACAACAAGCAACAAATCAATGTGACTTAAATAGAAACAATCTTACAGAACAAAATTTTGGATTAATCTTACACATTTAGGCCTCATAGGGTTTTATTATACTGAACAAGTTTTGACGGAGAGTATGAAAAAAAATAACTGGATTAGATTAAACTCTGAAAATAAAACTATGGAGCATTAAACTTTATGACAAAAACTCCTCATTGCTCATTGTTTTTGTGGGCAGACTGGTTGTGGAAAAACAAATTTATCCTCGACCTGTTACAAACAGTTTATCGTTATATTTTAATCATATTGTGGTTTTCTGTCCAACACTTAAATGGAACAAACCCATATCATGATAGAAGGTTTATATGGCAGATGATGACATATATTTAGTTAATCCTAGCAATAAACTGAGTGAGTGTTTTAGAACATTTTTTATAGACTGTTTGAAGGAACGCAGACACTATTTATTATAGATGACTGTTCGGCAGAAAGAGACATAGTTAAAAAGAGAAAAAACTTTGTCGAAAATAGCTTTCACGGAAGACATGCTGGGATAAGTGTGTGGATTTTATCCAGAAAAAATAACTCGGTTTTAAAAGACTTTAGAGAACAGTTAAAGACGTAGTTTTTTTCACATGAAAGACAGAGACCCATTTGAAGAATGTTTGCGCGAAAATGATGTTATTGAAAATGATCAGGAAAAACCTAGGATTAACAAAAACTGAAATCTGAAAAGTTTAGTAAATAGTATTGAAAACGGATAACCCTACACAGTATGTTTGTTGTAGATAATCGTTATATTTTTGGTTATTGAAGTCTTACGTCAGAGAAGGGGAAATACCAAACCGGGTTACTTTCGCCCGAAACTGGGTGAGGGCGGAAGTGGCCCAGGATTGGTATTTCCCCGTTCTCCTCGGTGTAATTGAACGCGCCAGTCTTTTTCGGTGTAGGATATCCGTTTATAACTGGCACCATCTTATTTCGGTGTAGGGTACTGGCGCCCATGTTTTTTTTCGGTGTAGGGTATCCTTCATGTCTGGCACCATGTTATTTTCGATGTAGGAGTTTTTCTGTGTAGGATATCCTTCATATTTTGTCGCTGTGTTACCCTTTCCGTTAAGTGCAGGCCCATCCGTGCACACCTGGCACCATGTTACTTTCTGCGTTACATGTAGGGGTTTCCCTGCACCCCCTTACACCATGTTCCCCCCCCCCCAACATAAAGTGTGTTTTCGCATCCGTTATACTTTTACCGTAAGATAAAGGATATCCAAGCACTCCTTGCAAACATGTTTTCTTAATCCGTGATGTGCAGGATAAATTTGTGCGCACGTGGCACTGTTATTTCGCCAAGAGGGGTAGGATACCCGGTCGCACCTGGCATTGCTACTTTCTCTTTTAAGATGTTGAATACCCAAAACGTTTCCTGATACTGGTTACTTTCGCCGTGAAGTGTGGGATACCCGGTGCACGCCTGGCATTATATTATTTCGCCGTAAAAGTGTAGGATACTTGGTGCAACCCCCGACATAATGTTAATTTCGCCGTTAAGTGTAGGGTACCCGGGACACGCCCCGGCATTATATTACTTTCGGGCCCTGAAGTGTAGGATACCCGGTACCGCTTGGCATTGTTACTTACTCCCTAAGGTGTAAAATATCTTTGCACACCTGGCACCAGCAACATGTCCCTCTGACGTCGTAGGCAAACCCAAAAGTGACAGCATCTTTTTTCTCTGTCAGCTCAGAACCTTAGAATACCTTGAGAAACGAACCCCTGATCAGCTGTCTGTGATGTTGATTCAGTCACTGTCATTTCGTTGTAGTCCAGCAGACCAACAGGAGCCATTTCAGGGCTGTCACCACGCGAAAGACAAAAAGTTCTGCGCGCACGCACGCACGCACGCACGCACGCACGCACGCACGCACACACACACACACACACACATATATACACACACGAAAACACACACACACACACACACACACACACGCACACGCACGCACGAACACACACACAAAGCGCGCGCACGAAGACACCACACGCACACACGCACATACGCAGGAACGCACGCACACACACAAACACACATGCAGGCACACAGGCAGGCACGCATACGCACGCGCACGCACACACACACACACACACACACACACACACACACGCACACACGTAGGAACACACGCACACACACACATACACACATGCTCGCGCGTGCGCGCGCACGCACACACACACACACACACACACAGAGGGACAAAAAAAAGACATATGTACATGAAGTCATGTAAACCAAAGCATGTTATACAACTTGGACGACTGCATCTTAGGATTTAAGTTTGGCTTAGATTTCCGCCTGCAGTCGTCTCACTTTGCAACTAGATCATGCTGAGTGCGTCAGCCATTGGATCTTGCCGTAAGTAAACATGAATTTCAACATTGCCTGACGATTGTTCTCATTCTCGGGACCTTTGTTTTGGGGTGTGGATGGTTTGGACAGCGGTGTGTGATTTATTCCAGTCTGCCTTCAGATGCTCGTGCGAAACGATCGTCATTTCACTTCCTTGTTCCATAACATAGCAATGCCTTGGGGAGAGTTATGACGGCCATAACCTTTTTTCTTCCGGCGTCGGCTTTAGAACTGTCTCCTACCCCCCCTCCCCCCCTCTCTGTTTCTGTCTTTTTCTTTCCTTCTCTCTTTCATAGATCTGTTCTTTCTTTAGCATGTAAAGACGACAAGCCAAAAATTAGATTGTCTCAGTGGGTGAAAATCTGGGTGCTTTGGTTGACGAAACTCTCGTTTCAACAATTCCTCCCCCTCGCATTAGTCGACCGCAGAAGAATCGGTTTCTTCCGTTGTTATCTAATTAAGTAAGCTGTGTCTACGTTCATGCGCTCCTTTCGTCCAATGTACACCAGATAACGGAAAATCTTTCGAAGCCCTGAGGATCTAGCCTTGGTAAAATCCAGAAGAGAACTGCACGACGTGCTCTCGGATCCTCTTACCATGCTTGTGTTGCACCTGTCTCTTTTGTTCCTCTTCGCCGGTCGCACGTTGAACAAAAGATGCATTTCCAATCTCTCCTGTCGTTTAAGTCTCCTCAAGTTTTCAGCGTGTCACTCTGAACAGCCTCGGTCTGTCCACGCCTCTTTTATTTTCGTTTTGCTGCTGACATCCATATCAACGGACTCCCATCTTTTATGTCAAAACCATACGGCCAACGTTCTCTTCTCCTTCCCCCTGTCACGGGCGGACCAGTATTTGAATTTATTCCTTGAGTTTTAATGGGCTGTTCGTTACAGAAGTTGACAGCGGCTTAAACTTAGTATGTGGGGTGTAGAGGAGAGGGGGGTAGCTCCTCTGTCACATTCAGTTTGTGCACCGCCCGTGTGGATCATGCATCCCCTCAGTAAACCCTCACATAGGAGTAGTGTGAGAAGGAAGCTGGAGACCGGGATGAAGGTGGTGTGGGTGCTGTCATTTCAATAACGGTGCAGGGGAGTGTCTTGCACGTGTTCTGTGCATAAAGCGTGCTGTTTATGTTTAACGTGTGTTGAATGTGAGTAGGTGTTTGTGTGGGGCGGAGGGGAACCTTCTGCGCTATGAGAGTGTTCGGATCTTTCTTTCTTGCTTTTGCTTTGCTGGGAAGAGGCCACGTCCTCGGTTGGTAGCCATATTTCTTTTTCCACTTCGTCGTGGAGGGTAGCGGAACCGGGCCGGAACCCTTCGCTGGGCGGAAGGCAGTCCACTGGGCTTTGGAAGGATCTCAATCCTTGGGTTACCAACACCATTCTTCAGAGTCATTCCAGACTCTTGCTTCCTTCGTTGGAGGTGGCGTATCTACTGGTGGGCTTTTGGCTCTTCGTTGAGTGAAGCTCGCCAGTAGTTTTCTTCTGTCTTCACCCGCCGTTCTGGTGAATATATATGTATAGATATGGTGTGTTATAATTTCGTTGGGTTTGAGAATTTGTACGCCAAGATGGGATTGGCATTTATTTGGTCAGTTCATATTTAAGTGACATTGAGGTCATTTATTTTAAGTTGGATGTTAAGCAATGGCTCTGTTTGGGGAGCTACTTGTATGCTTGACATGTATATCTAGTTTTACAATGGAGTCGTTCATATTTGGATAAATGTTGGAGTCAGGATATTCCAGAAACGATACTTCAAAGATTGAAGCAAATTAGTTATTTTATTTTATTTTATTATTTTTAACATCAAGTCGAGTCCGGAACGGAACGAGTTGCCGCCGACTAACATTCAGTCGACTAGCGGAGATTTCCGATGTTGCGCTCCCGCCATTGGTTCCGCTCCTTGTCTTGTTTGTTTGTCTCTGGTTTTTCTTTTATTTGTTTTTTTTTATGAAAGTATTTTATAGATAAAATGGAAGAATGTATGAGTTTTATGGAATTTCATCTGGTATTAATTTAAAATGTAATGTGAACTTCCAAGTGTTTACTGCATTGCAATTTGTAATATCAATGAGAATGTAATGTGAAATATGAGAATTGTGAAAATTATAGTAAAGGAAAATAAGGAAAAGAAGAAAACAGCAATGATTCGGGAACAGGTGAAACCAAAAGAAAATAATGATTATAAAAGTTTACTCTTCTTTGAATGCTTTAAATTGTACGTGCACAGTCCACACATGCCCTCCATTCACACACATAGGCCTAATCTACAATCATCACGATTATGCGGCGAGGGACTGACATCCGCCGCAGGGCGGTTTTCTTGTGCTTTTCGTTTCTTCTCCTTGAGTGGAGATGGACCACAGTTGCTGACGTTGGGCGACCTGGAGGATGTTCCCGGGGGGAGGATTCCGGAGCCGAACCTGAGCGGTGCGGGAGTCTGGCGCAGGAAGGAGTCTCCTCGACGACAGTGAGGAGCACATCCAGTCGTGCTTCGGAGATTTAATCCGAGGAACACTCTGGGACAATCTTCAACACAAAGTTATGTGGCAAGTGTGTGTGGTGTATGGGCTGTGGATTTGTGTGCGTGCGCTAGTGTGATTTAATGTATCCTGTTATGCCCTGTTGGTTGTATTAGTTTGTTTCTCTTCTTCTATTTGTTGGGGGGCGGTAGCTTTAGATGGTGATAGGTCGGGTGGCAGTGAGATCCGGGTGGTGGTGGTTTTTTTTTTTGTCGAAGTTCCCATCTATCGGGTTATTTTGTCCCTTAGCGACAGTTAGCTCCTGATAGGGTCTATACTTTGGGTTTTTTTTTTGTTTGGGTTATTCTTTTTCCTGTCTTTCCCCCCTCTTCTTTGATAGGTGACCCCCATCTCATAAATGGAGTGTATGTGCGAGTGATTGAGGTGTTCATTATGTTTGAGTAAATTTGTATTTAAAATTTAATAAATGTTATTTGTTCCGTAATTCCTGGAGTGGTCTGGAGATAGTGAGTGGTTGAGTGTTGTGCCGCTATGCTCTTTGTCTGTTCCTGCCTCATTCCCCTGACAGGGTCTTTTACCCTTGACCCCCCCCCCCTCCTCCCCGACATCCACATGTACAGATTTCCTTCTTTTAGGCCTACATCTTAGGCTAGCGTTTTCCTTTCATGCTAGGGTCCCTCCATCAGATCTGTAACCAGCTCCCTTTCTCTGTTCGCCAAGCAGATCTGACCACAAAGTTTAGAGCCTTCCTAAAATTGTTTTTTTTTCTTCGAAGAAGCGTTCTGAACCGTACACATCACCTTTTATAGTTTATTACTTCTCCGTCTGGTAGCATCGTGTGTGTGTGTGTGTGTGTGTGTGTGTGTGTGTGTGTGTTTGGCACTTAAAACGAGGTGTTGAGAATTCTGAAGTCTGTCAGCATGCCTATCTTTAAAATGAAATGTAG
>CM031601.1:77670184-77677684 GCA_018398815.1 Conus ventricosus | reverse complement strand
GTTCGTATTTCTCACTTCTTTTCTTCTTTTCTCATAATTACGTTCTCCTGTTCTTCTTCTTCATACATCATTCCTTCCGTTAACGTCTTCTGATTCTTCTAATTCCGTCTGTCGTTCACTGCTTCTGGTCCTGTCCATTACTGTAATTTCTCACGTTCTTCCCCTCCGTCCGTTATTCATTATTGTCACGTTCTTCTCTATTCATCTCGTCCATTTCACGTTTTTCTCTCCTCACACTGCGTCCATCGTTCATCATTGTCGTCATCACTTCGTCTGTTCCTTCCTTTGTTGAATTATTCTGACAATTTTCTCATTCTTATGTAGTCCATCACCCTGACGCTTTTTCTCTCTCCCTCCCTTCTTGTCCCGTCCCCTGTTCATGATCTTCACCTTTTCTGCTTTTCACCTCGTGAAAAATTCCCCCACTTTTGTCCATCACTGGTTCATTCTCACGCTGTTCTCGCTTTTAACCTTCTCCTGACTCTTCTTCTGACAATCTCATGCTAATGTCCTGTCCACCGTACACAGTTTTCACATTCTCCTCATCGCCTCTCCTTCATGTATATTATGCCGTCCAATCCTGCCTCTCATTTATAAATGTCTGTTACGCATCATTCAGTTTTCTCCTTTCATACCTCCTTCGCCATTCGTACGTTCCGCCTTTATCCCGTTCTCGATATGTTCTTATCTCGTCCAAACTATTTTTCATCATTCTGTCATTCTTCTTCTATCCCTCTTTCATCTTCCTCTCCTTTTCCCGTCTTTTATTCACCGTTAAGCTGTTTCTGGTCATTCTCACATTGCCGTCACGCCATATTGCCGTCACGTCCGTTCATACCTTTATCATTCTCACGCTCTAGTCCCGTAAGTCATTTATTATTTTCACGTTCCTCCGACACCCGTCATTCATCGCTTTCGCGTTCTTCTCCAGTCATTCAGTCATCGTTTTCAAGTTCTCAGTCTGTCATTCGTTCTCAGGTTCTCTTCTCCGGTCGGTCATTCGTCATTTTCATGTTCTTCTCCAGTTAGTCACTTATCATTTGACGCTCTTTTTCCAATAATTCATTTATCATTTTCACGTTCTTCTCCAGTCAGTCAGTCATAGTTTCCTCATTTTTTTTCTCCTGCCAGTCATTATCATTCTGACGTTCCTCTATCGTCAATCATCCTTAATTTTCACGCTCACCCCCCCCCCCCCCCCCCCCCCCCCCCCCCCCCCCCCCCCCCCCCCCCTCACTTATTTATTATTTTCACGCTCCCCTTTTGTCATACATCATTTTCACGTTCATTCGTAGCAATGAAGTTGAAACCAAAACCAAAACTGTATTATTTGTTATTTTCGTCGTTCTGAAATATCGACCCCCAAAATGCATACAACGTGCGGAAAATAAAACAATCAAGAATAAATATCAGCTCCTTTCCATTCCATTGCATAAGATCTTTTGACAAAACACAGGCGTTTGTAAGACATACTCGGAAAAACAATTTATCGTCGTGCCTCACTTCTGATATAAAAAAGAAATTGAAGAAAGAGGAGACTGAATCTATACTGACTTCCATAAAAAACGCGAAAATTTCAATGGCTATTTTTCGGTGAAAAGGGGTGATATACAATATTGAACCATTGTGGCAGTTGTTTGTGGTCCAAGACTCACGTGCAGTGAAAAAATTGTGTGAGCAACACACCATTCCCGGCATTGGAGGGTCAACAAAAATGGCAAACTGGTTGCTGCATGTGAGGCACGTGCACACCATGCAGAGCAAAGTTACACCAGCGACAAGTACGCAGGCATGCAGCCTTTATAAAGCCGCGCTACAAGGTTCAGGTAACGACTTGCCGTCTGAGCGCTACAGAGATGCCAAGACTACGGCAGAGGAACGCAATCGTGCCCTAGGCCATCTGGAGGCTGGTGTGGATGCCAGGCAGGTCGCCAACATCTTTAACGTCCACATCTCAACCATCTATCGTCTGCAGCACCGCATGCGAGTCACTGATACCACTGATGATCGTCCCAGGCCAGGCCGTCCTTGGGTCACCACACAAAGAGAGGATCGCCATCTTGTTCGAACCCATCTGCGGGACAGGCGGCAAACAGCCGCTACACTGCTCGACAGGTGCCTGGGAATCTCCAGCAACGAATCAGCCTCAACACTATGCGGTGGCATCTTCAGGAGAACGGGCTGGCATGTAGGCGTCCTCACAGAGGTCCGGTACTGACACCAAGACACCGGCAGGACAGGCTGCAGTGGGCACAAGCCTGAATCAACTGGCGCAGGCAGCAGTGGGGACGCATACTGTTCTCAGATGAGAGCCGTTTTTGTATTGACATGGCTGACGGTCGTGTCAGAATATGGCGTCGACCTGTTGAACGCTATGCTGACTCCTGTGTGGTAGGGCGGAACCCCTGGGGAGGCCCGAACGTTATAATATGGGGTGCAATTGGCATTAACCACGCCATAGGACCAGTCATCTTTCAGAACATTGGTCCTGGTCGCGGACAGGGTGTCAATGCACAGCGCTACATCAACCAGGTGCTCAGACACCCATGTCGATCCTTTTTTTGCGCAACACCCAAACTGGACATTCCAACAGGACAATGCAAGACCACACACCGCCAGGGCCACCCAGCAATTTCTTCAGCACAACAACGTCAATGTGCTGCCCTGGCCAGCCCTCAGTCCTGATTTAAACCCAATAGAACATTTTTGGGATGAACTTGGCAGACGGTTGGACCTCCTGCGTCCACGACCAGCAACAGCGGCTCAACTTCACCAGGCCATCGTCCATGTGTGGGCTGGTGTGCCAAGGGGACGCATCAACCACCTGGTCCACTCATTGAGCCGCAGGTGTCAAGCAGTTGTCAACGCAAATGGTGGCCACACACGGTATTAGGACTTCAAGCTGGTTTGTCACGTGACCTTGGATTTTCCACACAAAGACATATTGCTGATGACATTTTCACACATTACCGGTGTAATGAATCAAATCACGTTGAATTCTCGCTTCCACTCTGTACAATTGTGACCAATAAAATTCACCCCCAACCTTCAGCTTGTTTTGTTTTCGCGTTTTTTATGGAAGTCAGTATATTCATCATAGACCCAATTCTTCTGTTACATACAAGGAATTTAAAGAACATTTGACGTCTTTCTCTTCGCGTTAAAAGTATTGTTCTTCAAAACGCCAGAAGATCGTACCAAAAAGCCTCTGAAAAAAAGAGATGTAGTCCAAGTATACTGACTTCCATAAAAAACGCGAAAAATTGAAAGGCTATTTTTCGGGTGAAAAGGGGTGAATATACAATATTGAACCATTGTGGCAAGTTGTTTGGGTCCAAGACTCACGTGCAGTGAAAAAATTGTGTGAGCAACACATCATTCCCGGCATTGGAGGGTCAATAAAAAGGCAAACTGGTTGCTGCATGTGAGGCACGTGCACACCATGCAGAGCAAAGTTAACCAGCGACAAGTACGCAGGCATGCAGCCTTTATAAAGCCGCGCTACAAGGTTCAAATAACGACTTGCCGTCTGAGCGCTACAGAGATGCCAAGACTACGAGCAGAGGAACGCAATCGTGCCCTAGGCCATCTGGAGGCTGGTGTGGATGCCAGGCAGGTCGCCAACATCTTTAACGTCCACATCTCAACCATCTATCGTCTGCAGCACCGCATGCGAGTCACTGGTACCACTAATGATCGTCCCCGGCCAGGCCATCCTCGGGTCACCACACCAAGAGAGGATCGCCATTTTGTTCGAACCAATCTGCGGGACAGGCGGCAAACAGCCGCTAACACTGCTCGACAGGTGCCTGGGAATCTCCAGCAACGAATCAGCCTCAACACTGTGCGGCGGCGTCTTCAGGAGAACGGGCTGGCATGTAGGCGTCCTCACAGAGGTCCGGTACTGACACAAGACACCGGCAGGACAGGCTGCAGTGGGCACAAGCCTGAATCAACTGGCACAGGCAGCAGTGGGGACGCATACTGTTCTCAGATGAGAGCCGTTTTTGTATTGACATGGCTGACGGTCGTGTCAGAATATGGCGTCGACCTGGTGAACGCTATGCTGACTCCTGTGTGGTAGAGCGGAACCCCTGGGGAGGCCCGAACGTTATATGGGGTGCATTGGCATTAACCACGCCATAGGACCAGTCATCTTTCAGAACATTGGTCCTGGTCGTGGACAGGGTGTCAATGCACAACGCTACATCCACCAGGTGCTCAGACCCCATGTCGTTCCTTTTTTTGCGCAACACCCAAACTGGACATTCCAACAGGACAATGCAAGACCACACACAGCCAGGGCCACCCAGCAATTTCTTCAGCATAACAAACGTCAATGTGCTGTCCTGGCCAGCCCTCAGTCCGATTTAGACCCAATAGAACATTTTTGGGATGAACTTGGCAGACGGTTGGACCTCCTGCGTCCACGACCAGCAACAGCGGCTCAACTTCACCAGGCCATCGTCCATGTGTGGGCTGGTGTGCCAAGGGGACGCATCAACCACCTGGTCCACTCAATGAGCCGCAGGTGTCAAGCAGTTGTCCATGCAAATGGTGGCCACACACGGTATTAGGGCTTCAAGCTGGTTTGTCACGTGACCTTGGATTTTCCACACAAAGACATATTGCTGATGGCATTTTCACACATTACCGGTGTAATGGATCAAATCACGTTGAATTCTCGCTTCCACTCTGTACAATTGTGACCAATAAAATTCGCCCCAAACCTTCAGCTTGTTTTGCTTTCGCGTTTTTTTTATGGAAGTCAGTGTACATCAGGTGGGTTTGAAAGAAAAAAGGCTGATGCACATAAGATAATAAGCCCTGAGGGGGAAAAAAGGTAAGCAACATTTGAAAAAAAAAGTTCACGAAGTGCAATCAATCCAAAATCATGCAGCAAGACTCGAGCAAAAAGCAAGCGGTGTAGTGCCAGTGAGTTGCTAACAAACTGTACTTACATCCAGCGCTGACACGCACGTGTG
Source organism: Conus ventricosus (assembly GCA_018398815.1). Classification (NCBI taxonomy): domain Eukaryota; kingdom Metazoa; phylum Mollusca; class Gastropoda; order Neogastropoda; family Conidae; genus Conus; species Conus ventricosus. The sequence continues at coordinate 77,672,699 of CM031601.1, read as the reverse complement.
TGTGTGCGTGTGTGCGTGTGTGCGTGTGCGTGCGTGCGCGCGCGCGTGTGTGTGTGTGTGCGTGCGTGCGTGCGTGCGTGTACGTGTGTGTGTGTGTGTGTGTGTGTGTGTGTCGCGCGCGCGCGCGTGTGTGTGTGTGTGTGTGTGTGTGCGTTGTGTGTGATACATACGTCTTGCGTTCGCGCGCGCATGGTTGAATGTGATTGCGTGCGTGCTCGCGCGCATGGTTGTATTATCTATATGTGTGCATGTCATTGTGTGCCCTGCGTGCGTGTGTTTGTGTGTATGCGTGTGTGTTGGGAGGGGGGGGGGGGGGGGGGTACATACATCTTGCGTTCGTGGGCGTTATGGTCATTATGCATATGTGTACGGGCGCGCGCACACGTGCATTTGTGTGTGTGTGTGTGTGTGTGTGTGTGTGTGTGTGTGTGGTGTGTGTGTATGCGTACATGCGCGCTCGCAACACTTTGTCATATATGAGTGCGTGCGCGAGCGCGTGCTTGCAGTTGTGTGTGCGTGCGTGTGTGTGTGTGTGTGTGTGTGTGTGTGTGTGTGTGTGTGTGTGTGTGTGCACGCGCGCGCGCGTGCGTGTATGTGTGTTTGTGCGCGTTTGCTTGCTTGCTTATGTGTGTGTTGTGTTTGCGTGCGCGCGCTGGTGGTGTGTGTGTGCGCGCGCGCGCGCGCGAGGGGGAGGTGAAGGGGGCGCATGAGCCGGCGTTTTCGCGTAGCCATGTGAATTGATGTGTTTTATGGAGGAGCGACAGGACAGGGGAAGAGATGTGGATGGGGTATGTGTGGAGGAATGGGGAGGGGAGACCATATTTTTTTTATGTATGTAACTTTTCAAATGAAATATGTTTGTGTTGTTTTGACGCATTGTACTGGTTTGGAATGACTTTTGTCAAATGTGTCTTAACCATATTTTTCTTGTAGTTGTTGCGCACATACCGGGAATACGGTTTAACATGGTGTTTGTCGCGGTTTCTCTCTGTCTCTCTCTCTCCCTCTCCGCTTCCTGTCCCCCCCCCTCTCTCTCTCTCTCTCTCTCTCTCTCTCTCTCTCTCTTCTCTCTCTCTCTCTCTCTCTCTCTCTTCCCTTTTCTTTTGTGTTTACTGTTCTTCTTCATTGAAGCTTTAATGTTTTATGGCATCACTGTTAAGGTCATAAAGTTTGCTTTTACTGTTTTTATTGAGTTATAAAAATAGATTGTCGTAGAATTATTATCGCAAGCTCATAAACAACAAGTAACTTGCAAAAACTGCTGTAAAATGTAAAAAATGAGTAGAATCGGCGAACTTTCGTATTAGCGTTTGTTTGTTTTTTTAATCTGGAGAATCTGAATGTTTAAGAGTAGGCAAATCTAGTTATCTTTTGAGAATGCCATACCCTTCAATGTGTCATTATTACTTCCTTTGTGTGTGGACCTACCTAAGATTCCATCAAAAGACATACATACGGTGTTATATTCAGACGATATTTTCATGTAGGAAAATTCACATCTAAAAGACGAGGTTAATAAATCATGCACAGAATTTTTATCAACTGGAGACAGATACATTAAACATGTACATGGAATGAAATGGGCTTGCACATTCGGAGAGAAAACACGAATCATTTTCGTTTTTGTATGTGGAGAATCCGACATCGTTGCTACAGCATCAAGTATTAGATGACAAAACCTTACAACTTTCACAAGACAAAGGTTCTGGACACTCATTCGACTTGTAATTACACGAGCAATTTCATATTGAGAATTTGATGATGACGACAAGAAGGTCATTTTTTTTACAGCAATTGGAGCAGTACTCTGGGATCGGGTTACAACAAAAACAATAAACTTCCGTACCGTGGTCACGGTCTCGTCCGATCAAACTGATGTATCATTGAAAAGTTTATTTTTCAACCCTGCAAAGCTTGTTGAATAGAACAAATCTGCAGTCAGTAGAGCTTTTAAATTACCTCTTGGCAATCCGGTGCATACAGATATATTGAACTATAGCATGAAGCTGGCTTACTGTCTAATTTGGAATAAGGTATGTTGTGAAAGTGATAATTTTTAATTCGAAGTTTGGTTGGTTTTTTTTTTTTTGGTCGTGAATTCAAAAACAGTATTCTTAGACTCGGTACAGCGCATATCTGAAAGGAGCTAAATACACGCCGTCTCTCTCCAGCCAGTTAGAAATTGTACAAATGAATTATACAAAAAATGCAATTTTGTTCTTTCATCTGTTTAATCATGTGCAACAGTGCCTGTCATGTCTCGCTGAAAAAAACCGGACAGGTGAAATTTGATGATGATTATTGTACTGAAGACAGGAGAAAACATTAGCATTTTATCACCTGAGAGAGTTAACATAGACATTTTGTTTTCTAAGACTCAAGAACATATCAAAGTCATGTATTCTAATTATTAAAGAAAAATCTTAATAGATTGTTCAATCCTAGAATCACACGCACGTTCTGGATTAAAAAGAAATCGTTTAAAAGTACAAGAATAATTTTGTCTTAGTATCAC
>CM031601.1:77652684-77665184 GCA_018398815.1 Conus ventricosus | reverse complement strand
TCGGTCGTTCAGTCATTGATTCGCTCAGTCGGTCGTTCAGTCATTGATTCATTCAGTTGGTTAGTCTGTCGTTCAGTCATTCATTCGTTCAGTCAGTCGTCGTTCAGTGGTCGTTCAGTCATTCGTAAATTCGTTTATCGATTGCTCGTTCAGTCGCTTGTTCAGCCATTCACCGGTCAGTCGTTCATTTAGACATTTAGTCGGTCAGATGTCGTTCGTGATTCGTTCGTAAATTTGTTCAGTTGGTCGCTCATTCAACATTATTCGTTCGGTCATCGGTGTCAGTCATTCGTAAATTGTTCGATCGGTCGCTCGTTCAGTCGCATGTTCAGTGATTCGTCGGTCAGTCGTTCGTTCAGTCATTCGTTCAGTTCGTCAGTCGTTACTTCAGACATTCGTTCGTTCAGTCGGTCGTTATTATTCGTTTGTGCATTAATTGTTCGGTGAGTCGCTCATTCAGCAATTCATTCGTTCAGTCAATGACTCGGTCGTTCAAGCATTCATTCGTTCAGTCGGTCAATAATTCGGTCGGCTAGTCTTTCAGTTATTTGTTTGTGAATTTGTTTGGTCAGTCGGTCGTTCCGTCATTCATTTGTTCAGTCGGTCGGTCGGTCGTTCAATAATTCATTCGTTCAGTCATTCGGTCGGTCGTTCAGTCATTCGTTCATAAATTTGTTCAGTCTGTCGCTCGTTTACATATTCATTCGATCAGTCGGCGGGCTAACGGTGAGGCTCAGATGCAGGGTGTCGATGCTGGCCGTGACGAGGATGGAAGTAAGTGGAAGGGGGTGGGGAGGAGCGAGTACAGGGTATGACACGTGGGACGCGGATGCAGGGTACGAAATATGTCATGGGTGGGGGTACGGTGGTGGCGGTTGCTGGGCGTGACAAGGGTGGGATGACGGGGAGGAGGTGCAGGTACAAGGCGTGGGGGGGGGGGGGGGGGGGGGGGGGGGGGTGGCGGGGAGCGTGGATTTGAGGGCTTGACATGGGTAGGCATATGGGGGTGGGGTAGGGGGAATAAAGATGCAGGGCGTCGACCAGCCGCCGTGGCGAAGTGGTTAGCGTCGCGGACTTTCGGCTGGGAGGTCGTGGGTTCGAATCCCATCAGAGTCATGTGTGTCTCAAATTCTGTGGCCCTTCATGCCCTGCTCTCATGGTGACCTCAATTTCGATGTCCTCTCCACGTCTGTGGCCTTGGTTTGGTTCTGTCGGGGTCACCGGTATCGGCGAGTCCATGGGGGCTGTCGTTGGACGGACGTGCTGGCGCCCTCCGGAGGGAGAACTCACTCACGCCGGCTCCGCGACTAAGCAATTATTGTCGTCAGTAGGGGGCTTAGTAGGTGGTGTCCTGCGTATGTTAGATAAGAACAGGCGCCACTGAACACCACCGAAGTGACTCGGCAGCAGTGCAGTGTCTCCTCCGGTGGGTTGGCTCTTGACGACTTGACATTGACTGCTCCCTGTGGATTGCTGGTGCCGGGCTGCGGCGGGGCCGACCAGGCTGTGGCTGTGGACGGGGTGTCGGAATGAGCGGCGTGGGTGCACTGCCTCTGAGGTGGCGCAGAGGCTGGAACAGAAAAAAAAAGAAAAAAAAAAGGATGCAGGGCGTATGGGTGGGGGCACAGAGGGTGCGGATGCAGAGAGTAACGTGGGTGGTGGTGCAGGGAGCACGGATATCGGAGCTTAACATAGGTGGTGGTAGGGGCGCAGATTTCAGATCATAACAGGTTGGGAGGGGAGGGGGGGGGGGGGGGGGGGGGCGTGTAGAATTCAGGGCGTGACATTAGTGGGAATATGGGACAATGGATTGGGGGGGGGGGGGGGGATTTCTGTGCCTGACCTGAGTGGAGGGTAAAGGGGGGGGGGGGGGGGGGGGGAAGGTGCGGATTTCAGGGTGTGACATGGGTCTGGGTATATGGAAGGCGCGAAGTGTAGAGCATCATATGGGGCGGGTGTGTTAGGGCAGGGGGTACCAGGACAGGGAAGGCGTAACGTGGGTGGGCTGGCAGGGTGCACAGATTTTAGGGCCCGACACGAGTTGAGGTATAGAGGGCCCGACACGAGTTGAGGTATAGAGGGCGTGACACGAGTTGAGGTATAGAGGGCCCGACACGAGTTGAGGTATAGAGGGCCCGACACGAGTTGAGGTATAGAGGGCGTGACACGAGTTGAGGTATAGAGGGCCCGACACGAGTTGAGGTATAGAGGCGTGACAGACTTGAGGTATAGAGAGGTGACGTGGGTTGAGGTGTAGAGGGCGTGACATGACTTGAGGTATAGAGGGCGTGACGTGGTTGAGGTGTAGAGGGCGTGACATGATTGAGGTATAGAGGGCGTGACGGGGTTGAGGTATAGAGGGCGTGACAGGGTTGAGGTATAGAGGGCGTGACATGAGTTGAGGTATAGAGGGCGGACAGAGGTGTAGAGCTGACATATTGAGGGGCGGCGTGATGATTGAGGTTAGAGGGGTGACATGAGTTGAGGTATAGAGGGCGTGACATGAGTTGAGGTGTAGAGGGTGACATGATTATGTAGGGCGTGACATGACGTTGAGGTATAGAGGGCGTGACATGAGTTGAGGTATAGAGGGCGTGACATGATTGAGGTGTAGAGGGCGTGACATGAGTTGAGGTATAGAGGGCGTGACATGAGTTGAGGTTAGAGGGCGTGACATGAGTTGAGGTATAGAGGGCGTGACATGATTGAGGTATAGAGGGCGTGACATGGTTGAGGTATAGAGGGCGTGACATGTTGAGGTTAGAGGGCGTGACATGGGTTGAGGTATAGAGGGCGTGACATGAGTTGAGGTATAGAGGGCGTGACATGATTGAGGTTAGAGGGCGTGACATGAGTTGAGGTATAGAGGGCGTGACATGGAGTTGAGGTGTAGAGGCGTGACATGGTTGAGGTTAGAGGGTCGACACGAGTTGAGGTATAGAGGGCGTGCATAGTGAGGTTAAGGGCGTGACATGTTGAGGTATAGAGGGCGTGACATGGTTGAGGTATAGAGGGCGTGACAAAGTTGAGGTATAGAGGGCGTGACAGAAGTTGAGGTATAGAGGGCGTGACATGGTTGAGGTAAGAGGGCGTGACATGAGTTGAGGTAGTAGAGGGCGTGACATGAGGTTGAGGTATAGAGGGCGTGACATGAATTGAGGTATAGAGGGCGTGACATGAGTTGAGGTGTAGAAGGGCGTGACATAGTTGAGGTATAGAGGGCGTGACATGAGTTGAGGTATAGAGGGCGTGACATGGGTTGAGGTATAGAGGGCGTGACATGGGTTGAGGTTATAGGGGCGTGACAGAGTTGAGGTATAGGGCGCGGACATGGGTGAGGTGGTAAGGGCGTGACATAAGTTGAGGTGATAGAGGGCGTGACATGGGTTGAGGTGTAGAGGCGTGACAGTGAGGTTGAGGGTGCATGATTGAGGATAGAGGGGTGAATGGTTGGTTATGAGGCGTGCCAGTTGAGGTGTAGAGGGCGGACATGGGTGAGTTAGGGCGTGGAGTTGAGGGTAGAGGGCGTGACATAGTTGAGGTATAGAGGGCGTGACATGAGTTGAGGTACAGAGGGTGTGACATGACTTGAGGTATAGAGGGCTGACATGGTTGAGGTGTAGAGGGCGTGACATGCGTTGAGGTGTTGTGGGCTGACATGAGTTGAGGTGTAGAGGGCGTGACATGAGTCGAGGTATAGAGGGCGTGACATAAGTTGAGGAAAAGAGGGCGTGACATGAGTGGTGGAACAGGGAGTGAATATTTCGGGACTGACGAGGAAGGCGTTCAGGAGGCGCTGATGGACGGGTATGATGCTGGTGGGCGTGTTGGGCCACACGTGGTGCGGATACAAGGCGTGACGCACGTGGCATGTCTGGGCAGAGGTGTCGCGGATGAAGGACACAGCGTGGGTGGGTGAATTGCGGCAGACGTGCCGCAGACACCGGGCGTGATACGAGTGGGCGTATTGGGCAGGGAGGCGAAAATTAAGGGCGTGGAATGGATGGGTGTATTGGGGCAGAGGGAGCGCAGATGAAGGGCGTGACGTGGGTGTCATATTGAGGCAGAGGGGCGAAAGTGAAGGGTGTGACGTGGGTGTCATATTGAGGCAGAGGGGCGAAGATAAAGGGTGTGACGTGGGTATCTTATTGAGGCAGAGGGGCAAAAAGATGAAGGGTGTGACGTGGGTGTCTTATTGAGGCAGAGGGGCGAAAGTGAAGGGTGTGACGTGGGTGTCTTATTGAGGCAAGGGGACGAAGATAAAAGGTGTGACATGGGTGTGATATTGAGGCAGAGGGGCGAAGATGAAGGGTGTGACGTGGGTGTCTTATTGAGGCAGAGGGGGCACGGATGAAGGGCGTGACATGGGTGTCTTACTGGGGTGGGGGGAGGAAGTGGATGAAGGACATGACATAGTGGGTGTTTTATTGGGGCAAAAGGGGCGCGGATGAAGGGCGTGACATGGTAGGTGTATTGGAGCAGAAAAGACGCGGATGAAGGGCGTGACGAGGGTGTTTCATTGGTGCAGAGGGGCGAATGAAGGGCGTGACATGGAGGGTGCATTGGGACAGAGAGGGCGGGGATGAAGGGCGTGACGTGGCTGTTTTATTGGGGCAGAGGGGGTGCAGATGCAGGACATGACAGTGGGCGAACTGGAAGGGGGGGGGAGGGGGGGGCGGGGGCAATGCAGCACGTGAAATGGATGGGCGTAATGGGGAGGTGGGAGCTTGTAGGCCAGGCATGACATGAACGGGTGTACGAGGGATGGTGGGGGAGGGAGCGGGGCGGGGCGGGGCGGGGCGGGAGTACGGACTCGTTGTGACACTAATGAGCGAAGGGAGAAGAGGCACGGACGCAGGGCGCGACTTGTATGGGCATGCGCAGGATGTAGATATGAAGGTGCGAATTCAGGGTTTGACGTGTGCGGGTATGGGGGTAAGGGGGTCGCCGATGCAGTGCACGACTTTGTGGTGGGGTATGGAGGACGCGGACACAGTGTATGATATCGATGGGGGTACGGCGGTCGTGAATGCAGGGTGTAATGTGGAGGGGGGGGGGGGGGGGGCGGATGCAGGGTGTGACATTGGTGGAAGTACAGGTAGTGCCGAGTTTGGAGCTTCACATGAGTGAGGGTAGGGGGCGCGAATTTCAGATTATGATGTAGGTTGGGGTACAGGGAAGTGTATGTGTGTGTGTGTGTGTGTGGTGTGGTGGGGGGGGTGGGGGGGGGGGGGGGGTTCGTCGATTTTAGGGGTTTTGAGCGCCTGATATGAGTAGGATAGCGAAAGGGGGAGGGGGGAGGGCGGGGGCGTTTTCAGGGCATGACATGGATTTGGGTACGGTGTGGTGGATTTTAGAGCAAGACATACATGAGGGTAGGATGCAGGATGTGACATTGGTGGGAGTATAGGGAGTGCAGATTTTGGGGCTTCACATGGGGATAGGGGGCGCAGATTTCAGATCATGATACAGGTTGGAGCGCGGGGGGGGGGGGGGATTTCGTCGACTTCAGGGCGTGACATTGGTGGAACTAAGGGAGAGGAGGTGGTTCAACACTTGATATGGATGGGATAGCGGAGGGGGTGGGGGGGATGTTGATTTCAGGGTGTGACATGGATTTGGGTACGAGAGCGCGTATTTTTAAGAGCATGACGTAGATGGTAAGACTGGGCGTACAGGATGCACAGATTTCAGGGAGTGACATGGGTGACGGTTATAGCACATGAGTGTGGGAACTGGAATTGAAGATTCAGGGCCTGACATGTCTGTGGACGAATAGGGAACATCGATACGGGGTTGTCGCATGGACAGGCGCACATAGGAAGAGGGGACGCGGGTGAAAGGCGTGACGTTGGTGGGCATATTAGGGGGAGAGGAGGCACAGATGAAGGTCGTGACATTGGTGGGTGTATTTGGGCAAAGGAGGATAGGCGCGGCGTGATATAGCCGGGGGAATGGGGGGGGGGGGGGGGGGGGGGGGGGGGAGATGCAGCACGTGAAATGGATGGGCGTAAGGAGGGGGAGGGGGCAGGGTAAATGCACACGGGTGGGCGTAATGTGTAGCAGGGAGCGTGTAGGCAGAGCGTGACATACATAGGGGTAGGACAGGGAGGATCCAGGGCGTGACAATGGTCAGCGTACAGCAAAACACAGATTTCAGGGCGTGACATGGATGAGGGTATGTGACATGACATAGTGGTGAAACAGGAAGTGAATATTCGGGGCCTGACGTGTAGGCGTGTGGGGGCAATGCAAGGTGTGACGTATGGGCGCACGGGGGGCGTTGATGCAGGGTGTGACATAGGTGGGCGTGCATGGGGAGAGGGTGCATGGATGAAGGGCGTTGAAAATGGTGGACATATCGGGACAGAGGGGATGCGATGAGGGTGTGACGGGGGTGGGGGCAGATGGGGGTGGATGAAGGACGTGACGTGGTGGTGTATTGGGGGGAGATGTGGTTGGGATACAGTGCGTGACATGGGTAGGCGGAAATTTGGGGCGAGGGGGAACGGAGGAAGTATGTGACATGGGTGGGGCGTATATTGGGCAGAGGGGGGCGCGGTTTTAAAGGGCGTGACGCGGTGGCTGTATTGGGACAAATTGGGAGTAGATGAAGGGTGTAACGTGATGGGATATTGAGGCAGAGGGAGCGCGGATGAAGGGCGTGACTTGGGTGTCTTATTGGGGCAGAGGGAGCGCGGATGAAGGGCGTGACTTGGGTGTCTTATTGGGGCAGAGGGATGCGGATGAAGGGCGTGACTTGGGTGTCTTATTGGGGCAGAGGGATGCGGATGAAGGGCGTGACTTGGGTGTCTTATTGGGGCAGAGGGATGCGGATGAATAGGCGTGACTTGGGTGTCTTATTGGGGCAGAGGGGATGCGGATGAAGGACGTGACTTGGGTTGTCTTATTGGGGCAGAGGGGATGCGGATGAAGGACGTGACTTGGGTGTATTATTGGGGCAGAGGGATGCGGATTGAAGGACGTGACTTGGGTGTCATGATTGAGGCAGAGGGAGAGCGGATGAAGGGCGTGACTTGGGTGTCTTATTGGGGCAGAGGGATGCGGATGAAGGACGTGACTTGGGTGTCTTATTGGGGCAGAAGGAGCGCGGATGAAGGGCATGACTTGGGTGTCTTATTGGGGCAGAGGGATGCGGATGAAGGACGTGTTGGTTGTCTTATTGGGGCAGAAGGAGCGCGGATGAAGGGCATGACTTGGGTGTCTGATTGGGGAGGAGAGGGCGGATGAAGGACGTGACTTGGGTTGTCTTATTGGAGTAGAGGGAGGGCGGATGATAAGGACGTGACTCGGGTGTCTTATTGGAGTAGAGGGAGGGCGGATGAAGGACGTGACTCGGGTGTCTTGTTGGAGTAGAGGGAGGGCGGAATGAAGGGCGTGACTTGGGTGTCTTATTGGAGTAGAGGGAGGGCGGATGAAGGACGTGACTTGGGTGTCATTATTGGAGTAGAGGGAGGGCGGATGAGGGCGTGACTTGGGTGTGTTGTTGAGGCAGAGGGAGCGCGGATGAAGGACGTGACTTGGGTGTCTTATTGGGACAGAGGGGATGCGGATGAAGGACGTGACTTGGGTGTCTTATTGGGCAGAGGGATGCGGATGAAGGACGTGACTTGGGTGTCTGATTGAGGCAGAGGGAGAGCGGATGAAGGGCGTGACTTGGGTGTCTTATTGGGGCAGAGGGATGCGGATGAAGGACGTGACTTGGGTGTCTTATTGGGGCAGAAGGAGCGCGGATGAAGGGCATGACTTGGGTGTCTTATTGGGGCAGAGGGATGCGGATGAAGGACGTGATTGGGTGTCTTATTGGGGCAGAAGGAGCGCGGATGAAGGGCATGACTTGGGTGTCTGATTGGGGAGAGGGAGGGCGGATGAAGGACGTGACTTGGGTGGTCTTATTGGAGTAGAGGGAGGGCGGATGAAGGACGTGATTCGGGTGTTTATTGGAAGTAGAGGGAGGGCGGATGAAGGACGTGACTCGGGTGTCTTGTTGGAGTAGAGGGAGGGCGGATGAAGGGCGTGACTTGGGTGTCTTATTGGAGTAGAGGGAGGGCGGATGAAGGACGTGACTTGGGTGTCTTATTGGAGTAGAGGGAGGGCGGATGAAGGGCGTGACTTGGGTGTGTTGTTGAGGCAGAGGGAGCGCGGATGAAGGACGTGACTTGGGTGTCTTATTGGGACGAGGGGATGCGGATGAAGGACGTGACTTGGTGTCTTATTGGGGCAGAGGGATGCGGATGAAGGGCGTGACTTGGGTGTCTTATTGGGACAGAGGGATGCGGATGAAGGACGTGACTTGGGTGTCTTATTGGGGCAGAGGGATGCGGATGAAGGACGTGACTTGGGTGTCTTATTGGGGCAGAGGGATGCGGATGAAGGGCGTGACTTGGGTGTTTTATTGGGAGAGAGGGGATGCGGATGAGGACGTGACTTGGGTGTTTTATTGGGAGAGAGGGGATGCGGATGAAGGACGTGACTTGGGTGTCGTATTGGGACAGAGGGGATGCTGATTAAGGACGTGACTTGGGTGTCTTATTGAGGCAGAGGGAGAGCGGATGAAGGGCGTGACTTGGGTGTTTATTGAGGCAAAGGGAGTGGGGATGAGGGCGTGACTTGGGTGTCTTATTGAGGCAGAGGGAGAGCGGATGAAGGGCGTGACTTAGGTGTCTTATTGAGGCAGAGGGAGCGCGGATGAAGGGCGTGACTTGGGTGTCTTATTGAGGCAGAGGGAGCGCGGATGAAGGGCGTGACTTGGGTGTCTTATTGGGGCAGAGGGAGCGTGGATGAAGGGCGTGACTCGGGTGTCTTACTGAGGCAGGGGGGGGGGGGAGGGTTGATGAAGAGCGTGACTTGGGTGTCTTATTTGGGCAGGGTGGGGGGGGGGGGGGGGGGTGCGGGTTGATGAAGGGCGTGACTTGGGTGGGCGTATTGAGGCTGAGGGTGTTCGGATGAAGGGCGTGATTTGGTGGGCATATTGGGGCGAGGGGGCAAGGATGAAGAGCGTGACGTGGATGGGAGTATTTGGGCAGAGGGGGCGGATGAAGAGCATGACATGGTGGTGGGCAGACGGGGTGCAGGTGAAGGGAGTGGCGTGGGTGGGGGTATTAGGGCGGAGGGACCATGGATGTTGGGCATGCATGACACAGTTGGGTGTATTGGGGCGGGACGGGGCGGGTGGAGGGGGCGATCTTTTCTATTTGAAAGACGTGTGTAAGCGCGACACACACGACTTTCATCGAACACTGCTGCTTTGTGGACTGTCCGTATTTTGGGCTAATCCTTTGCATGGATACACAGTCTGAGTAACCATCTGCTGCTAAAATATTCTGCGGATGTCGGCAGAAATTGGACGTCAGCAGAATATGTGTCTTACCACCACACACACCCACGCGCGCGCTCGCCTGCGCGGGCGCATGCACACGCACACATACGCACGCACGCACGCACGCGCGTGCACACACATACACGCACACACACATACACGCACACACACACACACCAAACTGTACAAGCACAGTTCGTTGGTATGCACAGACACGTGTGGGCGCGCGCGTGTGTGAGTGGGCGTGCGTTGCGCGCGCGCGGTGTGTGTGTGCGTGTGTGTGTCCCTGTCAAGTCTCTGTGTCTGTCTATATGTATTAAGTGTGGTGTGTGTGTGTGTGTGTGTGGTGTGTGGTGTGACCCTTTGAAGCTACGGTAAGCTGCCGTAAGTATTCAAAGTGTGATTCCAGTTGGTCCATACTGCCCAGCACACAATCCGCAAGCTTACAAGACATTGCGTTTCAGGTGGACATTGAGAAGGGCATGTAACATACACACACACACACACAGAGACAGGAGCAGAGAATGCGCGTGGCAGATCATGTGACCCCGTCGTAACGCGCACTCCGGGATGATTCTTTAAAGGAGACAAAGTAGATCTTAGGATGCAGAGAGAGAGGAGTTCACTGCAGTACGTGTGTGATAAGTTTCTAGGCAACCTTACGTCACAGAGTGCCATAATCGATTCCCCTCCCTCCACCATCTTCCTACTCCTTCCCCTTTTCCCTCTCTCGTCCCTCCCACTGTCCCCCAATCTCCTCCCTCTGAACGGTTTTCTGAACAAACGAAATCTGTCTGTAAACCTGTGCACAAAAAGTAATGGTGGTCGGTAAACAAAGGCGTATAACTCTTCCTCGTCGCGATTCTCGGCGGCCTCCTCGAGTGCTAAACCCAGTTTCAGTGGGCGACAGCATTAATGCCCTTTGTTATGGGAGGATGTATATAAACATAGGGGTCTCGGCAGTTGTTGGCTCAAAGTGTGAGATGTGCCACTGTGGGCGTGATGCAGACTGAAACCGGTTTATGGATAAGGACAGGTCATAGAAGCAAACAGGTTGTATATGCTGGTTGGGAGCAGAAAAGAACGCTTTGTTTCTCTCTCTCTCTCTCTCTCTCTCTCTCTCTCTCTCTCTCTCTCTCTGTGTGTCTCTGTCTCTGTACCTCTGTCTGTCTGTCTCCCTCCCGCTCTCTTTCTCTTTGTCTTTCTCTCTCTTTGTCTTTCTCTGTGTGTGTGTGTGTGTGTGTGTGTGTGTGTGTGTGTGTGTGTGCGCGCGCTTCGACAGAGATGCGTACATTCAGCACTGTGCCGTCCTATTTTTGTACTAGATGTCTTAATCAGGTAGCTCTGCTTTGCGGATACTTTTCACATTATGTTCCGTTCTGCTTTGTAATGCAGGTAGCGTTCAGTGTACTTCGCGTTTTCCTACTTTTTAATGTAGATGTCCTTTGGAGAGCTTCACGTTTTCCTACTTTTTAACTCAAGCATCGTTTATCGAGCATAACGATTTCTTTCTCTTCTTTTCTTCTCTCTGTCTTTCTCACTCACTCTCTCTCTTCTCTTCTCTCTTCTCTCTCTCCTCTCTCTCTCTCTCTTCTCTCTTTTCCCCTCTCTTGCGGGTTTTCTTCAGCAAGTCTGCCCAAATTTCCCTGCTTTTGGTGAGTTCTGTTCAGCGAGCATCACTTTTTCCCTACTATTTACCACATGTATGGTTCAAGCGGAACCACGTTTTCTACTTTTAACTACATGTATCGTTCAGACTATGCTGCGCTTTTTTCTATCTTTTTTTTCAACTGCGTTTTGTCTTTCAAAAAAAAAAATTCACGTTAAAAGGGAAAAAGACGGAAAAGGGATGACAGAAGGAGAAAAGGGAGAAAATGTAAGAAAGGAGGAAAAGATAGACGAGTGAAAAAAAAGGTCGACAAAAGGAGGAAAAGATGACGAGTGAAAGAAACGGTAGACAAAAGGAGGAAAGATAGACGAGTGAAGAAACGGTTAGACAAAAAGAAGCAAAAAGGGAAGAAAAGATATACAAAAGAAGGAAAAGGTAGAAAAGCGGGAAAAAGGTAGATGAAAGTAGGAAATATAAAAAATGGAAAGAAAAGGAAATAAAGTAGCGAAGAGTAGTGGAAAAGCGTTGAAACGCAGAAGCTAACTGAACGCACCAGATGACACCGTCGCACGTGTGGCGAACTCTCACTGTAAAACCTGCAAGGGGACTCGGCTACAACAAAAGGTGTCGGTCATGACGAAGACACACCAGAAAAACTGTTAGCGACTTCGGTTCACGGTGAAAACTGGCGGGAGTGCAGAGATGGAGCGGGACGTAGCAGGTGCGCTTAGTCTTCAGAGCAAAGAATTTCCCGTGACACCTCAGAAAACTGTGCAGTGGTGGAAGATCGATATCTTCCGTGATTTACTTTTCCCTGATTCCTCTTTTTTTCTCTCTCTAAAATTACTTTAAAAATTTCCCATGAGAACCCCATCATTATTAGTCCCTATAAAAAGAAGAGGGAGAGGAGAGAGAGAGAGCACTAAAAAAATTGCTCACTCCTCCCGCTTTAAAATACAAAATGGAATGGGAGAACTTTGTGGGGCCCATAACATTTTATGATGACAAAGCAGCGCCGCTTCATTTTTTTTTTTTTTTTAACAACAAAAAGGCAGCTGCCGGTTAAAAACGTCTTGGGAAGACTTGATCTGGCAGGCACATTTTTTTTCTGTGAACGAGGACATATGTTGCAAACCCGGTATGAACGAAGAGCACTGGGTCCCCGATGGTTTGGACACCAGCGAGGAGAGCCACTGTTTTACTGAAAAAAAAAGTGCGGAAAATGTGGACAGGAAAGCATAAAAAAGACATGAATTTCACCGTAGAAAAACGAAAACCCCAAAAATTTAACGGAGAGATATCTTCCAACACACACACAAACACACACACGCCACACGCACACACACACACACACCCGTTTTAAATAGATGGGTAAAACGGCAACAATTTTAGATGGGAGTACTTGAAGAATCGGGATGTTGACAGAGCCGTTAAGAGGCCGACATTTTTGCCCCGTGAACATTCAAGTTGTCTCAGATAAGGTGTAGGCTAAAAACGATAGACGTTAAACAAAGGGGACAAGAGAAGCTCAAATTGGCATACGAGTTAGTT
>CM031601.1:77645904-77652584 GCA_018398815.1 Conus ventricosus | reverse complement strand
GATCGAGCCCTTTTAATTTTAAAAGAATGTAGCTGAACATTAAAGTTTTTACCGGATGATTGAAAGTCTGCACCCAGCGACGTATTTGATATTACTTTTGGATATAACCTACTTTCTTAGACAAGACGAAGTTTTGAAGTGTAATTTGGTTTTGGTTCAATTTGGTTTGTGTGACAGGGGCCTTTATATCTTAAGACTAAAGAGGAGAACGGCAGCTGAACCATTCACAGAGAAGGGTAATAACGAGACTTTGACACTCTTACACAAGCTTAAAGGCCCAAATTTCAAAAACACGGTGATAAAAAGTATATCATACTAGGATGTCGTGGTGGGTGTGAAATTAATCAAAGCAAACGTAAGGGACATATCACAGGAGAGTTGCGAACAAACCATTTAGTGCTGAAATGGCGTAGTGTTTCCCCTATAGTTCCCGTTTTGTCTGACTTGTGGAAAAGCACATTGCTCTGAATTGTATAGGCTTTTTGAAAAGGGCATTTCACCAGCAAAATCCAAAAAAAAACCCGATTCCTTTCTTTTTTCCCGAATCCACACCCAAAGTAGGCCTTTTGGGGCATTTTCCCCAAAATTTTTTTCCGGGGGCTCAAAACCGTTTGCATTTTTTAACTCCACGCAACGCCAATTTTAAAAAACCCGGGTTTAACCTTTTCAAAAATGGAAAACCGGCAAATTTTAAAATCTGCAAAAGATAACAGAATTTTAAAACCACAGGGATTTAAAACTTAAATTGGCAAAATTTTAAACAAGGAAAAAAAAACAAAAAAAAAGGAAGGGACAGGGGGAAAACAGGTGTGTAATTAAATAATCGAGTTGGCAGGGTGAGAAAAAACAAACGAGGGTCAGGGGGGGGACATGTGTCCCATTTAAAGCCTGCGGGCTTGCAGGGGGGACCCGGCGGTGGGGTGGTTTAGGGGGGTCCCTTTCCCTTTTGTCCTTTCAAGGTTTTTTAGTGTTGGGGGGGTTGTGGGTTGTGTGGTGGGTTGGTGTGGTTGGGAAAGCTCTTTTTTTTTCCGGGGAAATTGTTACGGTGTTTTTTTTTTGGGGGGTGGGGGTGGGGGGGAAGGGAGTCAAAAAAAATTCAGGATGTACAAAAAGGTTTTAACGGAGGGGGGGTTTTTTTAGAAAAAATTTTTACAAAAAAAACGAAAAAAAAAGACTTCAAGGAAAAACAAAAAACCGAGGTAATATGTAAAATCAAAAAAGTACGGGGGAAGAAAAAAGATTGAAAACATCCCTAATTTTTTTTCAGATTTTTTTTAAAAAATGATTTTTTTAGTTTTTAAATGAGGGTACTTTTCCATAATTTCCCCGGTTTTACAAAAAACGATTTTTGTTTTTTTTTGGTGGGAAAGGTAATAAATCCCGGTAAAGGGTTTAAATAATTTTATTTTTTTAGGAGAATTTTATCCCATAGGTTTTTTAAAAATGTTTTTAAAAATTTAGACCCCAAAAAAAGTTTGAGATATTCCAGGATTTTTAATTTGGCAAAAAATTTTTTTTTTGGGATTTCCCCCATTCTTTTTGGTTTATTTTAAATTTTTCTTTTTTTCCCTTTTGATTTTATTGTGGTCATTTTTTATTTTTTTCATATAAAAGGTAAAATTTGATTTTTCTTTTTTTTTTTTGGGGGAAAAAAAAATGATTTTTTCTTTTTTTTGGCTTGGCATACCTTTCGTTTTTTTTTCATAAATTTGGGGTTTACTAGCAATCTTTAGGTTTTTACGGAATTTTGGAGTTTCTACAACATTTATTTTTTTCGAAAAAAGGGTAAATTTGCTAGACATAAAATAACCCCAATAGGTTTGGCCCCATAATAGAAAAATTTTGACTTTTTTTTCTTTATATTTTTTTTTTACTAAATGGGACGGGTTTTATAAATTTCTATTAAATTTTGAGGGGTTTAGTTTAAAAACGGGGGAAATTTTAAAAAAAATTTTTTAAAAGAAAAAAGAAAAACCATAAATTTTTTTTTTTAAAGCATAAAAGGTAAAATAATTATTTTTTAGGGCAAATTTTTTTTTTAAAAGGAAAACCAGGTGTTGGAGAAATTTTTTTTGAAAAGAAAAGTTTTGGGAAATTTTTTTAAAATATTTTAAATTTTGCAAAAAATTTTAAAATGGTTAATTTAGAATAAAAAAGGGTTAAAAATTTTTATTTATTTCAATTTTTTAAAGGAATTTTTTTCCTTCAAAAAATTTTCAAAAGTTGGTTTTCAGAATTAAATTGGGGCCCAAATTTTTGTTTTTTTGAAAAACCTTTTTTGCTTACCCATTTTTTAAAGATGAAATTTTTTAAAAAAATTTTATAAATCATTTTGGTTGGGGGGTACAGGAAAAGTAATATCTTTTAAATCAAGGTAGTGTTTTAAATGCTCAAGGTCTTTTTTTCATTGGACCTTCTGTATATAATTTTTTTTTGATATACAAAATGGTTGTTTAATTGATCTGCTTTTTACATCTTGTTTTTTTTCCTGATTTTTTGAGATTGTTTATTATTCAACGTTAATGGCCTTCCAAATCTGCCCCGGGAATCCTTTGAGAAATTTTCATTTTTTTAAAGTTTCCTTTGGGGTTTTTTTTTCTTTTTTTTCCTTTTTTCTTTTTTGCGGAATTCTTATTTTTTTTGGAATTCAAAACTTTTCTTTGTTAATTTCGTTCTACTTTTTTTTTGGGGGTTTTCTTTTTGTTCCCTTTTTTTTTTTTAAAAGCATTTTGTTATCAAAAATTTTTGGTAATAAATTCATTGCCCAACCAAAACCCTTTTTTCGGCAAGGGGAAAACCCCAAAAAAATTTTAAGAAAAAAAATCCCCTTTTTTTTTTTAAACGGTTTTTAAATCAGCAAAAATTTTTGCCTTTTTTAATTTTTAAGTTTAAAGGACGGGGTTTGTTTGGGATCATTGGAGTCTCTTTTTAAGGGGTTGGGGTTGTAAAAAATTTTGTTCAAATTAAGGTTTTTTTGATCCCATTGGGGTTTGGTTTATTAATTTTAAGCTAAAATTATTTTTAAAGCTTGTTGTTTTTCATAAACAAAAATTTATTTTCCATAATTTCAAGGTTTCCCTGTAAAAAAAACCCTATAAAATGGATTTTTTTAAAACGTTTTCAATCCTCGTTTAAACCCCTATTTTAAGGTGTTTATTTTTTTAAAACGTTTTAATAAAGTTAACCAAGGGGCCCTTATTTTTGGTTTAAGGATCGTCAATACTATGGTTCCAATCAGCATTTATTTCTAAAAAAAGGGATCCGAAAAATATTTGTTACCCTGAGAAAAAGTTCGAATGTTTTTTTATTTTTGGTTGTTGTTTCCCTTATTCGGAGTTGTTGAACCTTTTGCCATTGCTGTTAAGTTGTGCGGGAAAAGAACAGTTTTTTTTTTTAAAAGTTAAAAATTTTAAAAGGGAAAAAAGGGTTTTTTTTAAATATTTATAAAAATTTAAATACTATACAACAACAACACACCACACACACCCCCCACACCCACTATATTTTTAAAATATATATTATATATTTTTAATATTTATATTTTTAATATATTTATAATATATCACACTACACACACTCGCTCGGCCCTGACCCAAATACCGGACCTCGAGCAGTCTTTAGTCAGTCTAACAAATTTTAAAAAAATTTTACAAAAAAAGTTAATTAAATTTTTTTAACAAATCGAAAAAAACGAAAAAAAAGCGAAAATCCAATCAAAGTGCGAAAGGAGATATTTCTTTTATAAAAGTTTTAACACGGAAACGTTTCGTTTCTTGAAAGCAAGAAAAAATAATGTTTTGGAAATTTTCACACTAAACAAACCTAGGACACCATTTGCGAGCAGTGGCCCAAAGCAACGCTACAACAAATTCAAAATTTTCTCTTTTTTTTATGCTTTCCCCACAGCCAGCGAGATGCAACACTCCAAACACCAACTCCCATACTTTTTTCCTTTTTCAAATACATATATAATAACATGCACAATGCGCATGTATATTAAACCATATTAAAACATATTATATTGTTAAAAAAAAGGTTTTTTTAAAAATCATCTACAAATTTTTTTCAAACTGTTAAAATATATAATCATGATGGAACATAAAACACATGCACACGCGCGTGTCGCACACACACCACACACACCACACACACCACCACACACACACACAAAACACACACACACCACACACAACACCCTTTTTGTTTTCAACGAGAGATTGGGCCTGTTGCATTTGAGTTTGCGTAGGTTTCTAAGGTTGAACAAAAATGGTCGTAAGGAATAGCTGGGGGTGGTGTTTGTGTCATTTACGGTATTGTTTGGGGTTTATCACATGGGCATAAAAGCTTCCAGTGTCACAGGGCAACCGGTTCGTTACCCAAAGGGCGGTAATGCGGGGAAAATTGGTTTGGGCTGGTTGTTGATCGCAGTTTTACAGGTGGAGGGGGGTGGGGGAGGGGGCCCCGAATGTAAATCGAGGGACCCGAGTTTTTATCGGCAGTGGTTGTCTCGGTGATAAAGGGGGGGGGGGAGTGGGGGGGAGGGGGGTGGAAGAAAAGGGGCCCTGAAGTGACGACAGAGGCGCCTGAATTTGGTCGGATTGAGGTGTGTCTGTGGAAAGGGGGGGGAGGGGGTCTGGATTCCTTGGGGGTACTCGAATGGGGGACTGTTTTGCGTCTGTGGGCTCTGGGAACCATTTGTTTTTTTCGGATAGGATGCCCGTTATTACATTTCGATTGGACGGTTAACAAATGAGAAGATATGGTCCATACCCTCTGGGTTAAAATCATGAAATTGAATGGAAAAAAATAAACTGTTAAAAAAATTGCCCGTTTTGGGGTTTCCCCTTTTGTGGGTGAATAAGTTGCTGTAAATGCTAAATTTGGGTTTTTCCCTTTGTGGTTTTTGAAAATATTGTAGTTACAAAGAAATTTCATTCGCTTTCGCCAAACTGTCTGCATTTAGTTGGGGGGGGAAATAAAGGTTTAAGGTGGTGTTTTCATCTTGCAGGGGATTATAGAACTAAGGAATATTTTAGCATTTGGGAAAAATGTGAGAAGCCCGGTGAATAAGGTCGCACCATGTTGTTGGAGACTTCTCCGTCGTTTAAATCATTCCACCTACAGCAGATCATCACATTGACATAGGACTTACTATGGTCTCGTAAACCGTCAAACACGTCCATATACAGCCCGAGACCCAAAAATTTTGGAAAAAAATTTTTGTTGGAAATATTTGCGTGGGTCAATGTCCGATGACCGAACACCCACAAAGCAAAAAGAAACTCTGTCAGAAACCCATCGTTTCGCAGCGTGTCCCCGTACATGTTTTGTTGTTCACTTGCCTGGGAGAGGCGGCAGTCAGAAGCTTTTCTTGATCATTTTGAGAGGATGTGTAGGGGGCGGTGGCTGCTGTGAGCGGCTGCAGGGGGCGGTGGCTGGGGTGAGCTGCGCAGGGGGGGGGTGGGGGTTTTTAGCTGCTGCAGGTGGGGGGGTGTGGTGACTGCTGAGGTGGGGGTGGGCCGCACTGCTCTGGATATTCACCATCCACACAGTGGCTAGCTCACGTAAGGCTGGGCTTTGTTTTTTAAATTTCAGAAAAAAAATTTCCCTTTGGGTCTTCAGTGATGATTTTCTTTTTGAGAGCGTTGATTTTTTGTTAATTCAAAAAATGTTTGTCTTGAGAGAATTTAATTTTTTTGAAAAAAGTAAGTCAGACTTTGAGCCTTTTGAGCGTAGGTCATTTTTTCACAGACCTTAGGTCTAATTTGTCATGTTTTGAATTTTTTTAAGGCAGGAAAGACTGCTGAAGATCAGTCATGTGTCCGAAGGTGCTGGAATTCTTGGGATAGAAAGTCGGGGATGCCCTTTGTTTTTGGTTCCCGTTTGCCGGGGGGTACACACAGGGTGCGTCTCCGAATTTGCGCGGACCCGTGGCGGCTCAACTTCACGAGTGACAGGGGGGGAGAGGACTTGGGGAATTCCCCTTTTAGCACAAAGGGGACCGTGATCTGCCCTGACTGCTTCAGATATGTCTGTGACTCGGGGTCAACTGTCCCGAGCCTGTGTCGAACTGTCTAAGCGGGGTGACTAGTGGTCAACTTCCGATGGGCGAAGGTCGTATGGTGGAGTGGATTGGTGTGGGGTTTGTTGGGGGTAGAGGGGGAAAACAAAATCCTCAGTGCACAGGTTTTCCTTGGGTGACGTAATAGGAGGGACAATAGGAGCCAGGAATGAGACTCTGTCACAGTGTGGACCTTTATGGGTGATTTTATTTTTGGGGACTTTAACGAACACTGTCCGGCACGGTACTTAAAAGGTCAAAGGAGCGCTCGCAAGTCTTGTCAGAAGACACCACCATGGACAGTGGACTGAAAGGGTTTCTGATGACCCCACACTCCTTTGTGTCCCACTTCACACGTCTTTACCCCGGCAAAAAAGAAGGACCAGCCTCCCCCAAACTGGACTTAAAAAAACAGAGTTTAAGGGTTTTTCGCTTGGACTTGGGGTGGGAGGGGTAGATACGTTGACTGCTTTGCCAAGAATCACCGTTTACTTACCCCTGGAAAGATGAAGGAAGGATGTGCTCTTCCTCTCATATCAGCAGTTTGCTTGATGGAGTCGTTATTAATAGACAGTATCTGTTTGGGCACTTCCCCAAAGTTAAATTTGTTTTCACTGCA
>CM031601.1:77630904-77640904 GCA_018398815.1 Conus ventricosus | reverse complement strand
TTGCCAGGCTGGGTGTCCGTCATCTGTTCAACAAAATCCCCGGCATTGATATTTAAAGGGAAGAAGACATCACTGGAACATGAATCTAGCGTAATCAGGAACAGAACTGTTCAACTACACAGAGTATTGAAACGATGGTTGTCTTCAATGCAAGGTAAATCTAGAACAGCCAGACAGTGAACTGTTCCATGAAAAAATAAAGTAAATAGGGGGGGGGGGGGGGGGGGGGGGGGGGGGGGGGGGGGGGGAGTCTGCACTCAGAAATGAATCCAGTGCCGCCAGAGACAGAGCTGTTCCATGGATAAAAAGAGTTAAAGGTTTGGAGTCTTCCTTCGGACGTGAATCTGAGACAGAACTGTTTGAGGACAAAAGTATCAAAGAGAGAGAGTCTTCACCGGATAGTGAATCTAGTACAGATATAGAACTAAAAGATTATTGGAGGGAGTTTTCATTCGGAAGTGAACCTGATACAGACTCAGACAAAACTGGTTCAGAGAGAAAAAATAAATAAAGGGAGGGCGTCTTTCTTGGCAAGTGAATATAGTATAAAGATAACACTGTATCCGATTGAAATGAAAGGGAGGGTGTCTTCACTGAGAAGTGAATATAGTACAGCCATAGAATCATTCCAGGTAAAAAATCAAAGGGATGGGGTCTCCATTGAGAAGTGAATCGCTCCACTGAGAAGTGAATAGTCTCCATTGAGAAGTGAATAGTCTCCACTGAGAAGTGAATAGTCTCAATTGAGAAGTGAATACAGTACAGACATGGAATTACTCCAGGAAAAAAATCAAAGGGATGGAGTCTCCATTGAGAAGTGAATAGTCTCCATTGAGAAGTGAATAGTCTTGAATAGTCTCCACTGAGAAGTGAATAGTCTCCACTGAGAAGTGAATAGTCTCCACTGAGAAGTGAATAGTCTCCACTGAGAAGTGAATTGTCTCCATTGAGAAGTGAATAGTCTCCACTGAGAAGTGAATACAGTACAGACATGGAATTACTCCAGGTAACAAAAATTAAAGGGATGGAGTCTTCATTGAGAAGTGAACCTTACAGAGACGGCATTTTCCCAGGAAAGGTTAAAAAAAAAGGCATTTAAGGGTATGATCCCTTTTGGAATGCGGATCCAGTCAAAGAATCTTACAGGGGAAAAGTAAAGGGAGGAGTCTTCATTTGAAGTGAATCTAGTGCGGAGACAGAAATGTTCCGGGGGAGGGGGGGGGAATGGGGAATAAAGGGGACGGAGTCTTCTTTTGGACATGAATCTAATACAGAGAGAATTGTTCTAGAGAGAAAAAAAATCTTCATGCAGAGAAGTCTTCATTTGGGAGGTGAATCCAGTATAGACAAGGACACACACACACACACGCGCGCGCAGGCACGCACGCACACACACACACACACACACACACACACACACACACACACACACACACACACACACACACACACACATTCCAAAAGTATATTAAATGGAGAGGGATTTCATTTGGAACTAAATCTAGAAGAGATGAAAGAAATGTATTGGACAAACAAATCTTTTAAAAGGAAAAAAAAAACCTGTGTGTGGAGGTGCTAGGCAAATTTAGAAGAAAGACAGAAATGGTATATGAAAAAAGTAGGTATTCAAAGGGAGGAAATCTTTACCATGAGGTAATTCTGGCACAAGGACAGAAATCTTTAAAAAAAAAAAAAAAATGAAGAAAAAAAAGCATTGAAATGGAGGAACAGTTTAACAGGAGGCAAATCTGGTACAAAGATAGAAATGGTCTAAACAGTTTTTAAAGGGGACTCTTAGTTTTGTAGGTCAATCTAGTTCAGAGGCAGCATTGACTTGAAATTTCTCTAAAGGGAGTGGGTCTTTTTAAAAATCTAGTACGAGGATATAAGCATTCGAGGGAACATACTTTTAAAAGGATGGAATATTCATTTGGAGGTAAATCGAGTGAAAAGATAAACTGTCTTGAAAAGGACGGAATTTTTTTTATTGGGAGGTAGATCTAGTACAAAGACGGAACTGGGTTGGAACAAAAGTCTTGAAAAAGAAGGGAACAGGCCTATTTATTCGGAGGTAAACCTAGTACAAAGACAGAAACAACTTCAAAATTGTCTTCAAAGGAAGGGAATCTTTTCCTGGGGAGTACGTTTTGCTCAAATATGTAGATGGTTTAGAAAAAAATGTAAGGAAGGATCTTTATTGTGGATTTTCTCGACGGTTTCTTGAGACGTATAGGTGCAGAATACAATTAAAGACATTGACGAACGGTTCAGTCAGCACGACTTTTTGCATCTTTCTTTTGCATCATTTTATCGCAATGATTCGTGTGAAGAAGAAATAAGTTGTAGAGGGATATAGCGTGTGAGTGCACCATGCAAATGAAAGCCAACATTTCCAATGAATAGAGATTCTCTCTCTCTCTCTCTCTCTCTCTCTCTCTCTCTCTCTCTCTCTCTCTCTCTCTCTCTCTCTCTCTCTCTCTCTCTCCAATCCCACCCGCACAGACGTTTTGCTGTGTGGGACATCACGCAGCAAGTGATTAAAAAAAAGAAACGAAGAAGCTCATGTGCATATTGTGCATTCAGTAGCGTATTCTGTGAGTTTCTTCGCCCACACTTTTAATAGAGAGAGAGAGAGAGAGAGAGAGAGAGAGAGAGAGTATTACAAACCTCAGAACAGGAATTTCACCCACAGTGGACTTGAAATTGCCGTAGGGTAAAATCCAATTAGAAAATTCACCTCCATTTATTTCCTTTATATACTGCGCACAAAAAGAAACGCATATTTTTATTTCAGTCATTTCATGCGTCATTTACCATTCAAAATATCACAACCACAGAAGAAAAAAGACATCAATCTACTGTTATGTCTATCATTATGTCTGACCATTCACACTGTACAGAGTTCCCTGCTATACGGGGCATGTTTCTGTCAAAAATTTCCGTAATATTTTCAGCGAAAAAAGTATGCGTTTCTTTTTGTGCACAGTATATTTCATTACGACGGGCTAAAATCCAATTAGAAATTCACCTCCATCAATTGTTAAAATTTTATTACGACAGTTCCGGTCCGTGGGATAAAGCTCCGGTCTAGCGGAGAAAACGCCTATCAAATAGTTCAAGCGCTCAAAAAGCGGACGAAATGCACGTGTAGTGGCAAAAGCATATGTCGATATATGAAGCACCGTTTAGTAGTTAAAAGTTCTCGTAAAATGGGTTAAAGTCATATCTACTGTGGAACGCTCCTGTTTAGTGGCTACAGCACTCGTTAGTAGGCTCGGCGCCCGTCTAGTGGACACGGATCCTGTCTAATGGATAAGTGGATAGGACATCCGTCTAGGAGATGCTGTCAAGTAAACAACGTCAATTAATGGATAAATTGTCCGTCTAGAAGATAAATCGGCAGGTAGAATGGATAAAGCGCCTGTATAACAGATAGATTGCTCATCTAGTAAACGGTTGTGTGAGTTTGTGAATAAAGCGCCGGTCTAGTGAATAAAGTATACGACTAGTGGACAATAAAGCGGCAGTCTCCTAGATAGAAATGCCTGTGTAGCTTATAAGCTGGAAGAAAACGTTACACGGCTTGACCATGTTAGGACAGAAAACCAGGAATGCGGTGACGAAGAAAAAAAAAGAAAGAAAAAAAAAAAGAAAACCCACAACGGTGCGAGGCTGGCTCCCGTTGCTCCCTAGGCCGAATTGGCCGCACTTGATCGGATTATCGGAATCTGCCGAGAGGTTCCGGATCCGGCCGAAGAGTTAGGAGAATGACCAGTCCCGAACGGACGAAAGGTCGCTGAGGTGAAGTGCGTTCACTGCCGGACCCCTCGAACCGTAAGTGACTTGACTGACGTAGGGGAGTGGTGCTGGTGGTTGGGGGTGGGGGTGGGGGGGGGGGGGGGGAGAGAAGGGGGACCTGGGGACAGGATGGGGTAGACGAAAGGAGGTAGAAGGAGCGATTGTGCCCGTGTTGTTTCTTTTTTTGCCTCTTCGACTTCCCCATTTTTTTCTCATTCGGTATCATCATCGTCACTGTCATCACCATCATCAACATCATTTTGTCGTTATAATCGTCATCTTTCTTCATTCAATATTGGTTGTGGCAGTTGCGGCCACAGATTTACAGGATTTTATTGTCGCCTTTTTTGTTGAAGGAGGGGCTGGGGATAGGAATACGGGGAATAAGCACAAAAATATTTTCTCCTGCTAACTTTAAGAAAAAAATCTTCACATCACACCATTGTACATAGCTTACTGATTGGCGCACATTTATCACGGTAGAAACTTTGAACGAGTTAGAATGAATACTCCTTTCGAAGAAACGTCTCTCTCTCGCTCCTCTCTCTCTCTCTCTCCTCTCTCTCTCTCTCTCTCTCTCTCTCTACTCTCTCTCTCATCTCTCTCTCTCTCTCTCTCTCTCTCTGTGTGTGTGTCTGTCTGTCTGTCTGTCTGTCTGTCTCTCTCTCTCTCTTTCTCTCTCTCTCTCTCTCTCTCTCTCTCTCTCTCTCTCTCTCTCTCGCACACACACACACACACACACACACACACACACACACACACACACACACACACACACACACACCACACACACACACACACACACTTACAAACTCCAAACTTCACATCTTATCTTCTGCCCTTGCCCTTCTCAAATATAGACACCGGTCCTGCAAATACAGTGGCTATACCAGAATCTATGAAAAGAAAACCAGCTCAAAATTTGCCACCGTCACTACAATAGGAAGAAGAACAATTGAATGTTCGGAATATTGAAACCCGTCAAAGCAGCCTTGACTTGAAACAACAGCGGCAAACAGCAAGGACAACAAGAACGGTTGTCACTGACGGTCGAAAATGAAAACGTAATCTTTGAACGGAAGCATCAATGAACTACGTTTCATGGTCAGCATCTCTAGAGCAGCAGCAACAACAGTGACCGCTGATGATGTATGCTTGCTACAGTTTGAAAGATGAATCGCAGAAGCAGCAGCAGGGAGATCATTACCATTAACATCGTTATTGTCATCGTTATCATCGTCATATCAATAGCTCTTTTTTCATTCATCATCATCAGCGGCAACAGCAGCAGTGACAACAGCAACAACAAAGAAGAAAAAAAAGAGAAAACTATCGGCATCAAAAACAACATCAACGGCATCGTTGTCGTGAAGTAGTTTTCACTGTCATCATCATCATCATTGTTGTCGTCACCGCTGAATCATCATAATCATAAGAATTTCATATTTATGTTGTCTACTGTCGTCGTCGTCGTCATTATGATCATCATTATCGTCGTCGTCGTCCTCGTCATCATCATCATCATTATCATCATCGTCGTCGTCCTCGTCGTCGTCATCATCATCATCATCTTCATAATCATAATCATCATCATCATCGTCATCGTCATCGTCATCATCGTCGTCGTCGTCGTCGTCGTCGCTATTGTCATATAATAATAATCATTGTACTCATTGTCAGCAGCGGCATCAGCAGCTAAAAAAAAAAAAGAAAAAAAAAAGAAATGAAAAAAACCCCACTCCTAGCCTGTCAACCACTCGACCAACCAACAACTCCACCAGCGGGCCACCCACCATTGTTTATGATCACAGTGTGGGGCTGACAGGACCGATGACCTGTGGCAGCGGGTTTAGCTGAGAAGAGCGACGTAAAGCCGATGGTTTGCCGTTGATCGGATTTATTCAGCCAGTCTGTAAGATTGGGGGAAAAAAGCGGTGATATGTATGTGAGGAAAACCGACCAATCAGGAGAGAGAGAGAGAGGGTGGGGTGGGGTGGGGGGGTGGGGGGGGGGTTACAAAGGGGTCAAGCAGGACCGCTAAGATGAAGTGTGCGACATTGAATCTTTAAGGTCGGAAGCTGCGATGATGCTTGTCCGGAGGTTCCGGCGAGGAAGAGAACTGACTTCTGTTGCCGTTTCTTTGTCTGTCTGTCTCTACTGTTTTTGCCGTTCTCGTAAGTATCTGCCTGAATATTGTCCTTTTGTTCATCTGTGTTTGATGCATGTACATAATGAGTGTGTGGAGGGTTTTTTTTAAACAATGCGTGCATGCAGTGGAGTATGTGTGTGTGCGTGCGCGCACCTGCGCGATCACGCGCGCGCGCGTGTGATTGTGTGTGTGTGTGTGTGTGTGTGTGTGTGTGTGAGGGAGAGAGCGTGTGTGTGTGTGTGTGTGTGTGTGTGTGTGTGTGTGGAGAGAGAGAGAGAGAGAGAGAGAGAGAGAGAGAGAGAGAGAGAGAGATGCGAATATTTAATTTAGGGTTAGCTATTGCCTGTCAGGAACGAGTTGCTAATCAATTAATTCTATAGAACGTCAGTCACAATCAGTATGCTAACGATGATACATTAACAAGCAACAACAAATATTAGCTTTGTGGCTTTTAAAAAAGAAACAACTATAAATCGACATAGATTCACTCCTTGATGCCAAAAGTAAATTCAATCGAAAATGATCGGAATTACATTTTGAATGTCTCAAATCCGTACATTGTGCTCTCAAACCCTTAAGAAGAGGACAGTATAAAAACAAAATGTATCATAGTTTTAATACATTTCTAGATACTCGATAGCCGATAATCACACGCCAATAACTGAACGAGTGCTGCTTACGACTCCAAATGATTTCAGATTTCCTTTCAAGAGTTGGCTGTATTTTTGTAGGTCAAATACTTTTAAATACTATATGTGAGAACTAGATTTTAACTTAAATCATTCTACAATTTACATAATAGCGTATTTTAAGATCTGCTAGCAGGATTCTGATATGCCGCTACAAAACGTAATATTCACATAATTACATTACAACGGACATGGCATTTCTGGCGTATCTGCCGTAAGTCCAATGTTCTCCTAGCAGCCTTAATCAACAACCACCATTATATCACAACCGAACTGCTGGCCCTGTAATCTGTTTCATTGGCTTTTGTACCTCCACCAATATTTCAGATAAGAGAGCTGCCTCATTCGCCAAACTTATCACGAACAAGTTGTAAACCAGTCATGCGTAAATGTTGCCCCATGCTTCTTGTTTCTGCTCAATTCTAAACTAGTTCGTCCGTGTTTAACAAAAACAACCGTGGACTGGTGACAACACCTTGTTTCACCCCAAGAGTACAGTTTGTAGACGTGCAGTCTATCAGCTTTGAACCAGTACGAACTCTACCCCTGTTGGAGAGGAGAAGAGAGAGAGAGAGAGAGAGAGAGAGAGAGAGAGAGAGAGAGAGAGAGAGAGAGAGAGAGAGACAGAGAGAGAGAGAGAGAGAGAGAGAGAGACGCTGCATCATCCAAGCACCGGAATTCTGCATCACACTGGAATGTGAGCTGAACCTGAGAATAAAATAGTTATAAAAACAAATCCAAGCTGCTCTGATTCGGAACTGAAGTATCATTTCTGCAATGTAAACTACACGGCATGTTTAGTTTTACTTGCAAGGTCATTATACGCTCAAGTGAAGATGACTTCAAGCGAAAAAATAAATTATATGTATGTGCGTTTACAAGAGGCAGTTTTACATTACAGTGTCCATCTTTCTTTTGCTCTTAAGCGACTACTATTTCTGAAGACAATGACATTGCCGTTTAAATGTACTCGGCATTTAGAAAAGATGAAGCTTGTTGCCGAAAAATTGAACTGTAGTTGTGCGACTTTTCTGCTAATGAAAGGACCTTGCCTGGGAGTAATAGGATCAGCAATTCCATATCAGCCTTTTGCTTTCAGAGAGAGAGAGGAGAGAGGGAGAGAGTACGCTTATGTTGAAAGCGACATGCGCAGATATACAAATATACTGCACACACACAGACGCACACACAGACACACACACGCACACACACACACACACACACACACACACACACACACACACACACACACACACACACACACGCATGCATGCACGCACACATACACACACATACACACACGCGCGCGCGCGCACGCACGCACGCACACACGCGCACACACACACACACACACACACACACACACACACACACACACGCACACACACACACACACACACACACACGCACACACACGCATGCATGCACGCACACATACACACACATACACACACGCGCGCGCACACACGCACGCACGCACACACGCACACGCACACGCACACACACGCTCGCGCGCGCGTGCGCTCAACGACTCCCCATATTCTCCCCCCCCCCCTCCTGTTATTCCCTCTCCTGCCCCGCCCCCTTACTACCCCTTGTCCCAACCCCCCCCCCCCCCCCCCCACCCCCACCCACCCTAACTGCACACCAACCAGCTTATACTCTCGATTGTGTCAGACCCCCTTCAGTCATCTACCCTCATACTCTTATCCCATCCACTCTCTTGTCCCCCCCCCCCCCCTCCACACACACCAGCCCCCACCCCCGCACCCACCAGCTTCTGTTGTCTACTGTTCCAGACTCCGACAGCCTTTCGTGTCGCACAGCGGATTACCGTGTGTCTCTGCTGGTCTTTGGTGTGCTGGCTTGGAGCGACTCTGTGAACCAAACAGTGCCAGGCTTGCACTCTTCCAGGACACTTATCTCGCTCCCCTCCCTCCCTCCCTCCCTCCCTCTCCCCCGGTCTGCTATGATTCCCCTGGTGGTTTTTATTTTGCTGGCTTCGGGAACCTTGCCAGCTACAGTGAGTGGACCGGAGTCCGCCTCTCTTGTGACGGTGCCGGCAGTAGCCGGCTGAAGTGTGTTTGGTGATGTGTACTTTGGTGTTTCGAGTGGAACATCTTTGTATCTGGTTTTTACCATTTTAGGTTGATCTTTTATTTTTCACGTCGATTAAAAAAAAGAAGAAGTGTGTCTAGCGCGGACAGTTTTCTGGAGAAGTATGCTACATATCAAAGCATTCGCAGCGTACTGAATCATTTCAGTCGTGTGTTACTGCATGTGTGATTGAAATGAGAGAAAAAATCGTGGGTTTTCTGTGAAATGTGTCTTCGTTGATCGAAGTCTTGGGGCGTTATTGATACACGAAGGAACCACATTCTCTGAATGAAGGCAAAATTCTGTGTGCACTGGTAGGGGTAGTGCGTATGCTTTCAGTCCGGTCCGCAAATTGTCTGGCCAGGCCATTTTCGGTGGGACTTGCGTTGTCGGCCCCTGCTCTTACGTTGTGGAATGGTCTGGGAAAAAGGAGTCGGAAATGAGCTACAAGTCCAGCCAGCAAAGTTTACAACGGTTGACAAATGATTCTGGTCTGTTGGCGTACGTACTGGCTTGATGCTGGACGTGGTCTTTTGTCTTATATTCTATTCTCACAGACATACAAATCATCCGCTTGAAGCAGCTGTTTTCGAACAGTCTTTTCAGGGGGCCGGATAGCTCACTTGGTAGAGCGCCGGACTCGTGATCCGGGGTTGCGGTTCGAATTTCGGTATAGGGGGATTTTTCCCTCGGAGTTAACATTGGTTCTGACTCCATTCCCCATATAGTCCTTCGAATGAGACTATAAACCGAGGCTCCGTGTGTGAACGCACGCATGACATCTTGCACACACGTAAAATCCCATCACCAACTTTCGGAAGAGAAGGCCAGTTTGGCCGTTGGTATGGATGACACGTGACACATAGCATGCACCTTCCCGAAGATGGAGTATGGCTGCCTTAATGGCGGGATAAAAAAGGGTCATACACACAAAACTCCACTGCCTGGCTGGCTATACAGGGAGTGTCCGCAGGAGTATCAGCCTGCGTACGCAGAAGAAGAAGAAGAAGAAGAAGAACAGGTCTTTTGTTGATCCAGATCTCATGTTAGAGCAAGCTGACCCTGTTTCTAACTGACCATTTTGCATGCTATCTCCGATAACCGTCTGTGCGCCTTCTAAAACTGATCTTTGCTACTATGCTCTGCGTGTTCCGCACGAATATTTCTTGTTAGATTTATGACGCTTTCGCGAAGGTTGCTGTTCTGCTCTCGTTGTTTACTCAGGGATGTAGATCCTGCTTTATGATTTTTTTAAAGGTGCGTATGA
>CM031601.1:77623358-77629904 GCA_018398815.1 Conus ventricosus | reverse complement strand
TCTCCCCTCCCGTCCTTGATTCTTTATTGCTGGCTTCGGGAGCCTTGCCAGCTACAGTGAGTGGACCGGAGTCCGCTCTCTTGTGACGGTGCCGGCAGTAGCCGGCTGAAGTGTGTTTGTGATGTGTACTTTGGTGTTTCGAGTGGAACATCTTTGTATCTGGTTTTTTACCATTTAGGTTGATCTTTCATTTTTCACGTCGATTGAAAAAAAAAGAAGTATGTCTGGCGCGGACAGTTTCTAGAGAAGTATTCTATCAAAGCACTCACAGCGTACTGAATCCTTTCAGTAGTGTGTTACTGCATGCGTGATTGAATGAGAGAAAAAAAATCGTGGGTTTCTGCGAAATGTGTCTTCATGATCGAAGTCTTGGGGCGTTATGATACACGAAGGAACCACATTCTCTGAATGAAGACAAAATTCTGTGTACACTGGTAGGGGTAGTGCGCATGCTTTCAGTCGGTCCGCAAATTGTCTAGCCAGGCCATTTTCGGTGGGACTTGCGTTGTCGGCCCCCTGCTTTTACGTTGTGGAATGGTCTGGGAAAAAGGAGTCGGAAATGAGCTGCAAGTCCAGCCAGCAAAGTTTACAACGGTTGACAAATGATTCTGGTCTGTTGGCGTACGTACTGGCTTGACGCTGGACATGGTCTTTTGTCTTATATTCTGATCTCACAGACATACAAACAATCCGCTTGAAGCAGCTGTTTTCGAACAGGCCTTTTGTTGATCCAGATCTCCTGTTAGAGTAAGCTGACTGTTTCTAACTAACCATTTTACATGCTATCTCCGATAACCGTCTGTGCGCCTTCTGAAAACTGATCTTTGCTACTATGCTCTGCGTGTTCTGCACAATATTTCTTGTAAAGATTTATGACACTTTCGCGAAGGTTTGCTGTTCTGCTGCTCGTTGGTTTACTCAGGGATGTAGATCCTGCTTTAAGATTTTTTTAAAAAGGTGCGTATGAGGTTGAAAGGACTGATGGAATTGCATAATTTACTGGAAGTGTAGTTCAATGAACTCATGTTGTTTACTGCCTGCCTAAGACAGAGACAAAGACAAATAAGTTTTAAGATGTACAATCGTCAAGTTGTTACGACTTGATGATGATAACAGAAAAAACAATAACAGCTATCCTCATGACAGATTTAGGCGTAGTGTTATGGGCCATTGAAATCAGAGGTCTCCGCGCTTCTCTGTCCTCTGGCGTAACAGGACAGAGGTGTTGTACCACACACACGCACGCACGCACACAAGCACAAAACACACACACACACACACACACACACACACACACACACACACACACACACACAACACACACACACACCCTCCATATTGGCTGGGAGTTTGGTGACATTAATCGTGTCTCTAGCGAAGCAAGAGTTGCCGTTCTTGTTTATCATTTTTACGCAGTTGTGCTCGTAGTTCTTTCGCTCCAGTCTGATTATTACCATTTATAACACATGGCAACACTATGGGAGGTTCTGGTCTTTGTTGTGTTCATACTGGATCTGAACCTTCTCGGAGCAAAGATAAAGTCGATGTGGTTGTGTCTCACCTCTGGGTGCATGCCAGGTCTGATAAATCCGTTTCATACCACCCTAGGATCTGCCATTTGTATGGACAGTAATGATTTCTCCCCTGCATTCCACTTAAATCATCTCTGAGAAAATCGTTGCGAACGGTTTCGAAGCTGCCAATGAAAATGAACAAACGAGAAAGTAGATTAAATGGTATGAACAAGGAAGGAACAATACTATTTTGAAAGCGAATGAATAAGTAAATGCCGAAAAAAGTAGCCACAGGTTATAATTAAAAAGGCTTTCGGATGAAAACAGAATCAAATAGTTCTTCCGTTTTAAACGGAGATGCATTAAGAAATACCCATACAGAAGTCTGACAGTGTTGAGACTCAAAGATCGATGAAAAGGAGAACATTAATTGACCTTACATACACATGATATCTAAAGCGTTTATGACTGCCTGTATCTTTTGCGATACTGCATGTGACTGGCTGCTTGCAAGAGTTTGGTAAGTAAAGGCTGAAATTTAAAATGGTATCCTTCGTTGTTGTCGTTTTTTTTAAATTTCATACATTAAAAATCACGCTTTTTTTTGTTTTTTGTTCTCGTTCATTGTCTTTATCGTCGTTCTGTAGTCTATTCTTCATTTGTCTTTTTCTTCCTGTCCTTCTTCATCCTCAACATCGTTCTCCTCGACAGTTCATATTTTTTAGTATTGTCTCATCCCTTGTTAAGCATGTTCTCTCTCTTTTTCTTTTCTTTTTCTTTTTTATTTATTTTTTGCTTTTATTTTCTCCCCTTCCCTCTGTTTTCTTCTCAGTAAACTTCTGTATATCCTCTGTCTCTGTCTCTCCCTCTCTCTCCCACTCTGTCTCTCTCTCTCTCTCTCTCTCTCCTCTCTCTGTGTGTCTCTCTGTCTCTGTCTTTGTCTCTTTCTGTGTGTGTGTTGTGTGTGTGTGTGTGTGTGTGTGTGCGCGCGCGCGCGCGCGCGTGCCCCCTCGCGTGCGCGCGCGTAGTCTTCACATTTTCGAGCGTACAGATAACAAAGATGTTGCAGCGCACACTTCC
This sequence comes from Conus ventricosus, assembly GCA_018398815.1. Classification (NCBI taxonomy): domain Eukaryota; kingdom Metazoa; phylum Mollusca; class Gastropoda; order Neogastropoda; family Conidae; genus Conus; species Conus ventricosus. Next base: position 77,627,310 of record CM031601.1, on the reverse strand, counting down.
TTGTCCGTGTAAGAAAGAAAGCTGTGGACGACCTGCATTACTTCGATCTCCCCACAATCCATTCGACGAGGAGCAACGTTTTGAAAGTTAACAAAGCGGTACACCTACTGCTCTTTCTTTACGCCTCCACTCCCATCTTAAGCCCTGGTGTCCTCCCTCCTGCCCCCTTACCTCCTCCACACCTCCACCCGCTCTTCTCTCCCGGGTCTCCACACTCACACATCGCCCCCAGTGATGTCGGACATGTTCAGGTGTAGGCGCATCCGCAGTGCTCACTGGAATTTGCGTGGGTTGCGTATGACATGATTATGCAGTTATGGCGGTACGTTTCAGCATGACCTGTGCACAAGCGCACGAATCATAATGACGGGAGTTGATGCATAGTAGCTTCATAGTACGATAAAGGCGATCAAGATTGGCAGTAATATCAGGTGAAGTAGAAAGAAACTCGTGGAGAGCGCGGCAGCAGAGAGTCCTCAGAAGAGAAGCCCCCTTCAAGCAAGTGTTTCGGCCCTTATCTCCTGACACTCTAGGGGGTTGGCCACACCCGGTTCATGACTCCGGATGTCCCTCTGCTGCCCCCCCCCCCCCCCTTTTTTTTTCCCCCATCTTGGGACGAGCCATGGCTGGGATTCGAACCCATGACCCTCTGGACATGCTCATTTTCTACATAATGACTCGCGCTTTAACCACTGAGCCACAGGGACACCTGATATTTGTAGGGAAATTAAGCCTTATGAAGTTCACTTTTGTTCCTCCTTGACCAGATCCAGCTTGAACACCTCTCTGCCGCTTCTGCCATTGCTTTCAGGCTCTGGTTTTTTCCTTCCCTGCAACTGAGAGCTGTTTCATGAGGCTGTATGCAGACGTTCCTACAAATCCCTAGCTCCAATTTCTGCAGTGAGGACTTTGACCTGATAGCCTTCTCTCCTCAGGCTGTTTGCCAGATCAGCATACTTTTCAGTCTTGTAGATTTGAGCTGCCTCTATTCTGTTCTCATATGGCACCGTGAGCTCGATCATGATCAGCTGCTTGGTTGACTTAGAGTGGACTACTATGTCTGGTCTCATGCCGCTCTTGCTGATGATCTCTGGGTGAGTCTTCCATTCTGGGAGGTCTGCAGTGCACTCCCAGTCATCTGCCCCATCCAGCAGACTGCCTGCATGTTTCGAGTGGCACTGTTGTTCTTGGCCATGATTTGCTGCCTCCTGCCGTGAAGAATGTTGCGGGTGCTTTTGGAGTCTGATTCTCCCTTTGTGGTATTGGTACTAGCCCAGACTACTTGTACAATCTCTTTGAGCACTTGGTTGTGCCTCCATGTGTACCTTCCTTGAGCCAGGGCTACTTTACATGAGCTTAGAACATGCTCCACTGTTTGTTTTTCATGGCAGAGGGGGCATGCAGGATCGTCTGTTTTCCCCCACTTCACCAGGTTTGCATTTGAGGGCAGAAGGTCATATGCAGATCTGAGAATGAAGCTGATCCTGAGAGGGGCCATGTGCCAAATGTCATTCCAAGTTAGACTTCTTTGGAGTGCATTCTCCCACGTTGTCCATTGCCCTTGCTGGCTCTGCTGGACTGCTTTTTGGAGTCTTTTTTGGTCTTCTTCTTTTCTCATCTCCTGAATCATCATGTCTCTTTTGGCTTTTCCTTTGGCCTTTGACCACCATTCAGTTTTGGTCACCCCCAGTCCTTGTCTGTTTGGTCTGTGTGTGTCCTGTTATTTCTCTGATCTTGAGACTTTCTTTTGCAGAATCCATCGCCTCTTGAACTTTCCATTTTCTGCCTGTCTAAGATGGATTGTTACACGTCGTGAGATGAGAATGACTTTTTGTGACTAAATGCACAATGTGAACCTTTTGACACAAGTAGAACCCCATTGTGTATTGTCCTTCGGCATGAGGCTATTCAAGGTTGTGATGATCGATCAGACCATCGTGGTGGCGTAGCGGACTGAGAACCTCGGGAAATAAAAATGGTGATAATTCTTTTACACGGGGTGGTCCAAAAGCCTTATCCATTACTGTGTGCTTACAATTTTCAACGCCTTTGAAGAGAACTCCTCCTTTTCAAACACAGTTTCATGAATCAAGTACTTTATCGTATCCAGATTCAAGGATGGTGTGGCACGGCTACTTCATACCCTTTCTCATGCAAAGTCCTCAGCAAACCAGCAGAAAAGACAGATGGAGAAAACATTTCAACGAACTAGTCAGCAACATACCGCTCACCAGTCCACCACCCAGTGAGGAAGGAGGATATTTAGATGCGAACGTGGAACCAATCACTAAGGAAGAAATCATCCAAAGCGTTAAAGACAATAAATTATGGCAAAGCACCAGGCCCACATATAGCATTCCACCAGAAACACAGAGAGCAGACGAAAACGCTGCAGCAGACTTGTTCATAGATCTGTTCGGAGAAGCATGGAAGAAAGAGACGGCGCCATAAGCTAGAGAAAAGGCTATTTCATCCAGATCACCTCGAAAGTAGACCTCGGCGTCTGCAAGATTTGGAGAGGAATACAAGTGTTGTGCACACCCAGCAAGATCTCCACAAGAATCCTGGAGAGGATCTTTGTAGCAGTAGGCACTGAGCGAACAGGATTTCGGGCTGGGAGATCATGCCCGGATCAGACTGGAACAATGCTACGCATCATCATCGACCGATCCTGGGATAAAGGTCTCCCCTGCATATCAGCTTCATTGATTTCAAGGGGCCGCCGACTCTGTTGACAGAGTTGTGGCCTGGAAGGTACTGAGACGTAAAAAGGACGAGCAGGTAAAACATGGCGAACGACATTGGAAATGGAGACTAAAAACGGCCAGAAAATTCAGGAGAGGGGGCGGGTGGGGTTGGGGGGGGGGGGGGGAGTGGAGAGGAAGGGAGGGGAGGCAAGACCGACGGAGGAAGATCGATCACGCTGGAGAAAGTGAAGCCCCTGTGTTCCAGTGGGAACGGGAAGTACTAATTCAATTAAGTCAAGTTTTCCATGCCGTGGGTTAAAAACTTCCTTCTAGACAATTCCTACTTCAGAAGAGGAAACAGCCAGACATTAGACGGGGTGGTCGATTAACGACTGTAAGGTGGGCGAGAGAGAATTGAAATGGTTTCTCTGAACAGGTCTCAGCCATCTTGGCTTCATGGCTCCGTTAGCATCGTAAGTACCAGAATAGCATGTCGGTTAGTCCCATATTGGGATAGGGTTTCCCCCCCCCCCCCCTGAAAACAGGCCCCTTTCGCCTATTGCCCAGCTCTCAGACTCTTTGACGGTGCGACCACCCTCAATGGCCTCCGGAGAGTTTGGCTCTTTTGTTCTGTTTCGCTCACTCACCACCGTTCCCGTTTCGGCTGTCGGCGTTCGATTGGCAATTCTCAACCGGTCTTGAGACAGGGCAAAATATTTACGAGTGCATTGACTGAAGTGACTCCCCAGGGGATAAAATGCATTTCGGTTCCGTTCATCTCTTCTCTCTCTCTCTCTCTCTCTCTCTCTCTCTCTCTCTGGCGTTTTGCAGTTTGCTTCAGCGCAAAATGTTAAAATTTGAAATTATGCTCCTTACTTTTGGGCACACTCCTATTTGTGAACATGGCCTCATAATTAAAGTTTCAGAGTTCTCTCTCTCTCTCTCTCTCTCTCTCTCTTCCTCTCTCTCTCTCTCTCTCCTCTCTCTCTCTCACTCTCTCTCTCTCTCTCTCTCTCTCTCTCAAGCGCACACTCAGATTATTGGAAAGATCCTGTCAGAGTTTTTGGACGAAGCATCACATGCATTAGACTTTTATCCTGTCACACAGAAAGAAAGAGAATGTGTGAGCGTATGTGCGCGTGTGCAGTGTGTGTTGTCGAGTTGTTTTTATACACATACCACACACACACCACACACACACACACACACACACCACACATACACACACACACACACACACACACACACACACACACACACACTCA
>CM031601.1:77595858-77598358 GCA_018398815.1 Conus ventricosus | reverse complement strand
GTGTGTGTGTGTGTGTGTGTGTGTGTGTGTGTGTGTGTGCGTGTGTGTGCGTGCGTGTGTGAGTGAGCCCGCTCGCGCGCGTGCATGCGTGTGTGTGTGTGTGTGTGTGTGTGTGTGTGTGTGTGTGTGTGTGTGTGTGCATGTGTGTGTGTTGTGTGTGTGTGCGTGTGTGTGTGTGTGTGTGTGTGTGTGTGTGTGTGTGTGTGTGTGTGTGTGTGTGTTACTCGGTTAACCTGGCGTGACCTTGTCTGGAAGTCTGGCGTTTCTCAGTGCCATGGAGACCATCTGTCAGGGTGACAGGTACTGCCTCGTGTACCAGAGAGGTGTGGTCCTCCGTCACGGGGTTGTCTTGGGCTGACGTCACCATGTCTCGTTTCGTGTCACGCTAACAGGGAAAGGGTTCACGTTTCCGCTGATGTGGCTTCGTCTTGTCTTTTCCTGCCCCCCCCCCCCCCCTCCCCACCCCCAACCCCCACCCCCTCTTCCGCCAGCAATGATTGAATTACACGAGTAAGTTGATAACTGCGATGTCATTGAACTGCCAGGGCTTGGCATCTTACTAGGAGAGAAGTCTGCTTCATTATTTGCGACAAAATCATACTCGGTATATGCATGCCGCAAAGCTAGCACCCACTCTGGTCGCAGAGAAGAACGGTGTACTCGTGCTCGGAATGAAGATGCAATTTTTTTTGGTCCTTTTTTTTTTGGGGGGGGGGGGGGGGGGGGGGGTCATCCCACGATTCACGATCATGAAGTGTTTTCAATTTCTTCTTATTAAGTTCTTGTTCAAAGTTAACTTGATGTGAAAGATGTAGAAGAAAAAATATTTTTTCTTAAACGGTTTCATCTGTTTTCGATGAAATCACGAACTTTTGTGCACGTATATACACATACGTGTTTACCTATACCCGAAGAATAAGAACAACACAACAATGTCAGATGTCATCAAATCACGTTGGATTTACATCAGTATCCCAAACACCAACATAGACGTAAATACATATACATAAACATATATATACACATACGTATACAGATATACACATACTCATGTACACGAAACCCCCCCCCCCCCCACACACACACATATCTGCGAATATTAGGGAGAGCCAAACCTTGAAGGTATAATTTATTTATAAAGAGAGATGGAAATGATGGATATTGGAAATCAGTCCGGCGTTTGATTTTATATTACTTTCACAATGCCTTGTATTTAAATGAAAAGGGTCCGTGACTGTGCACCAGTTTCTGTGCCTTCACGCAATACATTAAAGTGAAATACATGGCGGAAAGCATATCGCCATTTTTATTTACATGAAATATCCTGTATTTGGCGAGCAAGAACAGTGATTTAATAGATCAAAAACCATTACAGAACGAGCCTCTAGCTAATATCAGTTTGAAGACGATGCAGCAGAATATTTTTTGTCATTAACAACAAGGAAGTATCTCCTGTACCGTTAGAATTGTATACTCCTAGTTTCAGTGAATTCCACCTAATTATATCCTTGTATTTGCATATTAGCGCTTGGGCATATAGGATAGGCATGTCTACCTTTAAACTGACGAGTAGTCGTTTCTTATCTTTGTTGTTTGTTTGTTTTTCGCTTTGGTTCATTTGTCTGTTTTGCATGTTTATTTTTTAAAAAGTGAACGTATTTGTATATTTTATATATAACATAACATTTCTAAACTTTTGCCATGATGTCAAGTAAACAAGCAAATGGAATGTGTCTTTGCATGAAAAGTTTGTAATATAACTCAACAAAGTTGTGCTTATGTTACTGATGCATAAAGACTGTAACTATGCTGTTATGATAACATGTTTGTTTGCTGGAAAAGAACCTTCCTTCCAAGAGTGAAAAACATAATATCGTTCTTAAAATTTCTGAGGTATGATTTGGACTTTTTTTGTGGAAGGAAACGAATATAACCATGTGGAATACAGTTTTAACAACTTGGATATTGATGTTGATTGTATTGTACAGTTAATGATTTCTTCGCCTCACATACGTGAACTGAACATGGATTTATTTTCCATTTTCCCCAACCCCAACTGTGTCCCCCGCTCTCACTTATTTTTTTTAGTTCTGCAACCATTACTGTGAATAGACTTAAAAGATACATCCATTCACACACACACAAGCGTGCGCGCGCGCGCGCGCGCACGCACGCACGCACGCACGCACGCACACACACACACACACACACACACACACACACCACACACACACACAACACACACACACACACACACACACACATGCGCGCGCGCACACACAAAATACACACAGGCACGCACGCAAGCACGCACTCACGCACACACGCACGCACGCCACACCACACACACACACCACACACACACACACACACACCACACACACACACACACACCGAAATACAAACACAAGTGCATACGAGCGCGCACGCATGGGCGTGCGCGCACAACCACAACACACAACACACACACACACACACACGCACACGCACGCACGCCACG
>CM031601.1:77560858-77588358 GCA_018398815.1 Conus ventricosus | reverse complement strand
CCAGAACCCGTCGGATCTTTAGTAGAGGTCTCTGCTTTCACGGGTGCTCTTGTGATAATTCTGTGGTCCCTGGCACCTACCCCCACTCCCCTCCTCTTCCTTCTGACAATTCTGTGGTCCCTGGCACCCACGCCCCACACCAAAACCACCCCCCACTCCCCTCCTCTTCCTTCTGACAATTCTGTGGTCCCTGGCACCCACCCCCCACACCATCCCACCCCCACTCCCCTCCTCTGCCTTCTGGAGAGTCTGTGCTAGAAACGTATGCCAGTAGGGTTTCTAATAAAGACATGGCTTGGAGCTTCCAGCAATAGGGCGTATGGTGTGTGTGTGTGTGTGTGTGTGTGTGTGTGTGTTGTGTGTGTGTGTGTGTGTGTGTGTGTGTGCGCGCGCGCACGCGTGCGCGTGCGCGTGCGTGTGTGTGTGTGTGTGTGCACGCGCGCGCGCGTGTGCATGTGTGTATGTGCGTGTGTGTGTGTGTGTGTGTGTGTGTTTTGTGTGTGTGTGTGTGTGGGTATGTGCATGCATGTGTAATTTTGTGTGTGTGTGTGTGTGTGTGTGTGTGTGTGTGTGTGTGTGTGTGTGTGCGACGGCGCGCGCATGTGCCTGCGCGCGATGTGTGCTTGTTCTACTTTCCTGCGTATGCATAATAACATCCTCGTGTATTCGTGCTCTTCGACCTATTCCTTGGTGTAGGCTTAAAAAAAAAAAAAAAAAAAAAAAAATTTACCAATGGCTGAAATAAGGAAATCGACATACGCCACAAGCGGGACCCTAAAGTGTTCCAAAATGCTATAAAACAGCCAGCGGTCCGTGGAGTTCCCACATAAATGCATGCCGCCAGTGAGCTAGACAACGAACCAGACAGAAAAACAAACAGACGGGCACATAATCACTTCTGAGTCATCCCGAAGGACTGACTCACGATTCGTATTGTGCAGACACCACCAACGTCTATGTTTGCGTGTTTAATCATCTGTGCTTTCAGACTCAAATGCATAGTGTGTGTGTGTGTGTGTGTGTGTGTGTGTGTGTGTGTGTCTGTGTGTGTGTGTGTGTGTACACGTGTTCACTTTTTTATATTGTGTGCACACGTACATTGTGTATGCATTCTTGCATCAATTAGTAAAAGCATGCAAGCACGCGGGCGCGCATCTATATGTTTTTTAGCTCGCACAAGCGCGCACATAATTTTTATGAGCGTGTGTGTGCTTTTTGCGCATGTGTGTGTGTGTGCGTTTGCGCATGTGTGTGTGTGTGTGTGTGTGTGTGTGTGTGTGTGTGTGTGTGTGTGTGTGTGTGTGTGTTATTTGTTAAAATATTTTTTAAAATGAAGTGCTAGAATATTTTTAAAATGAAGTGCTAGCACTTCATTTTAAAAATATTTTTAACAAATGTTGCTCCCCAAGGGTTGAGCTTTTTCAGATTTTTTAAGGACGTTTTAATACTGTTTATTATATATATATATATATATATATATATATATATATATATATATACGTAAATTGTGTGTGTGTGTGTGTGTGTGTGTGTGTGTGTGTGTGGTGTTGTGTGTGTGAGAGAGAGGGAGAGAGATAGAGGGAGAGACACACACAAGAGAGAGAGAGAGAGAGAGAGAGAGAGAGAGAGAGAGAGAGAGAGAGAGAGAGAGAGAGAGAGACTGCATACTGTTCCACATTGTGTGCCACCACCAGCATGACAGCCAGGTGTTGGTGCATCGTTCAGGCGCGGTATTGAATTACGAATAAATTATCCAAACAGTACTTAAAATGTAATGTAAGTGTGCCGGTTGTCTAGTTCCATCTTGTTGACATGAAAGTTGATTAAATAAACAAACAGTCAGTGAGAGAGAGAGAGAGAGAGAGAGAGAGAGAGAGAGAGAGAGAGAGAGAGAGAGAGGGAGGGAGAGGGGGGAAGAGGGGGTGGGAGAAAGAGAGGGGGGTGGGAAAGAGAGAGATAGAGGGAGAGAGGGAGGGGAGAGAGAGAGAGAGAAGAGAGAGAGAGAGAGGGAGAGAGAGAGGGGGGAGAGAGGGGGGTGGGAGAAAGGAGGGGGGTGGGAAAGAGAGAGATAAGGGGGGGGAGAGAGGGGAGGGGAGAGAGAGAGAGAGAGAGAGAAGAGAGAGAGAGAGAGAGAGAGAGAGAGAGGGGATTCAGAACTACACTTTACGGATGGGAACCTAAAAAAAAAGTGTTTTGTTTTCGTGTTTAGATATCAACAAGCTTATATTACGCACTGTTGCATAATCGACCTTTTTTATAGTGGTGTAAGGATGTGGAACGGGGGTGGGTTACGAAGCGTATTTGTCTTTGAGGGCCGCCGGGGGGTGGCGCCTTCCTGTGCCATTTCAAACAGATGGAGACTTCTGTGAGTCTGAAGCAGAGGGGCACAAGGCTGAAGAAGGGGAGCTAGGTCCATTCCCGCACACCTGCTTCGTTCTGCACGACCTAACGGGGTCAAGAGGCGCCCGTTGTCGAACTGGTACACATCATCTCTTGTTTCTTGTTAAACAATGACAGAGAGAGAGAGAGAGAGAGAGAGAGAGAGAGAGAGAGTGAGAGAGAAAAGATATATACAGACAGACAGACAGAGAGAGACAGAGAAGTAGATAGTACACACTCTCACGGATACACAAACAATCGCGCGCGCGCGCACACACACACACACACGCGCGCGCACGCGCAAAACACACAACACACACACACACACACACACACACAAAACACACACACAACACACACACACACCACACGCACGTATGTGTGTGATATACAAATATCGCTCTAATGTAGTGGAATCAGTGGAATCAGTGGAAGCCAACATTAACGCGCGCGCGCCGCGCGGCATTGTTACATTTCACGTCGTACACATGGCATGTCGCCACGAAAACTCCAGGTGCAGGACTCATATAGCCAAGCGGCACGTTTTAGGAGAGGAAACCGGTACACTGAGTCATGGTCTGTCGGGTGCTGTTGATTAACTGGGAGCAGGCCTCCAATGCAGGCAGAAAGATCGGATACAGGAAACCTGTCACTTGTTTTAATGACACCCAACAGTTGTTCATGTTTAGTCTATTTCATACCAAGCACCCCTGCCCTAAAGTAACGATTGTAATTCAGGGTTTTTAAGTTAATACTAGGCATGTTGAGTCTAAGTTGAGTTTTCAGTGGATGTACAATAAACATTTTGTAATCATTTTGATCTTATTCTTGTATGCTGCAAATCTGTTGAATTCATCGTGATGGTTTATTGTACAGAATGAAGCAGAAGTGACTTTTGTTGCAAATGAGGAGGAACAATGAAAAAACAACAAAAGCTGATTGACCAGCCAGAACAACAACGAATCCACAAGAAAGATCATCTCATAAGCAAGACCCCAAAACACCCGATCTTTGTTTGGAGACTTGTGAAACATTTGTGTATTTGTCAGCAGCTGTACTATACTGAGCTCTTAACAAGGGACCCCTTTTTAAGCCTTTACAGACTTGATTTTAGTTTTTGAAAATCAGCTTCGTTTTTAGCAGATTTGCCTCCTGATACAGACTCCCTTCCTTCACTGATTATTTCCGTGAAACGTTTGTGTACGTCAATACTGAATTGACGTCTAAACAAATATTTCCTTCCTTCAAAGGCTCGGTGTTTTTTCTAGAACATTTTGTCCTAACCTATGCCACATTCAGTCCGTATAAAGATACCCTGTCAATTTCAAGACCTGCTGGTTTTTGTTGTTGTTGTTTGTTTGTTTGTTAAAAAGAGGTTTCTCTTTGCCTGTACTAAACTTATTTCCTAGCATGGGTCCCATTCTTTAAAAGACTCTTCCTTAAATATCTATAGGATTATAGAGCTGCAATAAAGAAGTCCAGTATATTGCTCACGACTCAACAAGATCTTTCTAAATAAAGTGTAGGCTGGAAATTAACGTGTGAAAAGGGACATGGTGCTAGTTCTTTTGCGACAAAATGTTCCATCAGTTTGATGAATAAAATATCTGTTAATTAAAGGAGTTTTGCTGCAACACCACCGCCCTCTCTCAGTCTCCCCTGTGTCTGTCTCTGTCTCTGTCTGTCTGTCTGTCTGTATGTCTGTCTGTCTCCCTCTCTCTCTCTCTCTCTCTCTCTCTCTCTCTCTCTCTCTCTCTCTCTCTCTCTCTCTGTTAAAAGACGAGCCATTTGGCTGTTAGTTGTTGTTGTTGCTGTGGTCGTACCTGGCTGAAAGACTCAGGGATCATCCAAACAGCTGAAATACTTGAACACTATCATCAGCTGGGATGACGCATTACGTGTGTGACCGTTTTTGATTACCCCGCCACATGGGCAGCTATACTCCGACTTCGGGGATTTTGGAGATTGATAATGTTATGCTAGGAGCCTGTCACAACTGAAGACAATACCCGCATAACTATGCAGAGCATAACAACATTTTGATGTAGCCTTGGTGTTCTATCCTATGTCAATTGGCCTGACACAGCCTTAAGCCAAGGCGGGTGACAGTACAGTAATTTTTAACTCTTGGGTTTGATCCGAGGAGCTGACTTTTGGAGTTTGTTCTCCCATAACTGCATTTGAAAAGCTAGGTCAAATATCGTGCATAAACGGAAGTCGGTGGATATCATCTTACTGAAATTGCTGCGTTTCGTTTCTTAGAACGTCATAGCATAATGTGACACAAAATGATTCTATATGCACAACACTACTATCACAGCAATAAACAATGGAGGTATAAGAATAAAAACATCTCTCTCTCTTTCTCTCTCTCTCTCTCTCTCTCTCTCTCTCTCTCTCTCTCTCTCTCTCTTCGCTCATCTATGTGCGTCCATCTCACAGGTTTGTACAGACTTCACATAAAGTTAAGGACCACTTGCAAAATTGCACGCCAAATAGAAACTAGAAAATCGATTCCATCCATCTTTGACATACATTTATTTCAAAAATCCATATGTGCCTAAAATGAAATTTAGCACAATCGGTACAGAAATGCACAATTCGCAGCGCTCGAAATCGGCCCACCCTCTAAATCGAAAATCACACAAATGTGAGTCGAAAAACATTTGAACAAAATCACAGAAAAAGATAGGTTAAACTTCATGAATGTCAATGGATTGTCAGAAGCGCGTGTGTCCACCATTCATGGCAAGGCAGTCAAGGCAACGCTGGCGCATGGAGTTGATCAGGCGTGCCAGAAAGGCCTGAGGAATAGTGTTCCATTCTTCTTGCAGCCATCCAAGCAGCTGCTGTCGGTTGGCGGGCAAAGGGTGGTTCTCTCGAACTCTCCGACCGAGCTCGGCCCACAACTGTTCGATGGGATTAAGGTCGGGACTGTTGGCTGGCCATACCATGCGGGTAATCCCCGCTTGCTGCACGAAGGCGTTGACGGCCCTGGACCTGTGTGGCGTGGCGTTGTCGTCCTGAAGGACAGCAGCAGGCCCAATCTGCTGCAGCCCCGGGGAAACGACCAGAGGTCGAAGGATCTCCTGCAGATACCGCTGCCCTGTCATATACCGTCGACATGGTAAAGGGGGGTTCTGTGATGCCTGCTGATTCCTCCCCAAACCATAACGGAGCTGCCTCCAAAGGGGACCACTTCTTGAATTGCATTGGCAGCAAGCTGCTCCCGTGGACGCCTCCAGACACGGGTTCGGCCATCACTGGGTGTCAGACAGAACCGTGATTCATCAGTGAACAGAACCTCTGTCCACTGGACACGTGGCCACCTCTGTGCGCAGTGCACCAGGCATGACGGTTGGCTCGCTGGATCTGGGTCAGCCTTGGTTTTCGTAATGGACGACGCGCACGAAGGTTGACGTCATGGAGGCGATTACGTGTTGTCTGCGAACTGACTGTGGTGTTAGTGGCAGCTCGCAGACGTCGTCTGATGATGTTGGCAGAGTTCGTTCGTTGCACTATGGCTTGGCGGTGGATGTAGCGGTCTTCTCTTGCTGTCGTTTTCTTGGGACGACCCGTGCGACGCCGCTCCTGGACTCTTCCTGTCACCTGGAACCGCTGTCTCAACCGAATGATGACTGAGTGCGACACTTGAAGCCTGCGTGACACTTCGCTCACGCCAATTCCATCCTGCAGCCAGGCAATCGCTCGGGTTCGGTCGAAATCATTTAACTTTTGTCGTGGTGGCATGTTGCTGCTTGGGTTCGGTCGAAATCATTTAACTTTTGTCGTGGTGGCATGCTGCTGCTTATGTAGGCAAACCAAGGAGTATAAATCATAGCCAGATATCCATTAATCCACGTGCATCTCAATTTGGCCCTTCACAAAGCCACAGGTATCACGCACTGACCACTGAAACACGCTCCAGTTTTGCTGAAATTGTAGATTTTCAAACGCGCCCAGCATGCTGCGTGACGCGCACGTGCAGCCCACACAGCAGTTGACGTATTCACTATTGACCCCTCAGCCTTGCCACCGAGGTTTACATGATAAATCTTATTCGTTGTTTTTTTATGATTTTTTGAAAATGCACCCTATTATCTTGACTGGTCCTTAACTTTATGTGATGTCTGTATAAGCTGCGTACGTTGACAGTTAAGAGCGTTACCAATCCCGCCATCCACGGGTGGGGTTTCATTAAGACACGCATCTATCAAGCCGGGAGAACAGACAGAAAAGAAGAGGCGAGGGGGATGGAGGGTGGGTTGAAGTGGGGGCGGGGGGGGGGGGGGGGGAGGGACAATGATTCCATCTGGATAGGTGACATTTGAAAAAAATGTTTTAATGTTCGAATCACGTTTCTGTAAGCAGCCGACGCTGGTTTTTAATCTTTATTGATTCTCCCCTTCCTCTGCAGAGAGAGAGAGAGAGAGAGAGAGAGAGAAGAGAGAGAGAGAGAGAGAGAGAGAGTATCAGCGGCACGTTTGAAAGAATTTTCCAGATCAAAATTAATTGGACCATGTGTAATGAAAAACAAACAAACGTCAGAGGCGATCTCAGCGCAGATGTGTGTGTGTGTGTGTGTGTGTGTGTGTGTGGTGTGTGTGTGTGTGTGCGTGCGTGCGTGCGTGCGTGTGTGCGTGTGTGCGTGTGTTGTGTGTGTGTGTGTGTGTGTGTGTGTGTGTGTGTGTGTGAGGGGAGATGGAACCGGGAGAAAGGGCGCATGTTTTCGTAGGGGAAGGAGGTAAAGATTAAGAACGTTGTCTCTCTCTCTCTTCTCTCTCTCTCTCTCTCTCTCTCTCTCTCTGTCTGTCTGTCTGTCTGTCTGTCTCTCTCTTCTCTCTCTCTCTCTCTCTCTCTCTCTTCTCTCTCGTCTCTCTCTCTCTCTCTCTCTCCATTAGCTAACTTTAGTTTTGGTCTAGTTGCAAAGGGAGGCGGCTGCAGGCGGAAATCTAAACAAACCTTAAATATAATTAATAGCGAACCGCCAAGAAAACGTAGTCAAACGAATCACAAGACAAAACACGACGCGTTTCGACCTCTTTGGTCTTCTTCAGGCAAGACACAAAACGCCCATCTTGCGCTGAAGTGAATGAAGATAAGTGATTGCTCGTTCATTTTCGTTGTCCTGAGTGTTTTGTGTCTCGCCTGAAGAAGACCTAAGAGGTCGAAACGCGTCGTGTTTTGTCATGTGATTCATTTGTCTACGTTTTCTTGGCGGTTCGATATTAATTACATTTAAGATTTGTTTAGTTTTTGGTGTTTTTGACATTGCTTGCCATCGTTTCAGAATTCCAACTCTGCCGACGATGAACTGACATGTCGTTCGTGTGGTTTAGCAAGGGAAGATGAAGATCATTTTGGGCTGTGTTGTCCTGCGATATATGATCTCAAAACCAAGCTTTTTCAGCCAAAGTGTTTTACCGAACTATATCGTTCCAAGGCAGTATTACTGTTGTCGACAAGAAAAGGAACCGTCCCTCTCAAATCTGGCTGTATATATCTGTGAAGCACAGAAAAAAAAACCTCTTCAGTGATGTATTTTCATTACAGAGGTGAATTTCTTACATTATTTTAATTGTACGTGTATACCTTATTTTGTTTGTATGAATCTCTCCTCTCTCTCTCTCTCTCTCTCTCTCTCTCTCTCTCTCCTCTCCCTCTCACTCTCTCTCTCTCTCTCTCTGTGTGTGTGTGTGTGTGTGTGTGTGTGTGTGTTGTTGGTGAATATGTTCGTTTCTTATGTCCCAGCTTGTTGTGGTTCTAGCAATCTTGTTTGGATGTCTTTCGTGACCGGCTTGAATATAAACAATGCGTACATTCCTCCCCGCATGTTTCTCTATTCAGAGCCCTTTCTATCTGTCTGTTTGTCTGTCTGTCTGTGTGTCTCTCAATCTCAGTCTCTCTCTCTCTCTCTCTCTCTCTCTCTCTCTCTCTCTTCCTTGTCTCTTCTCCTCTCTCTCCTCTCTCTCTGTCACCGCCCATGTTCACCCTATGTCTCTATCTCACTGTTCAATTTCACGAGCGCGCGTGCAAACACACACACTCACACACGCACACACACATACACACATACACTATACACGTACGCACACGCACACGCACACACACACGCACACACACACGCACGCACCACGCACGCACACGCACAACACACACACACACACACACACCGCAAGGAAACAGCTGTATAAGCACATCAGAACGTTGATCAACAGAACGATACATCACCGTGACACAGCAAACGAAGCACATCAGAACCGTGAAACGCTGCACAAGTGCCGTTCTCCACCCCCCCCCCCCCCCCCATCTCACCCCAAACCCGGGATAAGAGTCGAGAGAGCATTATGGCAGTGACAGCGCAGTGAACACGCCTAGTAACCTGCTGTTTCCATCTGTTGCCTGTACACGTTACACACACACACACACACACACACACACACACACACACACACACACACACACACACACACACAAACCGCACATACACACACACCACATACATACACACGAGCACACCACATACACCCCCCACACACACACCACACGCACGCCACACACACACCACACAGCAGCACCACACACACACCACACACACACACACACACACACACACACACACACACACACACACACACACGTGCGCGCGCGCGCGCGCGCGCACACACAATATACACACACGCACGCGCATATACACACACATATATACACATACACACACGAGCGCGCGCGCCCGCACACACACACTTGAGCTGATCCAACCTACCCCTATCCCCCTCCCCCTTCCCCCCAGTCCCGACCCCAAACCGCGCCCTGCCCTGCCCTCCACCAGCCCTCCACAACCTTACACAGATTGTACGTACAAATATCGTTCGTGGCATCTGACACCTGTTGGGAGGGAGCGTTGTCGCCGTATATTGAAAGCTCATTAGGTAGAACGGGCAGGACTCGGTGTGGTTGTTGCTGCACTCGCTGTACAACAGTCGGCCCCACTTCTTCCTCTTCCCACGGTCAGTCAGCTCACCGCTACCTCACTGTGTTTCGTTGTCCGCGGACATGCTGCTGTGTTTTGATGCATGGGGACACGCTGATGTGGTGGAGATTAAAGGCCTGTGATATGGACGACAGAAGAGCAATGCTCTACACGTTGCAGTTTGCTACTGCTGTATACATGTATATTCCCCCGTGTAGCCTCAGCCTCGATCAATATGCGGACCATTAGTGCCATGTTTGTTATCACTACAGAAACCAATTTTGCGATGACTATATCTCATAATTTTGGGGCGAGAGCTGACACCCCGTTAGACAGGTAGTGGTCAAGTTATTAATTAAAAAGGTTTTGAAAATAACATTGGCATATTGTCGCTCAGATTGAACGTGGATACAGGTGTCAAAACTTCTGAAGGCCCGGTCTGACAGAAGAGTAGCTTGTGCGATCGAAATCAGGAAACAAAGCTCACTGTCTTTTTGTCTTTTCCATGAAAGCGAAGTTTAAAAGCCAGATTGAAGAAGACAAGACATGTCGTTTGTATTTAGCTTAGAAAGGGTTAACAGCAATAATCTGCAAGCAAGATAACGGCTTTCCATCAACCCACCAATGCGCAGAACGATAGTGCGCTCTTTGTAATCTCATCCTTTGCAAAAGCTGTTTTGTTTTCTGACAACAGTTCAAAAGTTTGCTTTGAACTTCAACGGGCTTACGCATGGAGTACCCCCCCCCCCCCCCCCCCCAACACACACACACACACACCTAAGTGCGATCATATCCAACTGGTCTAAACGATCGTTTTTCTACTCTTTACTTCATCGCATTTAAACACTGGTGTTGAACTGGCGTCAAAAGGCGATATCCAACGTAGGAATAATGGATGGTTTGAAAGAATAAAGCTCTCTGCAGCGCGTCGCGTCCAAACCCAAACGAACGAACAGAACACTACACAGCATACTTCAAATTTATGATGGATTTTTCCCGCCGACAGGGTTCGTGGCGAACAGTGGAGCTGGAGCAACGGGTGTGAACATTTGTCACAGGAGGGAACGGACTTATAACGCCAAAGCCTTGACGAAGTGAAGGCTTTTGTCGAACGGCACGGTTCCCTTCTGAAAAAAACCCCACACACATACAGTTGGAGATGGTGGTGTGCCGATTCAGCAGACAGAGACAACATAGATTCATAGTGGTGTACTAACACTACAACTGGAAACTACAAAGAGCAGTGAATAACTGGCTTAGTAACTGTCAACTGCATAGATCCAACTGAAAAACGGTTTTTTTTTTCAATGTATACAAGGATACCCGCGCAGCCACTGTGAACTGTGACCTGACAGAGCGATTGACACGTACGTGCTTGACGATGACGGAGTGAACTGGACAATAACTCTCCTACTGGCACGTGCAGTAAGCAGGGTGATTTGACCCGTGAGGTCCAGCGGCCCGTGCCTGCTGCACCATGTGAAGTGAGCCGTGTCCAGTTGCTGATCACCATGGAGCCTTCTGAGGGGGCGGCGTCTCCGCCGGAGCAGTTGCCGCCCGCGTCTAGGGGACAGCTTTTCTTGAACTTTCTGTTGAAAATTTTCGACAGGTAAGACTAGGAAAACGCATTAACTGGCGATACTCTTCGTTTTTCAGAGAGAGAGAGAGAGAGAGAGAAGAGAGAGAGAGAGAGAGAGAGAGAGAGAGAGAGAGAAAAGAGAGAGAAGAGAGAGAGAGAGAGGAGAGAGAGAGAGAGAAGAGGAGAGAGAGAAAGCAACGTAAAACTTTATGCATTCAGTGCATTCGTCAATTAATTTGGCTTTCCGTCAAAAAGTAAAATCGAAAAAAAAAACATCCCCCCCCCCCCCCCCCCTCCCCAGTACATGCCACTGACGAAACTGAGAATTTTAATCGAAAAATATCATTTAAACTAATGTGTGTGTGTGTGTGTGTGGTGTGTGTGTGTGTGGTGTGTGTGTGTGTGTGTGTGTTCATTTGTAGTGATTTCTTATTTCATAGATTCTTTTTCTTTTCCTTTAATTTTTGTTCCTATCAAATCGAATCTCTACGAATCACTCGATAAGGGTAAGAATGACAACAATTTTTTTCATTCATTTACATAATTAGGAAACAAGGTTGGCAAGTGGTCTTCCTATGGCAAGAATGTTTATTTGTTATTTTTTCTATAGAAGTGAGAAAGGGTGATAATGGCCATTCTCCATAAGTATTTTGTGCCTGGCACTTAAGTAGTAGTTACAGCACTGTTTATGTCTTATCCTGAACAATGTGCATGCGTGTGAATGCATGTGTGGTGTGTGTGTGTGTGTGTGTGTGTGTGTGAGTGTGTGTGTGTGTGTGTGTGTGTGTGTGTGTGTGTGTGTGTATGGGGGTGGGTGCATGTGTTAGTGTGTCTTGGGTGTTTGTGTGTGCTGGAGAGAGGGGGAGAGTGGAGGGGGGTGTAGGGGATGATCATGTTTATCTGCATGTATAATTTCTATGTTTTTATATGTATGTTGGTCTTGTGATGTTATAGTTTATATGCCTTAATCTTATGTTGGTCTTGTGATGTTATAGTTTATATGCCTTAATCTTATGTTTGGTCTTATGATGTTATAGTTTATATGCCTCAATCTTATGTGTTTCCTTTCTTCTCTTCATTCTTAAACGTTTGGCTTTTACATTGTAATGGGCGCCTGGAGCCTCACGAGGACAGGCGTCACTTTTTCTGAAAATGAAATGAATTATTATTATCATTATCATTATTACTGATTGAGAACACTGGCGTGCTCGCACATATGCCACACAAGCTCTCTCTCTCTCTCTCTCTCTCTTCTCCTCTCGCTCTCTCTCTCTCTCTCTCCTCTCACACACACACACACACACACACACACACACACACACACACACACACACACACACTCACACACACACACATACGCGCGCGCGCACGCACGCACGCGCGCGCACACTACACACACACACACACACACACACACACACACACCACACACACACACACACACACACCACACACACTGACACTTAAATGAGCACTCTCACACACGCTCTTACACATATACATACACTTACAAACTTATCATACACACACACTCACGCACTCTTCACGCACGCGCGCGCGCGCTCACACATACATATACACGCACGTTTGCGTGCGTACCCGCACAACCACACAGAAATGCAGCCCCCCCCCCCCCCCCCCCCCCTTCCCACATACACACACACAAACACACTCATACTCATTTCTCAGACATACACTAGATAGATAAATGGCTAGATAGAAGATAGACAGACAGGCAAACAGACAGATAGACATGGATATATACATAGATAGATAAATGGCTAGATAGAAGATAGACAGACAGGCAAACAGACAGACAGACAGGCAAACAGACAGATAGACATGGATATATACATAGATAGTAGCTGCGCAGACCATGTTTCGACGAATATTATTTTACGACGGAGCGCTCGAAACATATGATACGTCAACAGTAGTTATCTTCTTTCCTATTATTGTAGTAGGAGATCCCTTTATCACTCCTGCAAGATCATGTCTGGAGAGCTAAGTTCTCTTCGAGTTCTGAAACAAATTGCCGAGTCGTATTTTGCCCCTCTCCTTTTTTCTTTCGGAGAAGTGACTTTTTGTAATATGTTTATGTGCAATCAACACACACATGAAGAAACGTTTGTGTTGTTGCTATCCTGATTTGTTTATTTGTTGTCTTTTTTTTTACCGCAAAGGGGGGTTGTGTGTGTGTGAAAGGATTCAATTCACGCTGGGGCATTGAAAGCCTGACCAACGCGTTGGTTTATATGTAGCAATGTGGGTCATACATGCGTTGGGTCAGGCAGCTGTTGAGTCTAGCCCATAAGATTCTGTTCCCAGCTTTAGTTATTCATTTACTTTTTTGTATTTTAGTTTTGACCTCTGAGCATTATGATCTCGCGGCTTGACCGATGTGGTGTTGAAATGGTGGAACATGCCGGAATAGCTCAGTTGGTAGAGCGCAGGACTGGTTAATCTTGGTGATCCTGAGGTTGCGGGTTCGAATCTCCGTCGGGCCGTTTCAGTACAGCCCCCCCCCCCCCCCCCCCCCCCCCCGGGGGGTTAACATTGGTTCTGACTCCACTTCCCATACAGTCCTTCGAATGAGATTATAAACCGAGGTTCCGTATGTGTGTGAACGCACGCATAACATCTTGCCCACACGTAAAATCCCATCACCAACTTTCGGAAGAGACGGCCAGTTTGGCCGTTTGTATAGATGACACTTTACACAAAGCATGCACCCTGAGTGAGAAATTGAAAGAATGAAGGAAGTAAGGAAATTAAGTGAACAATATTGACTGGGTGACACGGTAAACGACTGAATGAAGGGCCTGCTGGCAGCTCTTCAGTCGGCACTACCCAGGTAGGCAGTTCGTTGTGTAAACGTGAGTGTGGATTGTCAGAACCTTTGGCAAGGCGCTATATAAATGCTATGCTATTACTATTATTGTTGTTATTACATATTTCGTAAAGATCCTGTTTATGACCTCTCGCCTGTTATGACACCATTTATCTTTAACATATCACAGATGAGATGGATTCAGAGCGGGGGAAGAGCGGAATCAGAAACTACATTGTTTGAACTTTATCTTTGTGTTTTGACGCTGTCTCTTGAAATGTAACGGACTCAAAGTTTTTTTTTTGCTTGTTTGTTTTTTGCGGGCACTAGTGCGATCGATAGAAGTTTAGGAAATTTGGTGAATCGGGTGGTGTGACACAACACACACACACACACGCGCGCGCACGCACGCACGCACGCACGCACGCACGCGCACGCACGCACGCACGCACGCACGCACGTACGCGCGCATTTATAGACAGATAGATATAAATAGACAATACGTAGATAGACAGACAGATAGATAGAAAGATAAACAGACAGACGGACAGATAGGTAGATAGTTCGATCGATCGATAGATAAATAGTATCTTCTCCCTCTTCTTCTTCTCCCTTAACTGGGTGAGAGTCTTTGGGGCTCCACACTGAAGAACAATTCACCAGACTCCTCCAAATTTAGTCGGTTGTTATGCCAAGGCTTGGGTCTCTGCAGGTGTTTTCCCCGGCCCTGTCCATTCTGAAATGTCGTCCATCCATTTGTGTGTTTGTTTGCTTGCTGTTTTGGTGTTTCCCTCCGTCCCCTCCTTCAACAGTTTCCTGGATGATTGTTTCAGAAAGGCCAATTGAATCTTGTTACATTGCCATACCAACGCAGACTTCTTTTCTTAACTGATGTCAGAAGATATTCACATGGTCCGATGTGCTGTCTGATAGTCGGTCGGACTTGATCACTGATGATATGACCAGTATTCTCATGTTTTGTATCTTGTGGTACCACTGCATTTCCTTGACTTTGATTTCTTCTTCCGAGATCCTCTACATAAGGGACATGTCTCGCATGCATACAGGAAGAAGGAATGAACGGTGCACGCAGGAGCTTGATCTTGTGTCTCATGGAGACGTTATTGTTCTTTCTTTCATACAGGTTTTTAATCTAGACAGCACTGATATTGTCTTTGTTATCCTTGACACGATTTCTAGTTTGGACCCTACTTGCTAAAGATGAACCCCACGTTAGCGAATTGTTGAACATTTTCTAGCTTTTGTCCCTGGGACTTAGTTAGTGTTGATGGTGGTGTTGTGGCTGGCCATCACCTTAATCTTCTAAACGCTGATTTCCATGCCACACCTTGACGCTTTATTCAGTCTTCTAGCAAACCTGGCGACTTCTTGTTCACTGTAACCAGCAATCAATGTCATCTGCCAATCGATGCTTCGTGAAGGTTCTTCCTCCAGTGCTCGTTGTGCTGACATGACCTTTAAGTGCGTCAGCCATGATGCGTTCTTGGAATTTCTTGAAACGTGTGGGAGATAGAAGGCGGTCCTGGCTAACTCCAACTGAAGTATGGAAGCACTCCCCAGAAGCATCCTGTGCCAGCACTGCACTGATAGTTTTTATGTACAGCTGCTGTACGGTGTTAATTGGTTTGTGGCCAATGTTAAGTTTCATCATTACGACCCATAGTACTTGCAGCAAGACTCTGTCAAACGCCTCCTTGAAGTCTATGAAGAAGTGAGTAAAACTCCCTGTCGTGTTGGGGATGCTTTTGGTAAAAGGCAAACGCAGTAAAGATCTGTTGCGATGGTACTTCTGTCTCAGCGGAATCCAGCCTGTTCTTCGGTAATAACAATATCTGCTTGCGGCTGTAATCTGTGTCAAATGATCTTGAGCAATACGTTGTTAACATGGCTGATCAGACTGATAGTTCAGTGGTTCTGGCAGTGCTAGAGGTTACGTTTCTTTGGAAGGATGACGATTAGCGAATTGAGTCAAAGGTATGGGTCTCCCTCCAGTGTGCCAGATTTTATGGTAGATGGCTGTTAGAATATTAATTACTGCCTCTCCGCCTGTCATGGACAAAAAAAAGAAAAACCGAAATCGTGGTCAGTCGCCAGCCAGTTCAATTGGACATAAGTCCAAACTCAAACATCCTGGTTTCCAGGCAGACGACTTCATGTGTCGCGTCAGCCAATTAGGCATGGCGGGGAGGCTATTTGCTAGCCCTTCACGGAGACGGCACCGTCCCGCAGACAGACTGAGTGGCTTGACCGACATCTCAATAGGTCTGGCCAGACGGATCTCTGCGTCTAGGTCAGACTGATACAGCTAATTTGCAAGACCAGTGCCCACAGTTAAGTCGGACGTCGCCCTGGTTAAAGTAGGAAGGGGGAGGTATTGTGTAGTGGGGGTGAAACCAAGTTAATTAATTAAATGACCCATTGACCACCACAGAGAGCAAGGCCGGTAGGTGTGACTTTGACGATTTGCATGTCCAATGAAATTAGAGGGGAGGTAACCTCGGTACAAGGCGGGAAAAAATACTGACCAATGGTACTCACCCTTTTGACACGTAGGAACAGGATAAGAAAGCTAGGGGAGTGAGAGAAGGGAGAAGAAAAGAAGAGACAGAGAGAGAGGTTCTGGGAGTAGGCTCTGCACGAGAGAAAAGCAGAGAGATGAGAGGAGGAGTGAAGAGAACCGAGTTGAAGCATTAGCACCATATAGAGTCTGCAGGGGAAGGACCAAGGAGAGATGTGAGAGAGAGTGAGAGAGTTGCTAATTGATGAAGAGAAAAAAAAAGAAAAAGGAAAAAAAAAAGCAACCATGTCCATTTGAAAGAGCAGACCAGAAGAGAGAGAGAGAGTGCAATGCGTTAATGCAGGAAGAAAGAAAGGAGAACAGATCAATGTCTGGTAGTCACTGTTCAATCTGAACCGGGGTTCGACCTCATACCTGGCAGTGCCACTTTCATCAGACAGAACCACAGGCCAACGCCAGTAACCTGACCAGCGCCAGCGGTCCAACCTGACCAGTGCCAGCAGTCCAACCTGACCAGTGCCGGCGGTCCAACCTGACCAGTGCCAGCAGTGGTGTCGTGACTGGTGTTTGTGAAAGTGACAGTGAAAAGAGAAAAAAAGAAGAAAAGGAAAGACAGTGATTCGTAAATAGTTTAAGATCACCTGGCCAGGTAAAGTAGAAAATCTATTTATACCCGGTTAGTTATGATGATTTAGATAAATGGTTTTGTGAAGTTCAAGGAAAGAGAGAATGTTTTATTTTGTTTGACTCCATGCGCATTGATGTTTTCTTCCATGATTATGTGTAGTAAAGTTATAGACTTTACTAGTGGTTTGATTTGACGAATGCATGATATATGAATGAGATTGTAAGGAAGCTGTGAGTGTGTTTGGGCTGTGCGCTAGTCCTTCCTCCACTGACATACCCCGAGGTTGACACCGCCATGTTCAAGAGCTCTGTAGGGATGTAGTCGATGCCTACAGCCTTCCTTCATCTCAGCAATTCCACTGCAACTGCGAGGTCTTCAACGAGTATGGAAAAGTCATGCTCCACTGATGAATCCTATACTGTTAGCACACCTGGATCTCCTGTGCCAGTCCACCACCATTCTATTCCTTTTTGTCTGAGACAGTTGCAGTCTTTGTCCTAAATGGTGCTGACTTTGCTTTTGTTTGGTCAGGATTTTGTTGTTGTTGTTGTATCTTACAGACTTCCTTAGTGACGTTGTTGTCCAGGGATCATTTAATATCCGCACATAATTGCTTCAGTCCAGCTTTCCTTTGCATTCATGTCTTTGCAAATCGTGTTTTTTAGCGCTTTACTTCTTTCACTCGGTCTTCGCGCGCTTATTCAACATGCGCACGCACGCACGCACGCACACACATCTCAACATATTTATTTCAGGAAAACGTGATGAACACAATGAAAACTAGGCAATTCATCTCCTGAAGACAAAAGATAACAAAATCATCAGGGCAACCATGGACATAGTCAGCACCAGAAGGCTTAGGCATTTGCTCAAAAATAACGAAAATGCAAACAACTAGGGGCCTTACAGAGATGAGTGCCCTTTTACCAACACACACTCTTAGAGTCCATGCTCTCTCTCTCTCTCTTTCTCTCTCCCACTCTCTCTCTCCCCCCCCCCCCTCTCTCTCCCTCTCTCTCTCTCTCTCTCTCTCTCTGATAGAATAATAATGATAATATTAGCCAAGATTATTCGTGATTATATCATTTAACATGGGGAAAACTCCTGACCACCAGAAAGCAGACAATTTTTATCACCGGATGAAAGTCAGAGTTAAGAATGCAGTGTAGGCCTACTTGGTATCACTATAAAAAATATTAAATATGAATAATGATGTTGCATGCAAAACCCAGCAAACAAATAATAATGGAGATACGTTATTCATTTT
Organism: Conus ventricosus; assembly: GCA_018398815.1. Classification (NCBI taxonomy): domain Eukaryota; kingdom Metazoa; phylum Mollusca; class Gastropoda; order Neogastropoda; family Conidae; genus Conus; species Conus ventricosus. The sequence continues at coordinate 77,570,163 of CM031601.1, read as the reverse complement.
AGTATTCTGATAGAACAAACATCAACATCTTTCCGCAAGCATCACACACACACACACACACACACACACACACACACACACACAACACACACACACACATACACACACACACACACACACACACACACACACACACACACACACACACACACACACACACACACACACACACACACACACACACACACACACACACACCACACGCACGCACCCACGCATGCACGCACACACACACACACACACACACACACACACACACACACACACACACACACATACACGCACGCCTCTCTCTTTCTCTCTCTCTGTCTCTCTCTCTCTCTCTCTCTCTCCTCTCTCTCTCTCTCCTCTCTCTCTCTCTGTCTTAAGGAGGGGCAAGAAATGGGCGAGAGTTTGCAAGATTATTTACGGGCTCTCTCGCTTGCGAGATAAAAAAGAAAAAAGCCCGACAATAGTAACGTCATGTGGTTGGTGCACGAAAAGCGGTAACGTTCTCTGATTGGTGCGTAAAACGATCAAAACGCTGACCCTCCAACAACAGGCAGAGTAGTCCCCGCGCTCAGTTCGAATTTTCGTCTTGCGCCCGGCTCTTTGCTCCGCACGCATCTTGACATCACTGCTAGCCTAGCGTAAGCTAACCCACTCGCGAGTCCTCGTGCCTAGGAAACTCTTCTCTGTTCATCATTGGCGAAGGGACAGATCAGCAGCCATAGAAATGAGTTAAAAATCGGTCTGTCAGTAATCAAGGACGCTATCCGATACGGCGCCTTTCCGTTCTGTTGAGAGTGAAGAGATCGGGTGAGTTGAGAGACTTAAACCAGGAAGCAGACAGACGAACAGCAGCATCCGCGTAGTAGTGGTTAGTGTCGCGGATCGCGGTCTGGGAGAGTCGTCGGTTCCAGTCCAGTCGGATGCGTTCCTCTGTCGGGTGTTTTGTCGCCGGCCGACACCAACACAGTTGTCGATGATGCTGTGAACTCAAGTGGGGAAGACTGGAACCCCGCTGTCGAGTTTTATCCACTTACTGGTGACGTCTCTGAGAGGGCTGTTAAAATGCCCTGACCAACACATCAGGTGTCTTTGTCTTCCGGGCCTGGCCAACCCCGGGACGATGACATGGGAAAAAAAGCGTAGGCTAAAGCCAGACGTGTAGTATGTAATCGAAATCAAACTGTATAGCATCATGTATATAGTCCTTAATGATCATTACTCTGAAAAAAAAAGAAAAAAAAGAAGCAAACTAAGTGCTGAAGAGTTGACAGACATCCTCCTCCCCTTCCAGTCCCGTCCTCCGGCAAAATCCTTTTCTGATTTTTTTTCTCCATAGATAACACAGACACGGGAATGCATAGATATCTTTCTTTTTAATCAAACACGGCGTTAAAAACGGGTGTGCCACACGCTATGTTGTAGTGTAGTTTAGAAACGCCAAATATTGATTTTTGGTTCTTTGTTTCTTAGCAACAAGGGAATATAGAAATGTTTTATGACATGGAATACACACACACCATTCTTCAAAACTCGAAACATCCAAAGTTAGAAATACGTGTACAAGAGTATCAAAAATTGAAAAATCGCCGTTTCAAAATTTTGTGCGTATGTAGGTCATTCAGTGTGACCTTAAGTATCTTCATGCTGTGCACTTTGGGATGAAAAAAAAAGTGCTCGCTTGCATATAAAAGGAACTACACCATACTTCTGGACAATGTAATTACCTTCTGATCTGAAATCATAAGTGGAAATAACTGAACTGGTTCATATCTGCAGCCATTTTCTCGTTCATATCAACACACTTAGTTCTCACTGTCGGAAGTGGCAAGTGGCGAATGTTTCCATTGTAAAGTTGCTTCGTTTCAAACTAATTTTACTGCAAGACATAATCCTAGGTGTTATGTTATGTTGACTACCGTTATCAACGATGCAAAATCACTTGAGGTTCGTGGCTGACAGTAGGCACACTGTGGAACACCCTGGAACAAATCGAGAGCGTTTTTACTCTCGGACATTTGTTTGAAGTCTGTACGCGCAACAGGTGTCGTGTTACTTCAAACGATAAATATATAATATGATTTTTGTTGGTCACTTCAACAATACGAATGAACAAACTTTAAAATATATTTTATATTGTCGTTACATGTCTCGGTGTCATTTTGTTTGAATAAATAAACGGTTTTTGTATTCGCGATCAAAACAACAGCGATTTCCTGTATTCATAAAAGCATTTTTTTTCGCTGCACGCCTTTCAAATTACTAGAACAACGTAGTGGCTAAAAACAAATAAAGCGTTAAATTAGACTTGAATCACGTGAAACTGATGGTCAGCTAAATCCTAGAAGGACGATTTTCGATATTGTGACCCTACGGCCACGACAGACAGACTGTGAATCCCGGCATCAAGTCAGGTGTAGAGCCAACCCCCAGACTATCTTATTCTAGACCATGGTACAATTGTAACACAGCGAACTTCAAATGTTGCATTTTAAATGAATTCCACTTAAATGGCAACAAAACACACAGTGTGCCGCCACGTGCAAAATTTTCGGCGGCGCTAACTCGATGACTTTTGATTGATCAGGATCTCACAGACGGGAAAAGAACTGGTTAATTATGAATTGAACTACGGACCTACTGGATCTGTAGTGTTGCAACATGTTTGAAATTAACCTTCGGCAATCTGTTACCAGATTATTGTACAGTTTCAGCAAAAATTAAGAACGAAACCATGTGACAACCGATCCCCCCCCCCCCCCCCCCCCAAATACTCAGTAACTCCAAGAGCTTACGATTTAGCGAGGAAAAAAGGTGTTAGACACTGTTTCAAAGTCTTGATGCATCAAGAACGTTACATTTAAAAGCACTACGTTTGGAAATCCAGACATGCTAGCCTTGACATATTGTATGGCATACATAAACATGAACACACACACACACACACACACACACACACACACACACACACACACACACACTGCGCGCGCGCGCGCGCTAACACACATAAACACACACGCACGCATACGCACGTGCTCTCTCCCTCTCCCACACATGCGCACACACACACGCGCGCGCGCGCGCACGCACGCACGTACACACGCACCCACGCACGCACATACATACACACACACACACACACACACACACACTAAAAGTAAAGGTCAATTTAAATGCTGAAAACATCGCAACGTTTAACAAACAAACATCGCAACACTTAACAAACAGCCCCCCTCCCTCCCCTCTCCCCCATTTTCCTTCCTATTCCCATCTTAACAAAACATCAAACAGCAAACAGTGGAAGGTTTGAGCATCTGAGTAAACGTTCTGACCGGTATCAACGGACCAACGGTCCGTGCAAACACGTCGTGTCATCTGTTTCGATCCTATGTGATCACGCTTGTTTTCGGCGAACGTTACATACCTCATCACTAACTCGAATGTTGGCTTCAAGTCCATCCTATGATTGTCCTTTTCATTCGTTTCAATGGAAACGATGTGTTAAAAAAAAAGAAAAGAAAAAAAAAGAGGATGGATACGTGTATAGATGGGTGTTTAAAGACGGAATATGTAGCTTTGGACTGTGGCTACGTACTCTGATAGTCGATTATATAGGCTATAAGAAATGTGACTGAACGAAATCTTTTCGAGAAGAGCGCACAAATGTTGAAATAAGCACGATCGTTTGTTTTCAAAAGTCAATAGAAAACGCAGTAGAGCAGTAAAAGGCAAACCAAAACTATGCAAGCACTCCCTCTTCCCGATCCCACATCTCGCGTCTGACCCTCACCCTAAACAGCGAACGACCTTAGCAATAAAGAACCTTAATGAATGAATAGTAGGTAAATGAATTTACTTAAGAATGAAATGCTGAACAGTTAAGTAGTGGGGGGAAAACAAGTGCAGGTTAACAATTCTTCCATCATTATAGAAATGACTTGACAAAGAATGAAGAGAAAGAAAGGAAGAAAGTAGCGATCTCAAAGGACTCTATATGCACGTGGTATTTGTTATGTTGTTGTATCCATTGCTATCCAAGAGAGAGAGAGAGAGGGGAGAGAGAGAGAGAAGAGAGAGAGAGAGAGAACAGAGACAGAGACAGAGACAGAAGAGAGAAGGACCGGATCAGTAACATAAGGGAGGCGGTTCAAAGAGGAGTCTGGAGGACCTTCCATCCTTCCGCAGTGGTAGGGAGGAGAGGGGGGGAGGGGGGGGGGGGGAATGCCAATTCTGACAAAACTATAATTTCGGATACCCAAGAGGGGTTTCCAGAAACCTCCTGATCGTCCGGACCAGGATTGAGTGTGTGTGTGGTGTGTGTGTGTGTGTGTTGTGTGTGTGCGTGCGTGTGTGCGCCGCGCGCGCGCGCCGGCTAGTGTTGTGTGTGTGTGTGGCGGTGTGCGTGTGCGGTATTGTGTGTGTAGTGTGTGTGTGTGTGTGTGGTGGTGTGTGCGTGTGTGTGTGTGTGTGTGGTGTGTGTGTGTGTGTGTGTGTGTGTGTGTGTGTGTGAGCGCGCGTGTGCGCACGTGCATGTGTGTGTGTGTGTGGTATGAGTGTGTGTGTGTGTGTGTGTGTGTGTGTGTGTGTTGTGAGAAGAGAGGTGAGAGAGAGAGAGAGTCTGAGTGTGTGTGTGGTGTGTGTGCGCGCGCGCGTATTTTCATGTGTATGTGTGAGCGCGCGTGTTTCTCTGTGTTTGTGTGTGCGTGTGGTGTTGTGTGTGTGGTGTGGTGCGTGCGCGCGCGCATGTGTGGGGTTGGGGTGGTGGATGGGGCTATGCTTAGTGGTGTGTGTGGTCTGCGCGCGCGCCTGTGTATGTGTTGTGTGTGAGTGAGTGAGTGTGAAGTGTGAGTGAAATTATGTGTGTGCGAATGTGTGTGTGTGTGTGTGTGTGGTGTGTGTGTGGTGTGTGGTGTGTGCGTGTGTGTGTGTGGTGTTTGGGGCAGTGCGTGGTGGTGTGTGGGAGGCTACTGCCTAATGGTATGTGTGTATGGGGAGGGGCTGAGGCTATGTTCAGCGTTGTGTGGGGAGGCTATGCCTAATGGTATGTGTGTATGGGGAGGGCTGAGGCTGTGTTCAGCGTTTGTGTGGGAGGCTATGCCTAATGGTATGTGTGTATGGGGAAGGGTGAGGCTGTGTTCAGCGTTGTGTGGGGAGGCTGTGCCTAATGGTATGTGTGTATGGGGAGGGCTGAGGCTATGTTCAGCGTTGTGTGTGGGAGGCTATGCCTAATGGTATGTGTGTATGGGGAAGGGTGAGGCTGTGTTCAGCGTTGTGTGGGGAGGCTATGCCTAATGGTATGTGTGTATGGGGAGGGGTGAGGCTGTGTTCAGCGTTGTGTGTGGGAGGCTATGCCTATGGTATGTGTGATGGGGAAGGGTGAGGCTGTGTTCAGCGTTGTGTGTGGGAGGCTATGCCTAATGGTATGTGTGTATGGGGAAGGGGTGAGGCTGTGTTCAGCGTTGTGTGGGAGGCTATGCCTAATGTATGTGTGTATGGGGAGGGGCTGAGCTATGTTCAGCGTTGTGTGTGGGAGGTTATGCCTAATGGTATGTGTGTATGGGAGGGGCTGAGGCTATGTTCAGCGTTGTGTGTGGAGGCTATGCCTAATGGTATGTGTGATGGGAGGGGCTGAGGCTGTGTTCAGCGTTGTGTGGATAGGCTATGCCTTATGGTATGTGTGTATGGGGAGGGCTGAGGCTGTGTTCAGCGTTGTGTGGAGGCTATGCCTAATGGTATGTGTGTATGGGGAGGGTCTGAGGCTATGTTCAGCGTTGCGAAAAAAAGAAAACTATAGTTTTGCGTGAAACTACGGCGTGAATATAAACAACTCTCTCTCTCTCTCTCCTCTCTCTCTCTCTTCTCGTCTCTCTCACCACACCACACACACCACACACTCACACACACACACACACACACAACACACACACACACACACACACACACAGCACACACACACACACGAAGTAACGTCACAGCTCTCTCTCTCTCTCTCTCTCTCATCTCTCTCCTCTCTCTCTCTCCTCCCCCCCCCCCCCCCCCCCCCCCACACACACACACACACGTGAACGTCACAGAAGGAACTACAAACAAAACAGTGTGGCGAATGAGCGTGGGATTGCGCTTCCTACGGTTCAACCCCGCTCTTTGTTTTCATGTGGACATTGTGTTAACTCTCCGCGAACTCGAAGAACACGGTCAGTGTAAAAATATTCGCACATTACGTACTCAGCACAACAATGAGACCTTCATCAATCTCGCCCGTCTCTGTTCACAGAAGCCGCCGCAACAAGAGCAAGACAGCAGAGGCCAAAGTACTGTTCGAACAGGATGCCGTCGACATTGCCCTCACGGAAACAGCCGACCACTCACGAAATGGACTCGGAGCTCATGACGTCAGCCAAGGCGCGCGTGTTGACTTTTATGAAGCAGACGACACTTCGAGTCTGGCCAATTCCGAGCGATCCGACTCGGAAGAAGAAGGCATGGAGAACTGGGAGTAGCGGATTCAAGAGAAGAAGTAAGAAAGGGAAAAAGAGCAAAAACAATCTTGTCTCTTCATCGAGGCACGAGGAAAATTTAATCAAGCCGGCATCCAGACAAAATATTAATTCTCTCGAAACGAACGTTGCCTACAACACTGCACAAGAAAAAACACCAGGCTTAGCAAACGACAGTAAAAATAACGTGATGCCGACACCACCGACTGACATGCAGTTGAAAACCAGGGTACCCCTCATCGATGCGGCTGATACTCAACGTGAAGGCGTTCTTGATACTAGCGCACGCCTGACCGACTGGTCCATTCCGACTGGTGGTGTGACTCCTCAGGGCCGCTGAACGTGGAAAAACGCAAAACTGACCACTCAAAACACACCACCAAAAATTGACAGGGTAGCTCCCTGGCCTGCAAGAACGCGAACCAAGCAGACCTCACACTCTGGCAGCTACCATTTCTGGACTAAAAGCTCACGAAGAAGACACGGACTGGACCCCCGAGAGCCCGGAGTCGGAGACCAGAGACGCGGTAACGGACTCGGACATTGTGGTACCACCGGCATCAAAATCGCCTTCCACTGCAGATCCCCCCAACAAAGAAGAAGGCGCGGCTACAGACGGGGTGCTCAGCCTCACTCCCGAAGCGGCCGCAAAGCCATGCTGCGGCGTAAGATCAGCAAGACCCTGCTCACGTGGACCTGGAGAAGTGCGACCCCGAGATCGTCGTGTCCCTGCTAAGCTGCCGTCCGTGCAGACGTTCGGCGCCTTGAAGAAGAACTGAAGACGAGCAGCAAGGACTGGATGCAGGTGTTCCTGGACCACGAGGGGCTGGAGACTCTCTGGACTGCATCGACACCCTGGGCAGCCGGAGGGTCACCCAGCTGTCGGATGCTCTGCTGCTGTTGGAGTGTGTGTCCTGTGTGAAGTGCGTGATGAACTCCAAGATGGGGCTGGAGCTGCTGGTGCAGAGGCCTGACTTCGTCTGTAGGCTGGTGAAAGGTGAGTGTTTTGTGTTGTGTGTGTGGTGTGGTGTGGTGTGATGTGGTGTGCTATGGTTTGGTGTGATGTGGTGTGGCGTGGTGTGGTGTGGTGCGGTCTGTTGTGTGTTGTGTTGTGATGTGTTGTGATATGATGGAACATGACGCGAGTGGTTCATTGTGATACTTTGTTGTTGTTGTCGTGCCCTGGCTAACAGACTCCAGGGATCATCCGAACAGCCAAAGTACTTGAACACTACGGTACAAATGCATCACTGGGAATGAGAACATTACGAGTGTGACCATTTCTGATTACCTTGCCACATGGGCAGCAACACTCCGACTTCGAGGGATTTTGGAGACTGATAACATTATGCTAGGAGCTTGTCACGACTGAAGATAAGATAAGATAATGTTGCTTATAGTCCAGCCGACCGCAAAGGGCCGCATCAGGGCTGTCACCACGTTACACGACTGCATAACTATGCAGAGCATAACATCTGTATGTAGCCTTGGTGTTCTAGCCTATGTCAACTGGTCTGACACAGCCTTAAGCCAAGGCGTTATTGTGATACGACGTGTCATTATGTGATGTGATGTGGTGTACTGTGCTGTGGAGTGACGTGTTGCATGCTGTGACACGATGCGGTAGAGCGTGATGGGATGTTGTGTCCTGAACTGTAACCTGTTGTTTACTTTGTATTGCGTTGTCGTAAATTGTATTAACTTGCATTTTGTCGTTTGATTTTGTACATTGGTTTGTGCTGCACTGCGTAGATTTGTATTGACTGTCATTGAATTGAATATTGCTCCAAGGCCAGGCCACTGTTTAGTAGATTGATGCACTCCGTTTGATAAATTGATATATTTTTCTTTACTTTATAGACCAGTTAGTATTGTACAGTGCTATGTTGTGCTGTTTTGTTTTATATACTTGTCTCTGCATTGTAGTGCGCTGTACCAAATCGTGTGTTTTTCCTTAACTTGCATGCTTTGCCGTGGCTTTACGTTCGCCTGTTTTATATCATTGTGGCCAACTCCATCGCATGAATATCTCCGCACCATGTTATACCATCATAATGTTCAATGTGTCACCTTGTGGGTAATGTCGGTCCTGTGGCCTCGTTCTGTTTTGCCTTGTGCAGTCTCATATGATTAGGTATTGTGTTGTGATGCCACGTGTTACACATTCTTCAGTATACCAAACTGCACTCTGTAGTGTTGCACAATATGTCTGGACAAAACACTGATTCTTCCGATACACAGGAAGTGCACTGATTTACAAATTACACGATGTATTCTTTGCTCGTTGTTGTGTGCATCAAAGTCCACATGATCGTTGTTATAAGTGTAATTAGTTGTTACCAGTTTATCATCGTCCCGGCTGTTAATCGGGAAGGTAGAAATAGCCATATCGTTAGTCAGTTTGGAAGGCAAAATCTGTCATCTTGATAACTGAGCAGGTAGAAACACCCATTCCGTTTATCGAGAAGGTAGAACTGGGTATCTAGTCAACTAAGAATTGATGCAGAAGGTAGATATGGTTATTGTGTTAACTGAAAAAGGTAGAAACAGGCATTTTGTTTTTAAAAGATAGAAACGGCTATGTTGTTAATTTGGAAGGTAGAAACAGAAATGTAGTTAACTGGGAGCGTGAAAAAAAGGTAGAAACAGTCATCGTGTTTACTGTGAAGGTTGGAGAAAAATTGCTATCACCCAGTTTCACCTAGATCGTTTCACCGAGAGGAAATTCTAATCTGCACTTCAGTGATCTCAGTCAAAGGTGTGTGACTGGCTGTCGATGGAATGTCAGTTTCCCAACCGTCTTCATCCCAGTTCTCTTGG
>CM031601.1:77545858-77550858 GCA_018398815.1 Conus ventricosus | reverse complement strand
GCACAAAACAACCGGCCAGGCATATTCACAACTTTACACTTTTTGGATAATATATATACTGTACAACTGAAGCTTTTATAATTTTATGGTGTTTATGCATAATTGGGGGTGTTTATTAAAATTGTTTTTTATTCAAGCAGAATGTTTTAAAGGTTAAACAACAACTGTGCTTTAAAGTACTTTTTAGTAGCTACTTTGTACAATATTTATATTAAAAACTTTAGCAAATTTAAACAGAAAAAAACACAACTTTTAATAATCATTTCGCTCACTGAACTATAAATAGATAATTTCTTTCTGTGGGAAGGATAATTATATTTTTTTGCCATAACTTAAAGGGGAGGATAATTACTTTCAAAAATATTTAAAAAAAACATTAAAATAATAAAATAAAAAATAAAATAATAAAAAATAAAAAAATAAAAAAATTTAAAAAAAAAAAAAAAAAAAAATTTTAAAAAAAAAATTTAAAAAAAAAAAAAAAAAAAATAAAAAAAAATTTTGTTTTAAATATTTTTTTTTTTTAAAGTCACCCTTAAGCCACCTCAAGTTCTTAGTTTAAGTTTTTAATCAGTACTTCTAAGTTCTTAACTCCGAGGTGTTCTCAAGTATCCTCAAGTCAATCTCTAAGTTCTTACTTATGTTATCCCAAGTTGTCCTCAAGTCATCCTCAAGTCATCCTTAAAGTCACCCAAGTCACTTCTATGTTTCTACTTAAGTCACTTCTAAGTTCTTACTCAAGTCATTCGCTCAATTCATCCTCAAGTCATCCTCTAAGTACAACTAAGTTTTATTAAGTTATCTTATATTATCAAAAAAAATACAATTTATGTTTTTATCTTAAATAGTAAAATGTTCTTAGTCTAGTACACAAAGCCTCCAAAAAAACGCGTCATCGTTGAGGATGTCTTGCTCAGCGTTTCTGCTTAGGTCTTAAGGAACGGTCTTACACCCAAAGAGCCATCCACATTGATTACAATTCTGGTCATGGAAATGTCTTTTATGACCTCTAGTCTTTATTTATTGACTTTATCATTTTATATACGCCATGATCTATTTTTTATTTAAAAATGTAAATATTACATTCCTTTTCTAATGGAGCAAAATGATGCTTTGTTATTGGCGGTTTTTGGCGTGCAGTTGTCTTTTTCTGTATTTAAACTGTCAGTTGTTTTTACTCTTCTTTCTTTCTGTTTGCCATTGTGTATATATTTTATAGCATAATAATGCCCCAACAGCCTGCAATGGCGCAAAAATCGGCACAGATTTTAAGTTCAATATTCCATGAGTCTTTGGGGGCCTTGATCACATGGAGTTTTTATAGATGGCATTGAATCAACTTGTTTGGCGCTGGCCGGTGTTATGTTGTCATAATGCTGTAACATTAATTTTTTTTGTTTGTTCCATCTGTAATTGTTTTCCTGCTTCAACACGCAGGATTTTTTAATGGTTCCCACCTGGTTCAGTGTTTTCTGATGATTTTCTGGCCTGGTTACTTTCTCCACCTGCTTCAGTGTTTTCGGGTTCTGCTGATTTTCCAGATCGTTCATTTTGACGGGAAATAAAATCTATATGATTAAAAGTTATTAATCCAATGATTAATGGCGCTAACTATGTTCCAAATCTATAGTATATAAATCCCAGCCTATAGAGACTCTATGGGACTTTGTTAAACTGGATATTTGCATTTAAATCATAGGTAAGATCTTGTTCAGAATCAATGGAGCAAATCTACTGACTAGTTTAGTGTACAACTAAGAACCGTTTTGCCCACACTTTTCACCATTTAGACCCAGCTGCGCTTCATACCTGTATGATACTTTTAAATGTCTTGTCGGCGACATCTGTTGAATCTGTTCAATGCTGTGAATTCAGTTCCGAGGAAACTGTTTGTTTTTCCACACGTGCCAAAGGAATTACACTCTCCGTTTGGGGCATAACAGCTTGGCCATCAACTTGGTCATTAATAAGTTGGGAGGTTTTAGGGCCGCCTTGTAGCTGTAGTAGATCATCACTGTTCATGTGTTTTTATTAAAATTTATAATTTTTTATTTAATAAAAATGAGCACCGAAAAAACTATTGCCAACCTTGTATACCTTCTGCTGTTATTGGGAGGACTAAGTGTAGGATACTCAATGCTTGGTAAAAGCTTGGTTAAGAATTAAAACCAGCAGATTTGGCCAACACTTAGGGACTTTGGTGGATTCAGCAAAGCTGATTGCTATCATTGCAGTTCGGTCTAGGGTGTGCACGAAAGATTTTCTAGTCAAGCTAGGAATAATTCATACAATATAAAATGTAAGAAAAAAAAATACATTTATAAATAATGGCTTCACTCGCAATAATGATAGGCGGCGCGCTTTTGTGAGTGAATGCGTTGCTTTTAGCGGAAGTAATTTGCATTTAGTAAAACTGCGGGGATTGACAGTGAGAGAAAAAGACATAACAAAGCTATGGAGGAACTAGCAGTGCACAAGACGCCTAATGAGAGCAGAGACTTCGAAGCAGTTAGTTTTATTAATGACACACTGAAAAGACCTGGGGCATGCAGCTTACATATGTTAAAAGGATGTTGATCAAAGCAATAAAACAATATTATCTGAGTAACAGGCAAACGATCCAGACATTGCCCCACCAAAATTCAGTGTGAATTTTATCAACCATCAGAAAACAAAAGATGCACGAAAATCGGGTTATTGTCGTTGGTATGACCGTTGTGTATTTTGTTGGCCATAATATTGGCTGAATAAAAACATGAACAAAATCTATTATCGCCCAATCGGATCATGGATGGGCATTCCAGCATTAAAAAGCCTAAGCAAGCAGCAGGAGTCAGTGAAAAATAAAACCAGCCAAAAGAATGGTTATCTAAACAAGCGATTTGGCAAATTTATTTACCAGCGCCCAAACGAATACAGAGGACCACCTTGTAAACACAACTCAAACGACCACCATCAAATGGAGCTTCTATATTGACCTTGATAGGATTAGACGAAAAAGATTTAAGTACGCACTACAGTCATTGACCATGGATTCAAAGATACTGTCTGGATGCGGAAGCCATTAACACAAAAGAGTGCTTTCTGCTGTTTGCTGTCGCTATACAACTGATATACCAACGAGGGCCACTAACTTACCCTCGCATGATTCAAGTCGATGATGGAAAAGAAATTTAAAGGTAAGTGAATCAATTATTGGTCTAAAACATAGGAGTTACCATTAAAAGAGGCATTCGGGAGTTCACAGATCACAGGCTTTAGTTGAAAACTTTAACAAAACAGTAGACCGAAAGACTTTTTTTCCTACCAGTATCACAGAGAGCTTATTGACAAATTTTCGCATACAAGGAACTGGGTTAGAAGACTTGCCCTCAGTTTGCGCGCAATGAATATGAAGAATTTAAAGGGCTTAAAGCCAGTACAAGGCAATCAAAAGAAAAAACACTAATGGTGCGAAGGAGAGGTCTTCATCCAGCAAACTATTACATTTGGATTGACAAGTAAGGTACCTTTATTTACGGGGGGGAAGAGCAGCAGGGGACACTCGCATCAGGGCAATGATCCGGTTTGGAGTGTTGATCCATATGAAATAAAAAGAATTGTAAAAATGAATCCGCCCGTGTATTATTTACGAGAAACTGACACAACAAAACAACCAGCTCCTCAAAGATCTTTTGTGAAAGAAGAACTGCAGATAATCCCACCAGACACAGTTCCAGTTGCTTAGTTAATTTACGTAAATATATTTGAGTTTAAAATGGAAGCTCAGAAGGAAGCGCAGAATGAAACAAGAATGGTAAAGGAAGAGACCTTGAAAATGATACGGGAATCATTTCATGCGTGTAATGCTATTAAGGAAACATTTTCGAGGATTAATCAATGCATGCTAAATCATCCAGATCACCTACAACTCAAACCCCAAATTGGGAAAAAGAATATCTTGAAATAATAAAAAAATTCGAACTCGTCAAGCAAACATGAGAAAAGATTTAAATGAATTGGATGAAGCTATGATTGATCTTATAATAAAAGTTGATGAAAAATATAAACCCCCTGTTTATGCGGTTCTCCAGTGCCCGATTGCATATGAAAACTCTGGATTAACAAACACCCGCTTTGTGTTTGTTCTATCTAATGACTTCTTTGTTACAACTGTTGTGTTGATCTCATGTAGATTAGATCGCAGTTTTACGTTGTCATGATGAAAAGTCTTATTGCCAAACAATGCTTCTTTGTAGTTGTCATGTGATATGTTTGACTGCACAACGCTGCGAGATATTCCCTTTGCTTTCTTAATGATTTTCTCCTGGCTCGAAATACTGTACATTTTCGATCTTAACCCCACATACTCCTTGATCACCTTTCCAGATAATTCATCCTTCATCTTTCCTAAAACCTTCTTATTAAGGATGAATGCAAAGGCGAATCTTTAGGGTAATCAGATGTGTCGTACCACCCGCATGCCCTTTAGCTACTTCGGTTTTCCATGTCTTTATAGATGTCGTCAGTAGGGATATCTATAACAAAACTATCTGTATCTGTGTAAAGTACTCTGGACTCAGGATACGAGGGCTTAAAGTAGTCATAAAGAAATTCTAACATCAAAAGCTTTGATAATTCTAAAACAGTAAACCCAATAAATACAGGTTTGTCTAATTTGACTTTCTTTTTTTTCATCATTATGCCAAAAAGCTGATCATGAAATCTTCTAAAGTCCTGATAATTAGGTTTTGAAGTTAGCTTAATTGCTTCGTTCTCTTTGGTGACCAATCTGACATCTTTACGCTTGTGCGGATTCTCCATAGTCTTTCCGAAACAGCTGTTGTTCATCAGCTTGAAAAAGTCTTTTTCTGAAGCATCTGTGGATTTAGTTCTGAGATCAGTGTTCTTCATGATGTATGGTTTCATGAACTGTTCTTGTAAAGCATTTTGCGATCGAATTAAATGCTTAAATTAAATGTAGAAGTGTATGACAGACATAATTTTTTTTGCAAGTAGGC
>CM031601.1:77541578-77544858 GCA_018398815.1 Conus ventricosus | reverse complement strand
TCTCTTCACACAGCAATAAATTACTTTTAGCGATCTGGCTGCGACGCTAAAACTAATTCCATAATTGTGTCTGCCCTGCTTCTGGGAATTTGTTGATGTGGAACTCACTCTTTCGTAATATATGATAATTTTGACTGATATCTTGTTGCTCAATCGCCTTGCTAATTAGGGTGCTTAACAACGTCAAACTTCTTACGAGATGTCAGAATGGCTGTATCTTTGCTTCGGTGTCTGGATGATCTTGGATAACGCGTTTGTAATATAAAAGTTAGTTCATATGAACATCTGTCTTTTAATGCTCCTTGAAAGTATGGGGCATGCGCTTGTAACAACTCTAAAATCTAAGGGAATGGATAAAAGCGATTTCCATACGCAAAATTTACAGCGCATGCTTTTGGTGGGTCTTTAACATCTGCGGCGTCTATTGTGTTTTAGTCCTTCTTCATTTTCGAATTCCTTGAAACGCAAGATCAGCCCTTTCATTCTCGGTTAGCCATAGATCAGAATAGGTTAAAATATGTCTGCATTGTTGCTAAAAGAAAATACTTTCTTGCCTTCCTCAAGTTTTACAGAACTATTTTCGTTAACGATTGCCCGTCCCAAATTCTGGACAATGTCCTGTTTGGGTCTGTTTATGATGCGAGTTCTATTTTGAAAGTAAGTCGTGCAGGAGCCTGGCCAATCACTTCACGCTCCTAGGTACGGAATTTGACAGTAAGAATGTTGATCTGCATCAATAGTAGATGGAGTATTTGGATCGTATTATTCCGTTTATTCTCCCTTCACGCCAAAGGGTTCTTTAGTCTTCTATGCGGGTCAAGATTCGAGCCATATGCATGTACATTTTTAATAAACAAAATAAAAAATTAATTTATTAAAGAAAAAACATGGCAGCATTGAAGATGACGATTATGATGTTTTTGATCGTGGGAGAGACATGGTGATTCCCCTTGGGGAGGCGGCATCGCTCGGGGCTCTCATTGGAATGATGAATTAGCAAGTAATCGGGAGAGTAAAGTCCCAACAAGTCGGTTATTCAATTTACAGAAAGTAAGGTCAGATCATTATACCAAAGTTTGGCCAGAACCTCCCGAATTTATAGACCCTAATGATTTGAAGTAATGATGACATTTGGGTTTGTAGGAGCGACCATGGGAAAACTTGTTTCAGCTGACACTAAAAAGACCCATCAAAGATATTTTTTTTTGCGTGGGTTCAATTAGAAATAGACTCAGTGTGAAAGATCAAAATCGGCCTTGCCTTGTTAGGCCAAAATTAAGGGCGGAGGCAGTTGCTAAACTTCAAACACACTGCAAGAACTCCCAACAGATAACCAAATGCAAAACATGGAACTTATAGAATTAAAATCAATCAGCAGGCGAATTAAATAAATAAATAGAAGCGGAAGAAACCGTTTTTCCAGAAGAAAACAGCGTTTTAAAGACTATACACGACCCACCGCTACCCATGCGAGAAGTAGCGGCCCTTGATCATGCTTTAAGAAGGATCCGAGGCGAATTAACAAACAATTTAGCAAAAATTGGTGAACTTGATGGCATATAAAAGATGAAAAAAGAAAAAATCGTTAAGGCTGATGACGCCAACTTAGGGCATGATATTAAAGAAAGAATAACCAAAGACTAACAAAGATCTTGAACAAGAAAGATCAGCAAGACTAGAAGTGACGACTACTAACCGGGACAATTACGACTCAAGTGAAATAGAATAGAGAAATATCCGAAAAATTTTATATGAAGACACCACCCCCCCCCGGAAGCGAAACGAATCCGAACGCTCGTTTAGAGAGCAAGGCGTCACTTAGCAGCGTTATAACAGCCTTAGGATTTGCAATTTGTACACTGGTGATGCTATTTCAGCGCAGGCGGTGGAGGCAAAGTTCAGTGCCTCCATCGCATCTCCTAATAATTCATGGGTAAAAAAACGGCTGGATCATTCTTGCGAGTATTAAAAAAAATTAGGCTGGTAAAGCTATAGACTCTTTGCCAGGTATATTAGGAGTATCGTTAGTGGCTTTGTCTACTGCAAGCACAGTAGTTGGCTTTCATGGCCCGAGACACTTATGGACATTAGTTCTTGTTAATAGTTGGGTTACTATTTAGTAAGATAAAGACCACTTATCCTTAAAGCAGGTAATCCAACAACAACGCTGTCTTTTCATATTCATGGTCTTCGCGAACAGAGTCCGCGAGCTTTGCTGAGTTCTTCATTGACTTTAGGGGTTTTGGACTTCGGGGATTGGAATGACTAATCTTGGGTGTTTTTTATGGTTAGTAATTTTACTGGCCCAGAACATTATGTCGTTTTTCCAACCTTTGTTCATTGCTGCTATAAGAATTTCTTTATTTTAGTTTATTATTGTACCTATCTGGAGTCTGAGGTCAGAAGGCAGCATGTATAAACCAGTGCTTACAGCTAAGTCTACTTTCGATCTTGGCGTATTGTTAAAAAAGGTTTGGTACTTTGAATGCTTGAAGGTAAATCAATGTAGGAATTAAAGGGCATCCTCTAAATTTGCTAAGTTATTGTTTTTTGCGCGTTCAATGCCAGTAGAAGGGATCAGTTATGCTCGATCTTGCTGTGCTTGTGAACCTAGCATACACCCAACGTATAGGGCGAATAGTGTCGTTTATTCGCTTCTATTCCCGCTTAGTTAGGCCCTTAGAAGATGTCTAAAAGATAAATGTGGGCCATGATGTTTTATGCTCTTGCTGTAGGGTACCCAGGCCTCGAAACAGTTTTGCCTGAAAAGAAGTTTCGAATAGGTGGATGCCGTCATAGTTATTACTTTCTGTGCGTTTTTTCAGCCCGAAAAATAAGGTCTCGCCTAGGGCCATGATTATGAGCCAACCTTTTGTCTAAAGCTGTCTTGATGGTTAATATTGAATTCGTTACAGATCCTTTCAAAAAGCCTTCATGTCTATTATGTTGCTAAGGATTTAAATGGTTTGTCCATTTGGCAATATGGCGCTTGCAATTAAGACAAAATACGTCAAGGTGTAATAAAAATGAAATCTGTACACTGACCTCACCAAAGGATCAATGGTGATTTAAATGATCTGCTTACGCCACTCCCAACCCAGTTGATGCGCCAAAAACCACCGCAAAGTTTAACTGAGTTCTGATAAAACGCATCGGATTTGAATAAACCACGCTTTCTTGTGTGGTCGGTTTCAATATGGGGGGGTTAAGATTATCTGCTTAATCGGCCGTACTCACCTTTTATGAAAACAGAGGACAGTCTGTTGGGTCACAGCAATGT
>CM031601.1:77519078-77529078 GCA_018398815.1 Conus ventricosus | reverse complement strand
AAGGCTTT
Organism: Conus ventricosus; assembly: GCA_018398815.1. Lineage (NCBI taxonomy): Eukaryota > Metazoa > Mollusca > Gastropoda > Neogastropoda > Conidae > Conus > Conus ventricosus. The sequence goes on along the minus strand of CM031601.1, from coordinate 77,529,070 downwards.
GTTTGCCCTTAGTGTGTGTGACTTCGTAATCTAGGAGGTTTCCCAACAGTCTGTGTGAGTTTTACCTACGACAACTGCAGCATGACTGAGGCATGTTTGTGTGCGTCCGGTGATTTGTTTACATCGCGATGGGAACTAGGAGTGTTTTTTATGGTGTGTTGAAATCGTCAATTCAGTGGAGACAATGAACTATAATGCGAAGTTTAGGTGAATCATTCGAAGGGTAATCCGGATTGTATTTTCCTTTGTGATTATTCGAAATGATTCGTGTGGCCCCTGTTAATAAGACCTTTTTTCCGAGGCGTAACTGAATGAGTTAGGGCTTCGCTCTGCTTTTTTACCATGTAGCGAAGAAGATTTTATGTTACTATGAACGATAAAGCAGTTCACAATAATATAACATCACCATACGTTACAATTCCAGATATTTGAGACCACATAATCAATATTAGGATCAAATGAGAGAAATAATGGCGTGTTCTTTATTTGGTAATAACAAGCTTCAGTAAAAGTGCCATGTTGAACTTATCATGCACCTGTCATAGTAAATGAACAAAAAGATAACACAAATAACGCACAGAGAGATACCAACTCGTGAAAGGGCTAATTTTAAGCACCCCCCTGCCCTTTGCCAACAACCACACCCGTTCCCATTCCCCTAGTCATACAGACACATTCTCCGGCTGCCACTGTCCCTAACCTATTTGGAGTCAGCTTGTTTGTCAGTCATTACCACCAGCTCTCCCGCTAACCTGACCTCACAGGCTTGACTCGTGTAAAGTAATACGCACATGCATGAGCAAAATAGGTAACATGCGTACCCCACCGAAGTTAATAATGTATAGACACACTGCGCCAGCAAATGTCTGTTTCAGGTCGCATGCTGTCCTGTTTCACAAAAGATAAATCCACAGGTGCAAAAACGCCACACTGTCATTCGGTCAGAAACAGAGAAGGACACATGGGAGAGCGTTGGCCTCCGTCATGGTCGATCGTTCCTAGACCCGCCCTTTGATCAGGCAACAAAAACACGTGTTAGTGGAAGGAAAAAAATAGGACAGGTCGGCAGACTTTTGTTTACTTATTAAAGAACAAAAAATACCGTGAACAGTTCGATTCATTCGTTTGAAAACATATTTTTTTTTTTTTTTTACACAAGAGGAAGTAATAGTAGCACGGACTGAAAGAGCTAATGCCCGTGTACTTCTTCCATAAAAGATGAGGGGGTAAAGAACGAATTCAAATGTTTATATCACAAAATGTTAATATTCCACGCAAAATTGATTCATACGTAAACCGTAACTACGGCGTTCATGTTCAGTGGAAGGTTGGTAATAATCTACTTTAATGGTTTTGGATCCGCCCTTGATCCAAATCCAGAGCACGATCCGTACCAAAATTTGATGGTTTCGTCGTTGATCGCATCGTTATGCCTGTTAAGTTCGGTTGAAATAGGTGCGGGCAGTTTTGTGTGCGGTCTCGCCGACAGACAACTAGCAAGTCAGCTGAGCTGTTTAAAGACAATTTTCTTGCGAAGATGAAAATATGGATTCCTCTTTTTCTGAAAGTTCAGTTTTCACCGCCTCTCATTCCTTAAGTTTAGTATATATATATATATATATATATAAGGGGTCGAGCACTATCAAAATCATTTTGGTATTTTAACCACACAATCATATATAATATATATATATATATATATATATATATTATATATATATATATATATATATATATATATACTGTGTGTGTCTCTCTCTTAGTTTAACGTTTTTGTAAACACTGTTAATGCTAGAACTGTATCTGGTATTTACTTTGCAAATGCAAAATTTTGTCAATGAAACTATGTAGTTTGTCCATAAAACTATATCAGTAAGAATGCTGGTACAATAGGACCAAACTAACTCGTGCTTTGGAGAATGTAAACAAAAAACAAGAGCATTATTCATTTTATCATGTAATACAGACAATAAAACCCAATCCGGAATATTCATGACCTGTGACAACGCCAAAACACGACTAAGCTGTCCTCTTCAATCGCACACAAGAAGCAAAAGCAAGGAATCCGATATCTTTGTCAGAACTTGAAAAAAAAACCACCATGTCCTGTGTGAATGAGACAGTACACTGACCTCCCTTTTCATGGAGTAGTGTACTTTGCTTGCAACAAAAATCATGATATCGCATTAATTTTCGTCTAGGGCCTGAATGCACAAATGCCCTTCGCGCATGGGTTTTTAAGGGTTATTTCAGAAACCTATTGCTTTTTGATATTCAGAATGTGGTTCCAGAAACATTGAGATTAGGAGAAACCACAGCGAGATACTTTTTCAACCTGATGATGAAAAACACATCGATAAAAAATGTTTTCTTTTTTTTTTAAATCTGCACTCAGAATGATTTACTTGTTCCTTTTCTTGTTCTTCTCTTCATTCTTCTCATAGTTTTTTTATTTTGTTTCTCTCATCTCCCTCACCCCCCCCCCCCCACTCGTCCTTCTGCTCCTTCTCCTTCTCCCCCCCCCCCCCTCTCTCTCACTTTCTCTCTCGTCTACTTTTATTCACCAAGACTGAATTAGATCGATATGTAATCATGGACAGGGTCAGCTGGAATAACAGGTGTGATCTTTCGCGTTAAAGTTTAAACATACCAGGTAAAGACAATTGCCATTTGTTTTCCTTCAGTTTGATTAGTCTACGGGTAAGTAAATTTAACTCTGAAACAACAGACTCAACCAGTGGTGTTGAGGTGAGAACTGTAATACGGTCTGAAACCGCCGTTGAACACCTACTCCCCACCACCTCTCCCCTCCATATTTTACTACGGTTCCATATTCGGATCTTGTAATGACGAAGTCCCCCCCCCCCCCCCCTCCCCTCCCCCTCCCGACAATAACAACTACAACAACAACAACAAACAAACAAAAAAAAACGAGAAAAAACCCACACAAAACACTCGTAATCGCATCGTCATGCAGCAGTACCAGTTTAACGAAGCAAGCATCACTGAGTGCCGACTAGTCCGTTTCCGCTGCCACCCCATCCGTAAGCCGTAGGAACTAACTTTCTTATCAGATAGCATTAAATGGACATGTTAATTACGTAACGTTCTAATTAGTATTAAAAAAGAGTGAAAATGAGTAAGTCGATCAGTCATCCAATCCATCAAAATTAGAAGGTGTTTAAAAATATAAAAAGGAGAAAAAAAGGCTAGGGGGTCAGTGTTTACGAATGAGGCTCGAATGTGTGTTGTTCTTATTTTTATCACGAAAAAGACCTTGATGATGACGATGATGGTGATGATGATGATGATAATGATGATAATGATGATGATGATGATGATGGTGTGTGTGTGTGTGTGTGTGTGTGTGTGTGTGTGTGTGTGTGTGTGTGTGTGTGTGTGAGAAGAGAGAGAGAGAGAGAGAGAGAGAGAGAGAGAGAGAGAGAGAGAGAGAGAGAGAGAGAGTAAATAGTACATATTCCACTATTTCACAATGCTGCCCCTTTCTCTTCGTTGACGTAAACAGAAAGAAAGCATACGCACCACAGTGTGGATCGGAGCTATATTAATCACTGTGGATAGAAATTAGCTGTGTCTTCTCTCCAGTTGAAGACTTCTGCGTCTGTGTGTATGCGATACAAGAAAACGTCGATCCACCTTTATCGATACCAAAACATCATCAAACGTCATCGCGTTTACCTTTTAGTAAAGAGATTTAATTGTTCAGCATATAGCATGTGCATTTTCAGACACGAGGCTTTCGGGTAGTGTGTAGAGCGATATGTTGTGCGCTTACTGAAGCAGAGTGATTTGCGTCATGAGCTGTTTGAGGGTGGAAAAGGAAAGGGGACTGCGATCTCCTTTCTCCCCCATTACGACACCACACAGTCCCTGCCGCGAGATGTTTGATGTGTCTTTATCTGTCCCATCATCTTAACGGAAAGAACCTGTTTCGGTTCAAAATGGAGTGACTGAGGGCGGAAAATGAAGCAACATTTAGAAAGAGAGGGGGTTAGTTACCGCCAAGGACATAGACAAACAAAGCACAGGACAAGATACAATGCATTTCGACCTCTTGGGTCTTCTTCAGGCAAAAACAACATTTAACATTTAGGACAGTGCGAATACTACTGTTTCGGTTCGCATGGAGAGGGAGTGAGGGATTCGTTTAACCAAAAGAGCGGAATGCTCACTCCAAGAGTTTCTAACCACGCTCTCCCATGGTGATAAGATAACAACACCCATAACTCAAGAGTTAATGCTGCTGGCGTTACCGCGAACGGCATTACTTTTGAGTTATATACATGTGTTTTCCCCTTGGAACAAAAGTACCATTACCATCTCCTGTTTTGTAAAATGCTGTTTAGGTCTTCCCACTTCAGTAAAGAACTGGTTCCACGCTCTACCAGCTTAGGACAGAGTGTCCGCATCAGACCGCGGCAGACGTACCCGCCCAGAGTTAGCGCTTGGCGTGTTGCTGGAACATCGATGTAGGTGACTGCACTTTCTGTACCGGCTCCACTGTTGTGTTCGTCAAGACGACAGCGTGGTCCCCGGCACAGCGCGTTACGCCACACGTTGTTTCGGGTACCAATAATGAACCTGTGCAACATGCCAGCTCGGGTAGATCCTTGCCAGAACTGTCGTTCTGTTCCGATGTGGCGTCTGCCAGACAACGAACGGTAATTTTCTGACATTGGATAGAACTGGTTGATTCTGTTTTTGGAGTCGTCTTCGTCGGGCCGTGTGTGTTGTTTGTGTGTGTGGTGTGTGTGTGTGTGTGTGTGTGTGTGTGTGTGTGTGTGTGTGTGTGTGTGTTGTTGTGTATGTGTGTGTTTATGAGTGATACATCAGCGTTCAGGTCGACATGCAGCGAACCCTGGCCCAAGAAGACGAACAATGATTTTCCGGCATTGGCGATGAACTAGCTGAGTTCTCTTGGGTCGTCTTCATCGTTGGTCGTTTGTGCGCCTGCGTGTGATTTTCGTCAGCGCTGAGGTCAACATGCAGAGTTCACTGGCCCACCTTGCTCTCAGGCCACGATGACGCGGATCTCGGTGCAACCCGTGGGCTGTCGGGCAGCCCCATCAGCGTCAGAGAGGCCCTCCAGGAACCCCACGCGTTCCGCGGTCTTCACCGCCCAACGGACAGAGGCGGGGTCTCCGTGCCGCAACACGACCTTGGCCGCGGACAGTCCAGACGTTTCCCTCAAGGCCCTGCTGTCCCCGGCCGCGGCGCGACGTCCGCCAGCCATCATCACCGACGGCTCCGGCAACAGCAGCAGGTCCACCAAGGTCCGACGCATGGACTCCTCTCCCCTGGACTCCCCTCCACCTACTGACGTCTTCCTGTCTCCGTTCACCCCGGGTATCCGCCCCAGGTCGCATTCCGAGTCGCGGATGGCCGACGTGGCCTACGACTGCTACCTGTCCAGGTCCTGGGTGCAGTTCCTGCAGCAGCCGTCCGTCTTCAGCCTGTGCCGGCTGCGGAAGAAGCTGGGCGGGTCGGACCGGCGGTGGATGGGCGAGTTCCTGGACCACCAGGGCCTGGAGCTGCTGTTCGAGTGCCTGGGCCAGCTGTCGACGCAGGGAGGCGGCTTCCAGGCGCTGGTCATGAGGCTGGAGTGCGTGCTGTGCATCCGCGCCTGCGTCAACTCGCGCATCGGCCTGGACTATCTCATTGCCGGGGGCACCTACGCCTCCAAGTTCAGTCTGGGTGGGTGACTTGAGTGTTGTCGGTGAACGGAGGGAAAAAAAGGCGATGTGAGAGAGAGGGTAAGGGAGGGAGAGAGAAGGAGAGAGAGAGAGAGAGAAGAGAAGAGAGAGGAGGGAAGAGGGAATGAAAGAGAGGGAGGGAAGGAGGGAGAGAGAGAGAGAGAGAGAGAGAGAGAGAGAGAGAGAGAGAGAGAGAGAGAGAGAGAGAGAGTGAGTGAGAACGTATGTGTAAATGGGGAGGGAGGGGACGGGGGAAGTGGGGTGGGTGGGATCATCTTAGTTTTCATGATAAATGAGTCGACTCGCTGAAGGGGCGGATGGATATCCGAAGGGGATGCAAGCAGATCAAGAGTAAAAATGCCAGCTGCCATTCTTACCGGTCAGAAGACGTTACTATTTTTAGACGGGTATCATGGCTGAACATAAGTCGAAAAAAGAATCCATCTCCCTCTCCGTCTCTGTCTCAGTCTGTCTTCTGTCTCTCTGTCTCTCTCTCTCTCTCTCTCTCTCTCTCTCTCTCTCTCCTCTCTCTCTCTCTCTCTCTCTCTCTCTCTCTCTCTCTCATCTCTCATCTCTCTCACTCCTGCAGTTTTGAGAACATTATTTACTTCATCTTCCCCATTCCCCCTTCCCCATCTGTTAGTTAGCAGAATCCTACTACCACTGCAGCATATGAATGCCGTATCGCCCACTATTTACTTCAGATCTAAGACATAAAGCAGCTTGTTTAAATTAAATATTTTTTGCAGTCATTAGCAACACCAAGCTGCTTGTAATATGCGGAAACTGTGCGGTACATTATCCTTGAATTTATAAGTTTGGTTGTATATTTGGAACATATATCATATAACCATAATAATATATATATTAATATGACCAGATGATACTAGTCATATAGGTGATGTAGTGTGTGTGTGGCTGTCGTGAGTGTCTTGATCGTCTCCTATGACGTCAGTCTGGTGGGGAGGCTACATGATCCTGTCAAACATCTAAATATTACTTTGCCGATGGTCGCATCGAGTCGGCAGGTTGAGTGTTGGAGGGCGGCTCCTGGTCTTTGTATGTGTAGATGACATGCCCTTCCTCTAGACTATCATAAAGGATTAGAGTTTGAGGGTATGGTTTGACAAATAACCCTTGTGCTACAAAGTGTTGGTTTGTGTGAGGTGTCCCTGGATACCCTCTGACGTGCTTGGTGGGGGGACGTGCTAGCGAGCCAGTCACCCAGAAACATTCCCAGGAATAAATCAGGATCTGCGATCTCTCTGTCGTCGTCTGTCTCTGTCTCTGTCTGCCTATCTGTCTGTCTGTCTCTCTCCCTCAGTCCTCTCTCTCCCCCCCCCTCTACCTCTCTCTCTCTCTCTCTCTCTCTCCTCGTCTGTATTATCCACGCGTGAGGTGTCTCCTGAAAAGAAGCAGAAACAAAGGACCACATGAAACATTAAAAGGCGCAGGAAAAGAGGTTGCCAGAAATGAACGCTGACAAACACGATGGAACCTGTCCTCCTCGCTCATATAACCGGATGTTTGTTCAGCAACAAAACCTTACGCAACCCTCATGATAAAAAAGTAAACAAAGGAACATTGAACAAACACAGGGAGACGTTAGAGTGGTTGGCTGGGACAACATTGAACAAAGACAGGGAGACGTTAGTATGGTGGTGGCACATTGCAGCGGAGACTATATGTCTGGCATTTGAACAAAGACAGGAGACGTTAGTAGTGGTTGGCTGGGGACAGCATTAACAAAGACAGGGAGACGCTAGTAGTGGTTGCTGGGAACATTGAACAAAGACAGGAACGTTAGTAGTGTTGCTGGACACATTGAACAAAGACAGGAGATTATAGTGGTTGTCTCGAGACAACATTGAACAAAGACAGGGAGACGTTAGCAGTTGGTTGGCTGGGGACAACATTGAACAAAGACAGGGAGACATTAGTAGTGGTTGGCTGGGGACAACATTGAACAAAGACAGGAGAACTTTTCCGGGGGGGAAACTGTCGGCCCCCCAAAAAAAAGTTTCGGCAGCCCGTTGGGGCTGTTTGGGAGGGCCCGGGGGCTCCTGGGGGTCTTTGGGAAAAAAAAAATTTAAAAAAAAAGGGGGGAAACCAGGGCCCCTTCCCTTTTAAAAAAAAACCAAAAAAAAAAAGGGGTTTTTTTTAAAAAAAAAAAAAAAAAAAAAAAAAAAAAAAAAAAAAAAAAAAAAAAAAAAAAAAAAAAAAAAAAAAAAAAAAAAAAAAAAAAAAAAAAAAAAAAAAAAAAAAAAAAAAAAAAAAAAAAAAAAAAAAAAAAAAAAAAAAAAAAAAAAAAGGAAAAAAAAATTGGGGGGGGGAAAAATTAAAAAAATGGGGGTTTTGGGGGGCCAAACCCATTGCAAAAACAGGGGGGTTGAGGTTTGCGGGCCCAAATTGAACGCGGGGTTTTGACGGGTTGGCGGGGCAAACTTTGAAAAACAGGGGGACTTTGGTGGTTGTCGGCCTTTAAAAAAAAACGGGCTTTTAGTTTGGTTGGGGACCTTCAAAACCTTTTTATTTTTCTCCCCTTGAAAAAAAACGGGAGGTTTGGGGCCGGGAACAACTTTTAACAAAACGGGAGGGAGGGGGGCGGGGAAACTGAAAAAAAACAGGGAACGTTTGTATGGTTGGTCCATAACAAAACGGGGGAACTTGTATTTCCAAAAAAACATTGAACAAAAACAGGGAGACGTTAGAGGGTTCCCCTGGGGCAAATGAACAAAGACGGGAGACGTTAGTATGGTTGGCTGGGACAAAAATTGACAAAGACAGGGGACGAAGTGTTTTTGGCTGGGGACAACTTGAACAAAGACGGAGACTTAGGGGGTTTGGCTTGGGAAAACATTGAACAAAGACGGGAGACGTAGTAGTGGTTGGTTTTGGAAAAATTGAACAAAACGGGGGAACGTTAGTAGGTTGCGGGAAAAACATTGAAAAAGACGGGAAAACGTTAGTAGTTTTTGCCTCAAACACATTGAACAAAGAAGGGAACGTAAGAGGGGGTTGGCGGGGACAACTTTGAACAAAGACAGGGAGACGTTAGTAGTGGTTGGCGGGGGACAAATTGAACAAAACGGGAGACTTGGTTTTTGGGGGGAAAACATTGAAAAAAGACAGGAATTTTAGGGGGGTTTTCCCAGGAAAACAACTTTGAAAAAAGACAGGGAGACGTTGTAGGGTTTGGCGGGGGAAACATTGAACAAAGACGGGGAGACGTTATATGTTTGGCGGGGGGGGGAAAACATTGAACAAGACAGGGAGACATTATAGGGGTTGGCGGGGGGGGGACAACATTGAACAAAACAGGGAGACGTTAGTGGGGGTTGCGGGAACAACATTGAACAAAGACGGGAGACGTTTTGGGGTTTGGTTTGGAAACATTGAACAAAGACGGGAACTTAGTATGGTTTCCAAAAATTGAACAAAGCAGGGGGATTAAAATTTGGTTTCCCCTGGAAACAAATTGAACAAAAACAGGGAAGTTAGTATGTTGGCTGGGGAAAAATTTGAACAAAAAAGGGGGAGACGTTAGTAGGGGTTTGGGCTGGGGCAACATTGAAAAAAGACAGGGAGACGTTAGTATTTGTTGGCTGGGAAAACATTGAAAAAAGAAGGGACGTTAGTAGTGGTTGGGGGGACAACATTGAAAAAAGACAGGAATTTGTAGGGGTTGCCTGGGAAACAACTTTAAACAAAGACAGGGAGCGTTAGTAGGGGTTTTTGGACAACTTTGAACAAAGCCCGGGAGACTTAGGTGGTTGAGGGACACATTGAAAAAAGACGGGAACGTTAGTATGGTTTGGGCTGGGGACAACATTGAACGACGGGGGAGACTTTTAGTAGGGGTTTTGGCTGGGGCAACATTGAACAAAGACGGGGAGACGTTAGGGGGGTTGCCAGGAACAACATTGAACAAAACGGGGAAAAACGTTAGTGGGGTTGGGCGGGACAACATTGAAAAAAGACAGGAGACGTTAGTAGTGGTTGGGGGGGGACAACTTGAACAAAGACGGGGAGACGTAGTAGGGGTTGCTGGACAACATTGAAAAAAGACGGGGAGACTTAGAGTGGTTGGGGGGGACAACATTGAACAAAGCATGGAAGTTATAGGTTGGCTGGGACAACTTTAACAAAGACGGGGAACTTAGTGGGGGTTTGGCGGGGGACAACTTTTTGGAAAACAAAGACAGGGAGCGTTGTGGGTGGTTGCCGGGAAACAACATTGAACAAAGACGGGGGTTTTTGTATGGTTGGTGGGGACAA
>CM031601.1:77506578-77514078 GCA_018398815.1 Conus ventricosus | reverse complement strand
GCCGCATCCGCCAGTAACCCGTGTGTTGTCTGTCTCTCTGCCTGCTGCCCACGTTCGTCTCTCCCTCTGTCTGTCTGTCGGTCTGCTGTCTCCCCCCCCCCCCTCCTCTCTGTCTCTTCCTCTCTCTCTCTCTCTCTCTCATCTCTCTCTCTCTCTCTCGTCAACTCTCTCTCTCTCCCCGTGTGTGTGTGTGTGTGAGTGTGTGTGTGTGCGTGCGTGTGTGCGTGTGTGTGCGCGCGCGCGCGCACACACACCACACACCGCCGCACACACACCAACACACCACACACCACACACCACACACACACACACACACACACACATGTATTTATTGTCCAAGTCAGGGGATCAGCCACTCGCGCACGCCATATGTTCCCAATGAGTTCGCGAAAACAAATGTCTAAAATTATTTGAAAATAGAATTACGCATCTGTCATTGTTCAAAGTTTTCATATTTTATTAAAAGCTATAAGAGAGAGAGAGAGAGAGAAGAGAGAGAGAGAAAGAGAGAGAGAGAGAGAGAGAGAACTACTGGGTAAATGTAATCAGTCACATCATAAAAAGTGTGTTACGGCCACAGAATTACTCACGTTACAAACAGAACAGAAAATACGAAATAAAATGACAACGAGAACTGTGCACTTCTACAAACCCAACATCAATGATAATGAATATTATTATTTTAAAAAAATGTGGTCGAACAGACGGGGGATAATCCCCCCCCCCCCCCCCAAGAGAGTGGAGGGAGGGGCGTGTCTGCCACTATCAGACACCGCCACAAGAGGGGTTTGCGAAAATGACCAATTTTAGTGGGCAGTCAGCGGAACTCGGATCCAAAACGTGTGACTGCGGAACACGTCCTCTACCGTTGAACCGACACATCTTCCGAATTCCCTACCCGATTTCTGTCCGTTAGAAAGGGAATTGTCTGTAGATAAGACAGAAAGTATTCATTCTATAAGTATGTACTTGAAGTTGCCAGTTTTGTGAAATGCCCGTTTCCAGCAAATACGTGATAGGAAGAGGTCAGTTTTCGCATTCGTTCATCTTCCCCAAGACTCGAGCAGTCACACAAATGTGAGCGTACAGTTAAGTTTGTGAAGCTCATACGTAAGGTCATCTCAACGCATTTGATAAATGGACCATTTCTTGAAAAATGAAGTCTTTTCGTGTTATGACTTTTGTTTTATGTCAGGTCCTTACAGTTTAAAGCAGTTTGGATGTGTGCAAAACAAACTTAATGGGAACGACTTCTTCCCTAAAAACTGAACTGACGTCACCAGAGTTTCAAAGATCTTACTTCCCCCACTTCCCCACTTGCCAAGTTCTTCAGGGTTCTGTTTCCCAGGGAACTGTCGAAAGGGAGAGGAGACAAGAGATCAATAATGTACCTCACGCCCTGTTGTCCTCAAGCAGTCCACACTCACTCACACCTCACACCCCCCCCCCCCCCCCCCCCATGCCACCTAAGCTTCCCCAGTCTCCCGCTCACTTCTGCTCCCCTCTCCCTCTTTCTGCAACGCCCTCCCCCCTCTCCATCCTCCTCCCTTCCCTACTCCGCCCCCACCCTCTACCCCCCCCCCCCCCCCCCCCCCCCCCCCAGTAATGCATCATGTTGTCTGAGTCAGAAAACAGTAAATAAGTGGGGTAACGTTTGCTCCCATAAGAAAACCTAACACAGAGTAACTTTTATTCAAGACTGGCACAGTGAGTCAGAAACATAACTTCAGTCGGCCTTGAGCCGAGCACAATGATTATTCAGTACTGCAGCCGTGACTGAGAACCCTGCAGCAAACGGCCTACGGCTGCAGCTGCCAAAGGCTTGTTGTAGACTCCACGAGGCCGCCATGAGAACGGTGGCAGTGTTCATGCCCTGCCCCGGCATGGTAAACAGGACTGACTTTGGTCGAGGCGTGAAGAGTCATACATACATTGATCATGGATACTGTACATCAATGACCGTTTGTGTAAAACAGGAGCGTTTCGGTTGGTTTAGGTCCACGACGTGTTCCTTCGTTTTAACTTCGCTTTGTCGTCAATTCCAAGCACACCCGTCAGTACGACTGTTGATTTGTTGGTGTGTTCTTGATAAAATAAAGTATTGAAGTAAATGCGTAAATGTCTTAATAAATCTCTCTCTCTCTCTCTCTCTCTCTCTCTCTCTCTCTCTCTCCTTCTCTCCTCTCTCTCTCTCTCTCTCTCTCCCTCCCTCTCTCTCTCTTTCTCTCTCTGTCTCTCTCTCCCCCCCTGTCTCTCTCCCTCTCTCCCCCCTCTCTTTTCGTATTTTTATATTATACTCTGGTTCTGTATATTTGACAGTCTCTGTATTCGATGTATAGTGGTATTATTCATTTTGGATACTATTCATACCGTTTAATAAGGGGCAGTGACCTATTCAAATAAAATCATACATTAATTCATACATTTATTAATTCACTTTTCATCCCTCCTCCCTCCCTCCCTCCCTCCCTCCCTCCCTCCCTCCCTCCCTCCCTCCTTCTCTCTCTCTCTCTCTCTCTCTCTCTCTCTCTCTCTCTCCTCTTTCTCTTTCCCTGCCTCCCTCACCCTCTTCCTTCTCCCACCTGATCAGATTCGTCTGCACCGCAGTGACCCCATAGCCCTGGGAATGGGTGGTGGTGGTGGTAGAAGTGGGAAATGGGGGATAATCTCAGGATGACTGGCGGTCAGTGTCGTCTGATCTGGCAGTGCCATGACCTCCTCACCTGGCAGGACCACACCTGCCGGGCACCTGTCTTTAAACGGACGTCTCATGTTGGCAGGCTGTGGTGGGATTACGGTTCTCGCCCCCCTCCCCCCATCTCCCCCCCCCCCCCCACCCCCGCCTCCAGTACGTCACAACAGAACTTCGTATGGCACAACACTTAGCCGTGTCAAACGAAGTACGTTGTTGGCCTCTCGTCCCATTGCACCGACCCCATCCAGACGATGTAGGTGCCAGGTCACCTGTCGGCTTGCAGTCTGAACTGGAGGTGCACATTTGCGACACGGTCTAGAATCCTTTTGTTTTTTTCTGACTTCTAGTACATAAAGCGTCAACTGAGAAGACCTTTTTTTTCATCTCGTAGATGTGACCCTTTGCCACGAGCATTGCGTCCACACCAAAATTACCTTTAGCCTTATTGTCTGTCTGTAGACGAGGGCCGAGACGGGTCATTGCTTGGTTTAAACAGAACTCTATTCAAAATAACAGCATAAGATCATATCTATGGAAAGAGCAGCAACAAACTTGTAGCTTATACCGCGCTCATTACACAGACAGTTTGCATGGCAACTGGCAGACAAATACAAAATCTTAAAAGGGAGGGGAGGTCGTTTTTTTTTTTTTTTTTTTTTTTAGAGTTCACATCGTTGGTCGGGAAAGGGGAGAAACCGGTTGGGGTGGGAACGTGACAGTAGAATTTCTCGTTTCGCGGTTGAAGTGCATTGACACTCGGACGGTGATGGTAGTGCGGTCTTAAGCCCTCCTCCTCACGCCCCCCCCCCCCCCCCCCCCGACACACACACACCACACACTCCCTCTCCCCGATCCGCACCTGGATCCAGAGACGCTCTGTACGCTGTGCATTAAGACAGGAAGTGTGGGCGGACTTCCGGTCAGCTGTTGACCAGATGGTATGAATGCGGACAGGCTGGAACCTCCTACGTCGCAGGATGGACTGTCCAGCTGGGGCCAAGAAAAACCCAGTATCACCGTCAGTACACTCCATGCAGGGAAAGTTTACCGCTCACATGCCTGCGATGAGTTTCTCTGGGGTTTTTTCTTTCTGATTTCCATCAAGAATCAAATGAATTTAAACAGGAAACACATTAATGCTCAAAGAATGCTGTTTGCACGTTGGGTGGATATATTGTTTAAACGTGTCCGACGATAATAACTAACAGAAGAAGTTCTTTTCAAGAAATTTGAAAAAAAATATTGCTAAAGCTCCGCCCGAAAAACGTTGACAAACAAATCACAAGAAAAAACGTTTTTTGGGCGGAGCTTTAGCAATAATTTTTCAATTTGTTTAGATTTCGCCTGCGTCTGCCTCACTTTGCAACTGCATCTTTTCAGAGTCAAAGGCAAGGTTTTCAAAGGGATCCTTGACAATACCCCAACAGTCAGAGTCAAGAGGCAAGGTTTTCAAATAGCGACCCCTGACACAACCCCAACAGCATAGGTCAAGAGGCAAGTTTCAAATTGTCCTTAACCCACATACACAGACAAGTTGCATGGTTCAATGGAACCAAAATACACAACCCGAACGGAAGGGGGTCGAGGGAGGTTCGTTTTTGGATTCTTATTTTTTCCAGAGTTCAAAGGCTAAGGTTGAAAGGGGGAAAACCGTCGGGCAGGGCAAAGGTCAAGAGAAGTTTCATGTTCCCTGACGCGCAGAAGGTGAAAGGAGGTTTAAAGGACCCTGACCAACCCAACACAACGCCTCAAGGCCCAGTTTCAGCCCCCCCCTACCCACCTGAACACTCCAGTCAGCAGATCCTCAACCTGGATCCGAGACCTCCCCTACATTAAGACAGGAAGGAAGGGTTTGAATCCCGTCACTGTTCGACAGAGGATGAATGCGGACAGGGCTTGAAACCCCTCCACGCACAGCAAAGGCAAAGTCCAGCTTTGCCAAGGAAACCCAGACCAACCCACTAACAGCAAGAGGTCACGAGCAGTTCATGCGACTCTGATACCCCGGTTTTTCTTTTGAAGAGTATTATAATCAATGAACTTAACACGAACCACATTCAAGGCAAAGCGATTTGCACGTTTATGGATACACTGTATAAACGCTACCGCAGAAATAACTAACAGAATGTTCTTTTCAAGAAACTTGAAACAAAACAATGCTAAGACGCCCGGTTAAATAGGACAGAACAAACCCAACACAACGTTTTTAGAGGGAGGTTTAGAAATGATTTTTCATGACAAATCCCGCCTGCAGGTGCAGTTTTGCAACTAGGACTTTTTCCAAGAGGTCAAGAGGAAGGTTTTCAATAGGGACCCCTGACCACAACCCCACAGCTTTCATTAGTGGTGTTTTGGCAGGGTACTTATAAAGGTGTTACATCAATCTCGGTATGGTCTATGGCGAGGCTGGGCTAGAAAAATCAAAACGATTTGACTGGACTTGACCACGAAGACAATGAAGAAGGGGTACCAGATCCATTGCAGTAGTTTCTTTTGTTTTGTTTTGTTTTGCTTTTTATTTGAAAACCTTCAAATCATTGTCTATTAGAAAGAATCGCTTCTCCACTGTCGTCACATTGAATTGGGTCAAAGTACAGATTAAAAAAGGTTGACTTAATGCCAGGTGCAACATTCATTCGTCTGTTTCTCTGAGTATAGGATTTGGAGTGTTGTAGTGGTGCTAGTGGAGGTGTTTTTGTGATGGAAATACTGATAATCACAATGATGATGATGATGATGATTTTGATGATGATGATGAAGATGATGATAGATGATGATGTATCATAATGATGATGATTGCGTTGTGTGTGTGTGGTGTGTGTGTGTGTGTGTTGTGTGTGGTGTGTGTGTGTGTGGGTGTGGTGGTGTGTGTGTGTGTGTGTGAGTGTGTGTATGGTGTGTGTGTGTGAGTGTGTGTGTGTGTGTGTGTTTGTGGTGTGTGTGTGTGTGTGTGGTAGGTAGGTAGGTGAGCGAGCGCCCGTGTAATACCTTGTGTACATATTGGGAATGCTTAGAGAATAATGCTAAACAAAACATTATTTGATAATCACACACACACACACACACACACACACACACACACACACACACACACACACACACACACACACACACGCACGCACACATGCATACGCACGCATGTACGCACGTACGCACGCACACACGCATGCACGCGCTTGGGTCTCCGTCTTCCTTCTTGACTGCAGCACACAAACACGGACCTTGCATCACTCATAGATGTCAACACACGTGAAACAAACTCCACACACACACACACACACACACACACACACACACACACACACACACACACACACACACACACACAGACACTGAAAGATACACACGCGCGTGCACATAAACGTACACACGCAAAATTAAATACATAAACACATTCTCTCTATGTCTCTCTCTCATGAACAAATAAACACACACAAACAGACAGACACAGACATACAGGCAGACAGGCAGACAGACACACACACACACACACACACACACACACACACACACACACACACACACACACACACACACGCACACATGCATACGCACGCATGTACGCACGTACGCACGCACACACGCATGCAAGCGCTTGAAGGGTCACAGCATCTCGACATTCGACTAGATCTGCATGAATTTAATCAGCGCATAGAAAAAGTGTCTCAAAATCAGGTTGCTGAACTGCACAAGAAAACAAATAGTCAGTATTACCAGCACTGTGTACAAGTAAAGAATGCAGCGAATCCGAAATCCTTTTTAAACAATTTATCTGTAATGCATTCCAGACATGTTATTAGTTTGATGTATAGGTTCCGATTAAATGCTTTTAGAACAAAGTACTCTAAAAATATACATTGCGTATGTGGCAAACAAATAAGTGTAAACCACCTACTTCTTCACTGCCCAGGAGTTAGGCACTTTGTTCCTAAGATAAAGTTAACAGACCAGTTGTCAGCCAGTGCACCAGTATCAACTGAAAATATTTTAAATAATCACTCATTACTTTGCGTGTTCTCTGAAATCTTTAATTCCGGTCCACTTGGTAATCTCTGATGTACTTTTAACTAAAACTGTTGTGTTGTACGACATTGATATAAAAGAGTTACGATTATATGATATATATGGTCATCCCCCCACCCCCACCCTCCCACTCCCTCCTATCCGTCTTCCTTTCCATCCTGATGACCCCCATCCCCACCAGCAAATTTTCTCCTCCCCCACCCATCCCCCTGCATTATGCTCCAATTCTACTAAACTTGTTTCATTTGATATACTTTAATTCCCCCGATCAACATACACTAAAGGCTAGATAAGTAAATATCTACCTATCTTACCACCCGTCCCAACCTTCCCCTCTTGTCCCTAACACAGTCCTCTCTCTCTCTCTTGTACCGTCCTCCCCCCCCCCCCTACACACACACACACACACACACACACACACACACACACACACACACACACACACACACGTACACGTTCACGTACACGTACACGCACACACATAATCATATGTTTTTTTTTTGTTTGTTTTTTGTTTTGTTGTTGTTTTTTTTTTTTTTTTCCCCCGTCTAATAACACTTATAGTGAATAGACGTTAAACTAAAGAACTAAACTAAAGAACTAACTAACACACACACACACACACACGCACACACACACACACACACACACACACACACACACACACACACACACACACACACACACACAACGCACGCACGCACGCACGCACGCACGCGCGTGCGCGTGCGCACGCGCGCACACACACACGCACACTCATACATACGTACACACACATATAC
>CM031601.1:77491578-77501578 GCA_018398815.1 Conus ventricosus | reverse complement strand
TTGCTTGTGTGTCTGTCAGTGTTTCTGTGACCAGTTTTACACGATGTCCAGCGGCATGCAGGCAGTCGGTGTCAGTTTTTGCAGGACTTACTATGTATAAACAGGACGCTCCTCTGTGGCTCTGTCTCCGCACCAGGAATGTTTGAATTATTGATTCCAGTATCAGGCCGACGGATTTGATGGTTAGCTTCCATTAGGTCTCTCCGGTCTGGCTCTCTACATATCTCCTGTGCAGCTGTCTGAATGACTTCTCCTCCCCCCCCCCTCTCTCTCTCCATCCCTGTCCTTTGGCTCACCACCTTCCCCCTGTCTCTCCGTGCCGGTCTGTCTGCCCCCCCCCCCCCCACTCCACCCATTCCCTTCCCCTCCCCATCCACTCTCTTATGTATAACAGTATGCTTAAAATAGAGCGAAGCACAAACAAGGAATGAATTCGGAATTTGCTACCCTTGATACTGAAAAACAAATAAACTTACAAAGCATAAGGATACGCGGGAGAGCGAAAGTCACTGCAGAGTTCGGAAATTCCTCTTCACTTCAATCAAACCCTACTCAGACTCCAAGGCACGAAAGTTTAAACCAAAACAATCATAAATCGTCCCTTTGATCTGGTTCTAAATCAAAAGTTTACACGTTCGAACCACGGGCCGCATTCCTTTTTTTCCCCACGATTTGTTTTTTTGTTTGTTTGTTTGTTCTAAAATCGATTGTGTAGATTTTCTGTTGTTATCGTTGTTGTTGCGTTATCTGGCTGAAAGACGAACTAACACACGTGGGAACATGTAATCAACTCTTCTTTCTATGAACATCCATAATCATCATTTTGATGGTTCTGATGGGTATAAAACTGGGGGGGGGGGGGGGGGGGGGGGGGGGGTGGGGGGAAATGGGGGGGGGGTTCCACAATCTGGTTGTTGTATGTAAAATTGGCATAGGGGGACTTGTGGGGTGGGATGGTGGTGGTAGAGGTGGGGGTGGGGCGCTGGCTGGTCAGATTCGGGACTTGAAGCACTCCACCGAGATTAAGGAGATAACATCGGGAGGCTGGCTGCTCCAGTCCCTGACAGTCTCGGGAAGAAGGAATATCTCCTGTAGTTTGTTTTGCAAGCAGGGAGGAGATAAGTCTCCCCATGTGACTCTTGTAGACAGTGCTGGGGTGTTAGGTGTGGGCCTGAAAGGGGTGTTGACGCTGACCTGTTCCCGGTGATATTTGAAGAAGGTGGTCAGCCTTGCTGCTCTACTTCTGTCTGCTAGGGTGGACCACTGTAGGTGTGTCAGCATAGAGTGGGGCACTTGAGGTGTGACGGTGGCGGTTAACAACCCATCGACCTGCACGGCGTTGAACTTTATACAGGTTGTTAATGTTTTTGGCAGTGTAGGGGTCCCAGACAGGTGAGGCGTATTCAAGGGTGGGGCGAACTAGGGCTTTGTAGGCTGTTTCCTTGATGTTGATGGAGCCCACTCTCAGGTTTCGCCTGAGGAACCCTGAGGTCTTATTTGTCCTGTTTGTTGTGTTGGAAATGTGGGGGTGAAAGTCCTTGTTACCGCTCTGGAGGCGAGTAGCACAGTCCCCAGTTCGCAGGACACGTGCACTGACTGCGACAAAAGCGATGACGTAAAAGACGAATCTAGAGAGCTTCATAAACTGCGTCACAGTAGAAAAGAAAAAGGTCAATTTGTGGGTGAGCGCGAATGTCAAGATCAGGATAGGCCACTCTATTAAATATCACGAACAGCAGAAAGGTTTTTCGTTTGTTTGTTTGTTTCTGTTCTTTCTTAAAAATCAAACGTAAAGGTTTGCAAAGAGGATTGGGGTTCCGTTGGGGTTGGCGTTTGGGCCAGGGATAGACGAATGCGCAAAAGATGGAATTTCGCACGATGTTCATTGACTGGTTGGCACTCAGAATTTCACCCTTTTTCGCTCTGTAGAAGAGGTTATGCAACATAAATCCCGCAGGTCTACAGTACTGATCTATCCGTGGGGGAACCAGAACGAATGGAGTAGAAATAGACCGCTGAGAGGGCAAGGAAGATATAGAAAAAAGGGGGAACAATCAAAGAGGAGGGGGGAAAAGTATAGAAAAAAAGACCTTGTCCAAAACGATGCTGAATACTAATAGCACAATTAAGTCAGCTCCAGTTTCACTTTACGACCGTGTCTACGTCTACTCGATTTTCGTTTTCAGACATTCTCTGTTACATTTTCGTTTTCAGACAGTGTACTTCATATTCGTTTTAAGACGATTTCTTCCTAATGTCGCTTTCAGATAATCCACTACATTTTTTTTATTTTTTATTCAGGTGATTTCTACTTTCCTTTTTTTCTTTAGACAGTCAAGCATTCTCGTTTTCAGACGAAATCCGTTTCTTTTTTTCGTGGCGCGCGCGCGCAATCTCCACTCTATTTTCGTTTTCAAGCGATCTCTACTCATTTTTTTTTATATTCTCTCGGTCTTTGTGGAAAACAGATCCATTGTACAGGCGTTTGATTATGTTTGAAATAAACTGTTCTATTGATGTCATGTGTGTGTGTGTGTGTGTGTGTGTGTTGTGTGCGTGCGTGCGCGCGCGCGCGCGTGCGTGCGTATGTGCATTCATGCGTGCGTTAGTGCATGTGTGGTGTGCGTGTGTGTGTGTGTGCGCGCGTGTGTGTTGTGCGTGTGAGCGTGTGTTCATGCGCGCGCGCGTGTGTGTGAGCGAGTGCATTTGCGCGTGCGTACGTACGTGCGTACGTGCGTGCGTGCGTGTGTGCGTGCGTGCGTGCGTGCGTGTGTGTGTGTGTGTGTGTGTGTGTGTGTGTGTGTGTGTACAACATCGATTTTGATAACGCAGCTGCCCTGACCTGGCCCCGAGTGGTGGGCTGAGTGAGGTATCCATTATTTGTGTTCAGACCATGAAGAAGATGCGTTACCGGTTCAGTCTGCTGGTGACGGAGCTGCGCACGACGGAGCTGATCGCCTACAAGACGACCGTGATGGCCTTCATCAACTGCATCCTCGTCTCCTGCGACGACGACATCAAGGAGCGCTGCCGCATCAGGAGTGAATTTATTGGTGAGAGAGAGAGAGAGAGAGAGAGAGAGAGAAGAGAGAGAGAGAGAGAGAGACAGACAGACAGACAGACAGAGACAGACAGACAGACAGACAGAGAGAGAGAGAGAGACGGACGGACGGACGGACGGACGGACGGACAGACAGACAGACAGAGAGACAGAGAGAGAGAGAGAGACTGGAACACGGTGGACCAGAGTTGAAGTGGTGTATGGGGGTGGGGTGGGGTGTTGGTTGTGTTGTGTGTGTGTGTGTGTGTGTGTGTGTGTGTGTTGTGTGTGTTGTGTTGTGGTGTGTGTGTATGTGTGTCTTGTGGTGTGGTGTGGTATAGTGTGGTGTGTGTGTGTGTGTGTGTGGTGTGTGTGTGTGCGTGCGTGCGTGCGCGCCCGTGCGCATGCGCGTCTGTGTGTGTATGTGTGCGCGTGCGTGGTTGCGTACGTGCGTGCGTGCATGCATACGTGTGTGCGCGCACACACATATCAATACATTGAATTTTTCAAATTGTTCTTGAATCCTAGGTGGTAGTCTCACACACATGTGCACACGTATGTGTACGCACCACACACACACACACTCACACACACACACACACACACACACACACACACACACACACACACACACACAAAACACATGTACACGAGAGAGAGAGAGAGAGAGAGAGAGAGAGAGAGAGAGAGAGAGAGAATACGGATACGGATGTTTTATTCGTATAGGCCCTAGCCCATAATGAAGGGGGTAATGTGAACAAATCTTTTCGAAAAGAAACAGGAACAAATCAATCAAATATTCATCAAAGTGCAACAGGTTATAGACTAACTGAATATCAAACAGTACACAGCAATTAATTCTTAACTGCATACTATACTTCTAATCCTAAATGCCTTGCCATGCATGTGCTGCACGCGAAAAAATTGGAACTTCAAAATAAGAATTTATTCGTGAAGGTTTAAATATCCTGGACATCATCCATCATCTCCGCAATGAGGAAGACGAGGACTTGATCATCCAGTGTGACGTCTTTGATGACGAAAAGACTGCTGATGACGAGGCCCTGTCAGCGGAAATGGCCCTGGATCTTGACGTCACCAATCACAAGGCCGTCTTCGACGCCGTGTATCAGAAGGTATGGCGGATGATGTCTCAGAGACCGGTTTGCATGTGTGTGTTTGTTTAGTATATGAATTTAAGGGTCATGTAGTTAGTAACTTGTTTGTACGTTGGCAGTTCTTGATCGTATTTTTGGTGATAGATTGTTGATTTTCTGTCAGTTGAAGTAAAGACATGTTTGTTGTCCAGCCGACTAACATTACAACGGCAAATAAGATGAGAGAGAAGAGAGAGGGGGCGAGAGAGAGAGAGAGAGAGAGAGAGAGATTAAAATGCCAAGACTAAAATTCAAAACAGTCATCAGTCAAAACATCGATGTAAATCAGTCTTTCACCAATCATATATAAGTCAGATTAACAAACAAACAAACAAAATCGACGACGACAATGACAGCAACAACAACAAAACCGCCCTCGGTGGAACATCTCAGAACCAGGTCATCATGCAATCCCCAATTGATCATACACATCCCCACACTCAGGTAATCCTGAGTGGTTTTATCATATGGCAGGCACTACGGAGCTTACTCGCCTTTTCTGAAGGTAAGAATGTGCAAGATCGGTTCAGATAGTAGGTCTATGTACTCTTTTCAACATCCGCTTTCTCGTTACAATGTCGGGACACAAGTTTTCTCCTGATTTTAATCAGCCCATGGAGCTTGAAAGCTAGAATAGGTGAGAAAAGATTTCTTTGCGAGATGCAGTATAAACATACAAATATTGCAAGATTTCAACAAGAAGATTGTTTGGACAAAAAAGGAGACGTATTTGAAAATGAAAGTAAATTTGTTAGCTGTATATATTTCATCGATTACCTGATACCTCTTTTCAAAAAATTAAAGTGATGTATACTTGGTTTTGTTAGCAGTGCATCATTCTTTGGAACAATGGGTGTATTATACGTATAAAGCATGACAGCTTTCATGATTTTGTTTTAGAAATAGTGTTGAACAATTCAAGTGTATTGATTACATTGATGTTGTGCTGAATATACTTTGGTAACAGTCGCAGACTGACTGTCTGTGTGGGTGCGTGCGTGTGTTACTGGTGAGACAATCTTGGAAGCAAGGGAGAGAACACAGACCGCAATCTCACCAAGGACTATCCACGCAAACATGCAGTAGGACTAAAAACCTAGTTTTGATAGTAAAAACTTAACATATCATTCATATTTAAAATATTTGAATGCAGTCTGACATGCAGTCTCATCGTCAGCCTGCCTTACCAATCGCATACAGAAACACAGCAATGAGAAAAGTAACCACGGAAAAAGAAAGTTAAGATAAAGAAAAGGAATAATAAACCGGGGAATTTCGAAGGCTGAAGTATCCCGGAAGGTGTCACAAGGAAAACTTTCTACTTGCATGCTGAGCCTAAAGGGTAATATCTTACTCAGAACGGAAATAACTAAACACAAGAAGATATGCTAAACCTGCCCTACTCTCAGGGTAGTATACTCGAATAACTCTGTTTAGCACGCATGCAAGATGTACGCCAATCCTTTTCACCACAAATGAGATATTCACCGGGACAAACAAACAAACAAACGCATAGGTTTGTCAAGATCGAGGAAGTACGTCCGAGGGAAAGTAAAAAGGCTTCCCAGCGGGAAGCGCTTTATGCGAAGCAAAAATCACCACGAAACCTGCAGCCCCCCCCCCCCCCCCCCCCCCCCCCCCCCCCCAAAGAGGAGTTACTACGAGCCAAATTCAAAAGGGGGCGTCTTCAAGACACCTGGGGAAATTTCCTTTTGAAAAAAAAAATCTAAACACACACATGATATTCACATCAGCCTCTGATCCAGCCTTGCTGAGGTTGTCTTGTGTAGTTCTTACAAAAACAAGTTGGACCCAACACAAGAAATCGAAGAGGACGCCTACCAAGATGACAAAGTTAAAAAAACAAAACAAAACAAAACCAAAAAACCAACAACAACCAAAAACGTCCTCAGTCATTCCAAGGCGAAACCGCAACACAAGGGTTACTACGGAGTCTATGAATTCTGTTTCCAGACCCGACACATCATATTTGGTTAAGTCCTTGATCCTTCAGAGGTTGTTGATATATACTCCATGTTTTCTCTTGAAAAAAACACACAACAAAAACATTAACTTTTTTTTGGACACGATAGTCCTTCCTTCCAAGCGCCAGGGCAGGGCACAAGATACGTGGGTCTTAAGCGTCTGTAGTAGAGATAAAGTCAAATACACCCACGGCCACAACTTGATGATGAATTTGATTTTACTTAAAGGGATTAACACTTGGCACGCCCTTCTCATGCTCCGTCCCACGCTTAGTTACATGGAAGGTACCGGGAAAAGGACGTAAAGAGGATCTGAATGGTCCTTCGGTGCCACCCCATCCAGAGTGACTGAATGTTCGAGGGTGAACCCCTTGATAGCAGGAGAGAACAGGAACTTTGTTCGTAATCTCTCACCTCAGACACAGCTGTGCTGGAGGTGAGCGTCGTCAGTCGAGGTGTGTGTCCTAGGAGAACCCTTCTCATGGGTGAAATGGGGTCACAGTCCGATCCGTAACGAGAAAAGAAAAGAAAAAAAAAAAAAAAGACTTCCGAAGGTGCGGGTAGGACCCAGAGAAGTACTGTCCACAAATGCCGAACAAACCAGCTGAGGCTGCACCACCCTCGGAAGACTGCGCTGTGTTCACATAGGGCGCAGGCACGCACGGGGCATTCCATCAAGACATCAAAGGATATATAACTGCTCCCTGGTAGATGCCATTGTGTAACGGCCACAGGATGTGACACGACAGAACCTCCACGGGAGCGTTCCGATGGGTGTACCAGCCCATATTTCATGACTGTAGAGCTCACCGGCAAAAAAAAAACAAAAAACGCCACTATAAGCAACTGCTTGTGCATCCGCAGCCTCACTCGCAACTCCGTAATGATTTAACGCGGAATTAGCAATAAGGAGGCCGGGAAAAAATGAACCACATCGCGGATCGAAA
Source organism: Conus ventricosus (assembly GCA_018398815.1). Taxonomy (NCBI): domain Eukaryota; kingdom Metazoa; phylum Mollusca; class Gastropoda; order Neogastropoda; family Conidae; genus Conus; species Conus ventricosus. The sequence goes on along the minus strand of CM031601.1, from coordinate 77,494,449 downwards.
GGGCGGACACCCGATGCTTGACAGTGACATTTATGTGGCCGTTTAGGGTAGTGGAAGCACTTGTACAGAGTGAAACCAATCACCACTTTCATTAACATTGTTCATTACACAGAGTTTATTGATTGTTGTTGTCTGAATTAACAGTTTCTGGCAACATTTTCTGACGTCAGAAATATTCTTTCAAGCCGAAACAGTTTTGCCGGCCAATTCCTCAGCAAGGCGGAACCGAGACGGAAGGAATCCAAAAACAAACAAACAAACAAACAAAAAAGTCTGGAGGGGGTTGAAACAGTTTACTGTCAAATAATGTGTTCCCGTTCTTCATGCCTAGAGTACTTGCGTATCTGTAGATCAGCTAATCGACAGGCAGGTCGATCGGTCCTATTGACCCCGTCTCTCTCTCTCTCTCTCTCTCTCTCTCTCTCTCTCTCTCTCTCTCTCTCTCTCTCTCTCTCTCTCTGTTTTCCCCAGGTGTACAACACCCCGGCTGCCGACAGTTTCCTGCACGTACTGCAAACCATGCTTCAGATCGAACAAGACAACCCCATGAGGTAGACTTGTGGTCTCCCTGTATGTAGATACACGGACAGTTCTAGGGGAGGGTGGGGGGATGGGGGGGGGGGGGGTGGGGGGGGGGGGGGGTCTGTTGGTCATCTCTGAGTGATTAGATATCTGTTCATCCGAATGTCTGTCTGCCTCTCGTCCGCTTATGTCTGTTGATAATTTCTCTTTTTGTCTCTGTCTCATCTGTGCGTTTGTGTGTCTTTGTCTCTGTCTGCCGGTCTGTCGGTCTGTCTCTCTCTTTTTGTCTGTCTGTCTCTGTCTATGTTTGTCCTTCTCAGTCTCTGACTCTCCTCTCTCTCTCTCTCTCTCTCTCTCTCTCTCTCTTCTCTCTCTCCTCTCTCTCTTTCTCTCCTTCTTCTCTTGCCTGCATTCTCTCTCTCTCTCTCTCTCCTCTCTCTCTCTTCTCTCTCTCTCTCTCTCTCTCTCTTTCTCTCTCTCTCTTTCCCTCTCTCTCCCTCCCTCCCTCCTTCCTTCTCTCCCTCTTTCTTTCTGTCTCCCTCCCTCCTCCCTCCTCTCTCTCCTCCTCTTCCCTCCTCCCTCTTTCTCTCTCTCTCTCTCTCCCCCTCTCTCCTCCTCTCTGTTTCTCTCCCCCCTCTCTCTCCTCTTTCTGTGATCTGCACGTGCGTGGTCGACAGTCCGTCACTAAGAACTCAGCGGGCACCGCACAACCAGACTCTGTGACTGTGTCAGTGACAGGCAGTGGACGATGCTGGAGCGGGCGGCCCAGAGGACCTTCACCTGGACGTCTCCCGCCCGGACACCCAGGACGACACCTTGCTAGACACGCTGCTCCGCGCGCACAGACCGACCCCGGCTCTCCAGGATCAGGCCGCGCAGACCGACGACCTGCCGTGGCTGGCCAGGGTCAAGGACGACCCTTTCCCGGTGTCGCCCTCTACCGGAGAATCGCACCTCCACTCCGTGTCTTCCTCCGTCAGTGATTCTTACTCGCTGGATTCTGGGGTAGGGAGATATGAAGGCGCTGAAGGATCTTGTCCGGGTGTGGATGGGCAGGCGACGTTCTCGTTACCCTCGTCTTCTCCCGCTTCTCCCTCGTCCTCGGCGTCTCTCGTTCAGGTCCTTCCCCTTCAGTCCACACAACAGCAGCCGTCTGTGATAAGTTCTTCGAGCGACGCCACGATCCCAGCAACCCTCTCTGCAGTGGGTCGGTGGTGGGTCCTGTCGCGAGGTCGTCTGCTTCGGCTTCGGAAAGGGTCGATGGCTCGTCGTCGCCGTCGTCGTGGTCGACATCGCGATCGTCGCTGCCGTCGGTGTCCGCGGTGGAGGTGAGCTCGTCGCTGCCCAGCTCGGTGTCTGCCCCGGTGCTGTCCTGTGGGGGGTCTGTGCCTGCGGCTCCGCCACTGCTGGGTGACCCTGCGTCTCCTGAAGCCTTGACTGGGGATGAGCTTCACGGGAGGTCGTCTGCAGGTTCTTCTCTCACCAGCCAGTCTGCTGCTGGCAGTGTGACCGTACCCCCACCACCCCCTGCCCCACCCTTACCGCCGGGAAGTCACGTGTCCTCTTCCGAACAACCCGTTTCTGGCGGTGTAGTGTCTCCTCCCCCTCCACCACCACCACCACCACCACCTCACCCTCCTCCTCCTCCTCCCCACCCGGAACAGTACCGATCCCTCCTCCTTCCCCTGTCCTTCCTGGAGTACCACCACCACCACCACCACCACCCCACCTCCACCGCCACTACCACCAGCCCCTGGTTCCAAAGGGGGTGGCACACCACCTCCACCACCACCGCCACCGCCACCGCCGGCGCTGGCCGATCATCGTCAGCGCCTCTGCCTCCTGCCGCGCCTGAGAGCGGTGGGGGAGGGGTACCCCGGCCCCCCACCCTGAAGTACGGGCTGGGCAGGAGCGCCAGCTCCGGGCTGAGTCCCATCACCACGCCCAAACCCCGTCACAAGATGAAGACCTTCAACTGGTCCAAGGTGACCGCCCAGGCCGTCAGCAGCGGTGAGTGTCGTGGAGGTGGTGGTGATGGTGGGAACGATTGATAATGTTGACGTTGATGACGGTTGTAGTGAGGTGAATGTGATGAGATGATGATGATGATGATGATGATGATGATGGTGATGCTGCTGGCGCTGGTGGTGATATTGGTGGTGATAATGATGATGATGATGATGATGATGATGATGATGGCAGTGGTGAAGTTCTGCTGCTATTGCTGATAACGGTGGTGGTGGTGATGATGGTGATGATGATGATGATGTGATGGTTGTAGTGATGATGTGATGATGATGCTATTGGTGATGCTGATGATAGTAGTCGTGATGCTGCTGGCGCTTGTGC
>CM031601.1:77469078-77484078 GCA_018398815.1 Conus ventricosus | reverse complement strand
AAAAGAACTTAACATTAAATGGGGGCCAAAAAGAACCTAACATTAAATGTGGGCCAAAAGAACCTAACATTAAATGTGGGCCCAAAAAGAACCTAACATTAAATGTGGGCCCAAAAAGAATCTAACATTAAATGTGGGCCAAAAAGAACCTAGCATTAAATGTGAACCAAGGAAGAACCCAACATTAATTGGACAAGAAGAACTAACATTAAATGTAGGCTAAAGAAGAACCTGACATCAAATGTAGGCCAAAGAACCTATGAAATTTAGTGCGGATCCATGGAGGTCTGTATACATTCGGGGAGGTCTGTGTACATTCGAGTGTCTCTACGGATCCGAACCCCCAAGAGTGATTCGTTACCCGTCCAGTAAGATTACGCGAAAACTACTCTCTCAATTTCAACGAAACCCGGAGGGAAGATAGAATGAGGAAGACTAAACGAGCCCAGATAATTATTGTGCGGATCCGTATTGCGGGTTCGGATCCAAAGGTGGATCCAGGATCCGTTGAGGGAGATGACTCACAAAATCCTTGACCGATGTCATGGAGAAGTTGTTAAAAACATGGGATACAGCGTGAGGACGAACCTCTCAAATATTGGTCCGGATCCGTGGAAAGGATCCTGGCACAGGCATGCGGACTCTCGATTGCCCTTCTTAATATTTTTTTCTTCTCTAATCCGTAATTTGATCAATACTCTTAGTTACGGGAAAACGTTGCACTGTTCCTTTGACCTAGGCGATCTTCAAGTCTCACAAAATCTCTCGAGCAAATTTGAGGTCAGTTAAGTATGTCAGACTACAGCTCCATGGTGGCAGACGTGCAGCAGAGAGAAAGAGAGGAGGGAGGAGCGAGAGAGAGAGAGAGAGAGAGAGAGAGAGAGAGAGAGAGAGAGAGAGAGGAGAGAGAGGAGGTGAGAGAGAGAGAGTGAGGAGGAGAGAGAGAGAGAGAGAGAGAGAGAGAAACTTATGGATTGTTACGATGGTCAGCACCGGTCCACGCACACAGCTCTCTCTCTCTCTCTCTCTCTCTCTCTCTCTCTCTCTCTCCTCTCTCTCTCTCTCTTCTCTCTCTCTCTCTCTCCTTCTTCTTCTTCTTCTTCTTCTTCTTCTTCTTCTTCTCCTCCTTCTCCCTCCTCCTCCTCTTCCTCCTCTCTCTCTCTCTCTTTCCTCCCTCTCTCTCTCCCTCCTTCTCTCTCCCTACCTCCCTCCTACACAAACACACAGACACAGGCAGACAGACAGAAAGACAAAAAGACACACGCGGGCGCGCTGGCTCTCCACCCTTTCTTTCTATCTCATTCTCTCTCTCTCTCTCTTCTCTCTCTCTCTCTCTCTCTCTCTCTCTCTCTCTCTCTCTCTCTTTCTCTCTCTCTCTGTGTCAAACGCTCACGCGCGCGCGAGCACATACACACACCACACACACACACACACACACACACACACACACACACACACACACACACACACACAGCGAGCGCAAGCGCACGCGCTTACGTACGCATGCACGCACGCACACACGTACACATGCACGCTGTCTCTGCATATGCCCAGTTGTGTTGTGTGAAGGTGAACTTGCTGGACACGAAGAGGAGCATGAACGCCAACATCTTCCTGAAGCAGTTCAAGGCCAGCAACGAGGAGATCGTGCAGATGGTGCGCGAGGGACAGCAGGCCAAGATCGCGCCGAGCGACTCCGGGGGCTGCAGAAGATCATGCCCGAGAACGATGAGGTGCCTGAATGGAAGGTGGAGAGAATGGGTCTCTGAATGAATAATTCCGATAACGATGAGGTGCCCTGAATGGAGGTGGAGAGAATGGGTCTCTGAATGAATAATTCCGAGAACGATGAGGTGCCCTGAATGGAGGATGGAGAGAATGGGTCTCTGAATGAATAATTCCGAGAACGATGAGGTGCCCTGAATGGAAGGTGGAGAGAATGGGTCTCTGAATGAATAATTCCGAGAACGATGAGGTGCCCTGAATGGAGGATAGAGAGAATGGGTCCTGAATGAATAATTCCGAGAACGATGGGTGCCCTGAATGGAAGGTGGAGGAGTGGGTCTCTGAATGAATAATTCCGAGAACGATGAGGTGCCCACGATAGAGGATGGAAGGAATGGGTCTAGGTGCCTGAGTGTAGGATGGAGAGAATGGGTCATTGTGAGTTGATTCTGAGAATATTGAGGTGCCTGAATGTAGGATGGAGAGAATGGTCATTGATGAGTTGATTCTGAGATATTGAGGTGCCTGAATGTAGGATGGAGAGAATGGGTCATTGATGAGTTGATTCTGAGATATTGAGGTGCCCTGAATGTAGGGATGGAGGAGAATGGGTCATTGATGATTGATTCTGAGAATATTGAGATGCCCTGAATGTAGGATGGAGAGAATGGGTCATTGATGAATTGTTCTGAGTATGCTGAGTGCCCTCAATGGAGAATGAGAGATGGGATCTCTGGATGAATAATTCTGAGAATGCCCTAGTGCAATGAGATGAGAGAATGAGCCTTAGAATGAATAATTCTGAGAATGCCTGGCGCCCTGGGACGAGAGAATGAGCCTTAGAATGAAGAATTCTGAGGATGCTGAGGTGCCCTGAATGGAAGGTGGAGAGAATGGGTCTTCGATGAGTTGATTCTGAGAACGTTTAGATGTCCTCAGTGTAGGATGAAGAGAATGTGTCTCTAAATGAATAATTCTGAGAATGCTCTGGTGCCCAGAGATGAGAGAATGAGCCTTAGAATGAAGAATTCTGAGAATGCTGAGTTCTCCTGAATGGATGGTTGGGAGAATGAGTCTTTGAATGAAGAATTCTGAAAACGATGAGGTACCCTTTAGGTGAGGGTGTGTGGGGTGAAGAGAATGAATTGTCGAGTCGTTGTCAATAATTCTTCTTTCTTTCTACGTACACAGGCTGATATTCCTGCGGACACTGCCTGTATAGAAGGCATGGAGTTTTGTGTGTATAACCGTTTTTTATCCCGCCATTAGGGCAGCCATACTCCATCTTCGGGAAGTCAGTAATTCTGAGAACGAGGAAGTGCCCTGAATGGAAAATGGGGAGAATGGGTCTTTGAAAGAATAATTCGAGAATGATGGGGTGCCTTGCATGGGGGATGGAAAGAATGGGTTATCGCATGAATGATTCTAAGAACACGAAGTGCCTTAAATGGAGTTGGAGAGAATGGGTTATCGCATGAATGATTCTAAGAACACGAAGTGCCTTAAATGGAGGTTGGAGAGAATGGGTTATCGCATGAATGATTCTAAGAACACGAAGTGCCTTAAATGGAGGTTGGAGAGAATGGGTTATCGCATGAATGATTCTAAGAACACGAAGTGCCTTAAATGGAGGTTGGAGAGAGTGGGTTATCGCATGAATGATTCTAAGAACACGAAGTGCCTTAAATGGAGGTTGGAGAGAATGGGTTATGAAATTCATAATTCTGAGGTGCCTGAACGGAGTCGTATGAATTATTCCGAGAACAATGAGGATTTAGAGAATGATTCAGTGAGTGGGTGATTTTGAGAACGATGAGATACCCTGAATATCGGATAGAAGGAATGCGTCATTGGCTAAATAACTGTTAGTGCAATAAGTACCCTGATTGAAGAAAGAATGAGTCGTTGGAAGAACAGCTGTGAAAACAAATAATGAGATGATTTAAATGGAAGACTGGGAGAATGGATGGTTGGATGTATAAACCAGAGAACGATGCCTTTTATGGAAGATTGAACGAACGTGTTGCTCGATAAATAATTGAACCGCATTAAGACGCTCCCTTCAAACAATGCATGGCCCACTATAGTTACATTCTAACACATTAAGGGCACCCTGCCTTAAACTGGGAGAGCGTGTACACATGCGGAGACCAGCACTGCCTCTACATTCATAGTTCATTGATCCCCGCCCCAGTTATCAGGATACTTCTTGATCCCCACTCCAGTTATCAGGATACTACTTGATCCCGCCCCAGTTATCAGGATACTTCTTGATCCCCACTCCAGTTATCAGGATACTTCTTGATCCCCGCCCCAGTTATCAGGATACTTCTTGATCCCCGCCCCAGTTATCAGGATACTTCTTGATCCCCACTCCAGTTATCAGGATACTACTTGATCCCCGCCCCAGTTATCAGGATACTTCTTGATCCCCATCCAGTTATCAGGATACTTCTTGATCCCGCCCCAGTTATCAGGATACTTCTTGATTTCCACGTGTCAGAAAGCATCTCTCTGAACCTGTTTCCTGGTTCATCAAGTCCGTCCTTCTTGTGTTTTCCTGGTCATTTTCGAGATTATTCACTTTTGATAGGTCGATTTTATTCTAGATTAATTGCTTGCTTGATCGATTAAGTTAGCTTTTGTGTATTAGTCATGAAGTTTACTTCAGCAGACTAAAAGCAACACACACACACACACACACACACACACACACACACACACACACACACTGTTAACACACACACACACACACACACACACACACACACACACACACACACACACACACACACACACACACTGTTAACACACACAACGCGCGCGCGCGCACGCACGCACGCACATACACACGCACACATACACACACACACCACACCACACCACACCACACCACACCACAACACACACACCACACACACACACACACACACACACACACACACACACACACACATACACTCACTCACACTCACTCACACACACACACTCACATTCACCACACACACACCACACACACACACACACCACACACACACACACACACACACACACACACTCACTCACTCACTCACTCACTCACTCACAACTCACACCGGTTGTCTCTCGGGTTACTGGGTGTCAGGTGGGAATGATCCGAGCGTACGAAGGAGACAAGGAGAAGCTGGGCATGCAGAGAAGTTCTACCTGATGCTGTCGGCCCTGCCCGCCTACAAACTGCGTATAGAGGGCATGCTGCTCAGGTGCTGAACATCTCTGTGTGTCTCTGTCAGTATGTATACCTGTCTGTCAACCCAACATCTCTGTGTCTCTGTCAGTCTGTATACCTGTCTGTCAACCCAACATCTCTGTGTCTCTGTCAGTCTGTTATGTCTGTCTGTCAACCCAACATCTCTGTGTCTCTGTTAGTCTGTTATGTCTGTCTGTCAGCCCAACATTTCTGTGTCTCTGTCAGTCTATTATGTCTGTCAGCCCAGCATCTCTGTGTCTCTGTCAGTCTGTATACCTGTCTGTCAACCCAACATCACTGTGTGTCTCTGTCAGTCTGTATACCTGTCTGTCAACCCAGCAACTCTGTGTCTCTGTCAGTCTGTATCCCTGTCTGTCAGCCCAACATCTCTGTGTCTCAGTCTGAAAACCTGTCTGTCAGCCCAACATCTCTGTGTCTCTGTCAGTCTGTTAAATGTCTGTCTGTCAGCCCAACATTTCTGTGTCTCTGTCAGTCTATTATGTCTGTCTGTCAGCCCAACATCTCTGTGTCTCGGTCAGTCTGTTATGTCTGTCTGTCAGCCCAACATCTCTGTGTCTCTGTCAGTCTATTTGTCTGTCTGTCTGTCAGCCCAACATCTCTGTGTCTCGGTTAGTCTGTATACCTGTCTGTCAGCCCAACATCTCTGTGTCTCTGTCAGTCTGTATACCTGTCTGTCAGCCCAACATCTCTGTGTCTCTGTCAGTCTGTATACCTGTCTGTCAGCCCAACATTTCTGTGTCTCTGTCAGTCTGTATACCTGTCTGTCAACCCAACATCTCTGTGTCTCTGTCAGTCTGTTATGTCTGTCTGTCAGCCCAACATTTCTGTGTCTCTGTCAGTCTATTATGTCTGTCTGTCAGCCCAACATCTCTGTGTCTCTGTCAGTCTATTATGTCTGTCTGTCAGCCCAACATCTCTGTGTCTCGGTCAGTCTATTATGTCTGTCTGTCAGCCCAACATCTCTGTGTCTCGGTCAGTCTATATGTCTGTCTGTCAGCCCAACATCTCTTTGCTTTTGTCAGTCTGTATATCTGTCTGTCAGCCAAACATCTCTGTGTCTCTGTCTGTCTAGCAGCCAACCATCTGTGTCTCTGTCAGTCTGTATGTCTGTCTGGCAGCCAAACATCTCTGTGTCTCTGTCGTCTTAGCGCCAACCATCTGTGTCCCTGTCAGTCTTATTATGTCTGTCTGTTAGCCCAATATCTCTTTGTCTCTGTCAGTCTGTCTGTGTGTCAGTCAAACATCTCTGTGTCTCTGTCAGTCTGTCTGTCTTTCTGTCAGCCAAGCATATCTGTGTCTCGGTCAGTCTGTATGTCTGTTTGTCAATGTTCAAAGGTTCTGTCTGATGCTGTCAACTCTGCCTGCCTTTAACTATGTGCAGAAGCTATTTTTGCTAAAGGTGCCAATGTTTGTCTGTCTGTCCGTCTGTGTGTTGTGTCTGTTTGTCAGTCTGTCTGTTGGTCTATATGAATGTCAGTATACAAAAGTTCCATCTGGTGCAGTTGGCGCTGCTTGCGCACGAGCTGCGTGTAGAGGGCACGCCTGTTAAAGTACTGAATGTCCGCGTGTCTGTCAGTTAGTCCGTCTATCAGTCTATACTGACTGTACTGAAAGGTTCTGTGTGGTGCTCTCGCTAGTGCCCTAAAAAAACAAACCGTGTATAGAGAGCTTGCTACTTAAGATTCCTAAGGTCTGATTTTTCTGTCTTATCTGTTTATCTGTCTCTGTCAGTACTGTGAAAAGTTCTACCGGTGCTAAAGCTAAGTATAGAGTGCACGCTGCTTAGGGTGCAAATGTCTCTCTCTGTCTCTCCCTTTGTCTGTCTGTCAATACTGAACAGTTCTACGTCTGATACTGTCGGCTGTACCTGCCAACCAGGTGTGTATAGAGGGCTTGTGGTGCCAATGGCTGCCTGTCTGTCTGTTTGTTGGTTTGTCTGATAGTTTGTATATCAACGTTCTTTCATATTCTGTCAGCACTGCCAGAGTATAGATTGCGTACTGCTCAGGGTGCAAATATCATCCCCTCTCTCTCACACACACACGGGCGCGCGCGTGCAACACACACACACACACACACACACACACACACACACACACACACACCACACACAACCACACACACACACACACACATACACACACAAAAACAAACAAACAACGAGCCGCACCAGCACACACAACGCACACATTGAAGCATTACATCACACACACACACACACACCACACACGCACACACACACACACACACACACACACACACACACACACACACCACACACCAGCCACCACACATCAACACCAGAACACACATACACACGCACGCACGCACGCTCGCACGCAGCACCACGCACGCACTCGCACGCATTCATGTCACACGCGTATGCGATGTATCCCTCCCCAAAAAAAAAAAAAAAAAAAGAAAAGAAAAAAAACAATTACAAAATGTGGAATTAAACTGTTTTCATCGCACTTTTATCAGACTTTTTGCAAATTTTCTTATCTTTCTTGAAGGTATTTATGATTTACCCATGTTTCACCCTTCATAGTTTCCTCTGTTAACAGGAGGATTTTCGGGTTGCCATGGACGCCATGAAACCTAACGTTGACGTCATCATCCGGGCCTGTGAAGAGGTGATTGCCAGCGACACACTGAAGGCTTTCTTGAGATACGTCTGCATACCGGCAACTTCATCAACGCGGTAAATCGCCTGGCTTCATAACAGAAATATTGTTTATACTACGTCACACAATGTGTCAGTTTGTCGGTAATCTTTGTTGTTGTTCTCTCTCTCTCTCTCTCTCTCTCTCTCTCTCTCTCTCTCTCTCTCTCTCTCTCTCTCCTCTCTCTCTCTCTCTCCTTTTCCTCTCCTCTTCCTCCTCCTCCTCTAGTGTGCCAGCTACCCTTCTCTTCTCAAAACTCTTCTCTCTCTCTCTCTCTCTCTTCTCTCTCTCTCTCTCTCTCTTCTCCTCTCTCTTCCTCCTCCTCTCTAGTGCTTCCACTACCTCTTCTCTTCTCAACTCCTCTCTCTCTCTCTCTCTCTCTCTCTCTCTCTCTCTCTCTCTCTCTCTCTCTCTCTCTCCCTCTTCCTCGTCCTCCTCCTCCGATATGCCATCTACCCCTTCTTCTCAAAACTCTTCCCTCTCATCCGAAAGCTTTGCGCGATTTTGTTCCGTTTTCTTTCTTTTTTTTTTTTTCAAACTGTAAGTGGGAGCATTTCATATCAGTATCGCCAGCTATTATAATAACTCTGCCATAAAGTCGGCCAGTGATGATGTGTATGAGGAGACGTGACACTCGACTCGCAACAGTGGTTCTCTCCTTTCTGGCGGACAGGGTGGCTATGCAGGGAACGCCTTAGGGTTCAAGGTGGCCTCCCTGACCAAGCTGATGGACACGCGAGCCAACAAGCCCCGCATGACGCTGCTGCACCACCTGGTGGGGGAGGCCGAGAAGGAGAACAAGCACGTGCTGGACTTTGCCCAGCATCTCCTCCCTGTCCTGTCTGAGGCCTGCAGGTACCACGGAGATACTGATGATGTGTGATGGTGATGGATGTGATGGATGATGATGAGATGATGTGATGATGATGATGATGTGTGATGATGATGATGATGATGGTGATGATGATGAAGATGGTTGATAATGGTGATGATGATATGATGACGATGGCACTGGTGTAACAGTGACAAAAATGTACGTCAACAGTGTTGGTGATATTGGTAGTGCGTTTGCCCAGTCTTGGTCTTCTTGGGAACTCGCAGATGTGGTGACGATGGTGATGGCCGAGAAGTAGGTGCGGTGCGAGTTTGGATGACTGCCCACGGTCTGTAGACTGTGGTCTCCGAAACCTGTAGGTATTTTTACAAGTCCTTTTCGAGGTTTGCGGGTATTATGACGATAAGGTCCTGATCCTGGTGGTGAGGTTGCCCGAGAACTGCCGTCTGTCATCTAAGAGGCAGACAGGGTGTTAATGATGATTGTAGGATGAGAACTTTGATGGGTTTTACTTCAAAACTGAGAGTGTTCTGTCTGAGGCACTCTGGTAAGATTCTCTTTCTTCTTGCTTCTCCTTCACCTTTTTCTCCTACTGCTTGCTAAGTGACCAGTATTGTCTAAATAAAAGTCATCAGTCCGCAACAGCTAATCTGCTCAACCGCACAGTTTGTCTCTGCCCCCCCCCCCTTTTTTTTAACATTGATTCATCTTTGGTGCCCCCTAAGTGGTACTTATCCCCACTCCCATCATCTGGATACCCTGCGCATAGCGACATGCAAATTCGTTCTGTAGTCCCGATGCCAGCAATCACCTTGTCCGCCGTGTCTGACCAGAACTGAAGTCTGAGGTCAGCACGGGTTGGATACGTGTCCGGGACATTGTATGGGCATACCGCAGGTGCTCGCAATGTGAGCTAGCGATCTTAATGGGGTGGGGATGCGTGCGGTGACAGTCTACAGCCTGACGGCTACCACCTCTCGTGAGCCCTTCAGACATACCATGTTATGCTACATGTGTTTCCAGGCTCTGGCGGCTGTACGTTGGGGTGTGAACACTGGCATCGTAGAGTGGATTTATGTTTGGCGTAAGATGATGGACGATTCCATGAGTGCAGTGTAGATTGCTCATGAAATCATGTTTTTTTTTGACCCAGATTAAATAAACATTACATGTATATTTGTTTTATTATGATGCTTACGTGGTGTAGTTTTGATGGTGGCGTATGCGCCTTGTCATATTAAGTCTTATTCATTCATTTTTGATCGCAAGAGTCTCCAGCTGAGCTTTTTCCATGCTGTTGTGACCACTGTCTTGTATTGTGAGAGTGCCCTGATGTGGCCCTTTGCGGTCGGCTGGGCTATAAGCAACATTATCTTATCTTATCTGGCATTGTGGAGAGGGGAATGTCATTTGTCAGTCTGTCACTCATCTGTGTATTTGTTGCTCACTAAAATGGACTGAAAAGCATGCTGGGTTCCAACACTGACAGTAATTGCATTGATAATAGTGGTAACGATGACAGACTTTGTCCAGCAGTTATTGTTTCCCGTACCTTAGACCAGAAGATAAAGCTGATTACGATCATGATGATTATAGAGCTGACGACAGCTTCCGCTCTCGAATGTTGCATGCTCTTTGTGAGTCCAGCAAGTAGAAGATGCTGAGAATGATGAGAACGACGATGCTCACAGTAGGATATTTCAAAAGAAAAACAAACCAACAAACAAACGCCCATTCTTTCTAGTGTAAGCAGCAGGTCCGTCAGTTGTAAAGGACAGATGTGGTTAGGATCCCTTGAATCGAGGTGGTCAGTGTAAAGAACGGCATGTGGTTTAGATCCTTGAATCTGAGGTGGTCAGTGTAAAGAGACAGCATTGGTTAGGATCCAGTTGAATCGAGGTGGTCAGTGTAAAGAGACAGCATGTGGTAGGATCCTTGATCGAGGTGGTCAGTGTAAAGAGACAGCATGTGGTTAGGATCCGTTGACTGAGGTGGTCATGTAAAGGACGATGTGGTTAGGATCCTTGATCTGAGGTGATGGTCAGTGTAAAGAGACAGCATGTGGTTAGGATCCCTGATCGAGGTGGTCAGTGTAAGAGACAGCATGTGGTTAGGATCCCTTGAATCGAGGTGGTCAGTGTAAAGAGACAGCATGTGGTTAGATCCTTGATCGAGGTGGTCAGTGTAAAGGACAGCATGTGGTTAGGATCCCTTGATCTGAGGTGGTCAGTGTAAAGAGACAGCATGTTGGTTAGGATCCCTTGAATCGAGGTGGTCAGTGTAAAGAGACAGCATGTGGTTAGGATCCCTTGAATCTGAGGTGGTCAGTGTAAAGAGACAGCATGTGGTTAGGATCCCTTGATCTGAGGTGGTCAGTGTAAAGAGACAGCATGTGGTTAGGATCCCTTGAATGAGGTGGTCAGTGAAAGAGACGCATGTGGTTAGGATCCCTTGATCTGAGGTGGTCAGTGTAAAGGACAGCATGTGGTTAGGATCCCTTGATAGGTGCGTGTAAAGGACGCATGGGTTAGGATCCCTTGAATCGAGGTGGTCAGTGTAAAGAGACAGCATGTGTTAGGATCTTGACTGAGGCAGTGTCAAAGGACATATGTGTTAGGATCCCTTGAATCGAGGTGGTCAGTGTAAAGAGACGCATGTGGTTAGGATCCCTTGAACTGAGGTGGTCAGTGTAAAGACAGCATGTGGTTAGGATCCTTGATCAGGGTCAGTTAAAGGACAGAGTGGTATGGATCCCTTGAATCTGAGGTGGTCAGTGTAAAGAGACAGCATGTGGTTAGGATCCATGAATGAGGTGGTCATTAAAGAGACCATGTGGTTAGGATCTTGATCTGAGGTGTCAGTGTAAAGAGACAGCATGTGGTTAGGATCCCTTGAACTGAGGTGGTCAGTGTAAAGAGACAGCATGTGGTTTAGGTAGACCCTTGAACTGAGGTGGTCAGTGTAAAGAGACAGCATGTTAGACTGAGTTAGGATCCCTTGAACTGAGGTGGTCAGTGTAAAGGAGACAGCATGTGGTTAGGATCCCTTGAATCGAGGTTGGTCAGTGTAAAGAGACAGCATGTGGTTAGGATCCTTGAATGAGGTGGTCAGTCAAAGAGACGCATGTGGTCTAGGATCCCTTGATCGAGGTGTCAGTGAAAGAGACAGCATGTGGTTAGGATCCCATGTGTAGATCCCTGAACGAGGTGTCAGTGTAAAGAGACAGCATGTGGTTAGGATCCCTTGATCTGAGGTGGTCATGCAAAGAGACAGCATGTGGTCAGGATCCCATGAACTGAAGTCGTCAGAATGCCGTGACAGACTGCTTAGAGCAGAAGAGATCTCTATAGCTTCCTGTAACATCGTGCGCGACAGGGAGGAGGTCTTGCATCTAACCCAGTCCACTTGAGCTGTTCAGGGCTTCTCGTTTTTCTTTCCAAAATTTGAATTCGCTATCTAAGTCTGTATAGACAGAAACGTCTGAACCATTTCTTAAAGCGTGCAGAAGACCGAGGTGGATCCATTGAAGATGACAAAATAGACAACTAAGATCACACACGCACGCACGCACGCACGCACGCACACGTACGCACACGTACGCACACACAATACACACATACACACACACACACACACACACACACACACATACACACACACACACACACACACATACATACACACACACGCACACACACACGATAACTAGAAGAGCCGGTGCCAGGGGAAGTAATTATTCGTAATAGTCGGTACGAACTGAATGAGTTATTTCCCGTACATGCCTGTGTCATCTTTCTCTGTGTGTGTGTGTGTGTGTGTGTGTGTGTCTTCCGAAGGTATTCAGCATCCGTCGTTTGATTCTGAACCGCTCTGTGGTTCCTCATCGATATTTAGCAGGGTCGTTTTTATGCTACATTATACCGAGTATCTTTGAAATCAGTTCCGTAGTTCTTGCGTAATCCTGTACACAAAAATCCTCTTAAAAAAAGAACAAAGATCTCCGGTAAAACATAACCCAACTGTCGAATGAAACAATAAAAACAAGCCGACACAGTTTTCACTGGAGAGCTAAAAAAAAAAAAACCCAACCAACCAACCAACCAACAAACAAACAAACAAAAAGTAAATTAAAATCTAAAAACATCACCATCTGTTTAGGGAACAAGATCACAGATTGCTCAATTTCTGTCGGTGTCAGCGTTACAAAGATATGGGTTTACCTCCCAACTGGTAATCTGATGCTCTAAAACAACACCTACAACTGTCGGAGACGAGCACAGAAGAGAGAGAGAGAGAGAAGAGAGAGAGAGAGAGAGAGAGAGAGAGAGAGAGAGAGAGAGAAAAGACATATCAGTGGCAGATAATTGGTTGTCCGATAAAACAAGGAAGTTGCAGGGGCCTTGTGATACGTGTGTGTGTGTTGGTGGGTGGGGGGGGGGGGGGGGGGGGGGGGGGGGGGGGGGGGGGAGGTTGGGGGGGTTGAAGGGGCGGAGGTGTGGGTTGGGGAGCAGATCTCTTTGACCATTTTGATTGTTGCGTGTCAGACAAAACGTGGACAACCTGACGTCAGAGTGTCATCAGCTGGAGGCCAGAGTGCGCAAGCTGGAGACGCAGGTGACGTCAGCAGGGGAGGACGTGATGCAGCAGTTTGAACACTTCATCAAGGTGGGGATTGCGATCTTTCGAACTCACACAGGGAAAAAACAAACAACACACACACACACACACACACACACACACACACACACACACACTCAGGCACACACACAACACAGGTACACAAACACGTGCATATACAAGCACGCGAATATGCAATCACACACGCACGTACGCACACCGAGACGCACAAACACGCATACACTTTCTGTGTCTGTCGGTGTGTTCGTCACTGTTTCCGTCTGTCTGTCTGTCTGTCTATCCGTCTGTGTCTGTCTGTCTGTCTGTCTGTCTGTCAATCTCTTTCTTTCTCTCTCCCTCCCTCCCTCTCCCTCTCTCTCTCTCTCTTCCTGTCCTTTACAGACACATGAGCACACACACAAAACGCACATGCACACACATGTTCGTGTATGCATATATAAAGACATACCACGCACGCTACTCTCTCTCTCTCCGTCTCTGTCTCTGTCTCTCTCTCTGTCTCTCTCTCTCTCTCTTTTCTCTCACAGGCACGTAAGCACGCTCGCATGCACTTGCGCACGCGCGCACACTAACACACACACACGAGCGCGCGCGCACTTACGCACACGAACATCACACACACACACCACACACACACACACACACACACACACACACACACACACACACACATGTCTATCTATCTATCTGTCGATCTATGTATCTATCTACACACATACATATGTATGCATATATATCAGGTTACGTGATATAGCCGAATTTTGTTAACTTCCTTACGATTGGTAAGAACAACCGTCGGGTTTTACCACTAGTTGTGAACTTGTGACCAAGGTGAATTCAACCGGATCAAGGCTGTACCTGTAGTTCATTATCTCGGACAAAATCAAACCACTTGGGATGCTTCATTATTTTAGGTCAGAATCAAGTCACTACGATAGTTCACTGTTTGGGTAAAAAAAAATCAAGTTGCTGGCGATAGTTCACGGTTTGGGTAAAAATCGATTGGCTGATCGTAGTTCAGTATCTAGGTCGAAATCAGTTCACTGGTGGTTTCAAAGTGGGGTGACTGTATGTGGAAATGAAACGAACTTAAAAGACAAATTCTTACCTTGAGCGGCATAGTGATTTTTTTATTTTAATTTTTATAAAGTTCAGTTCACTGATGATATTTCGCATGTGGGTGAAGATGTGGATATAAATTCTGGAATGAAGCAGACAACACCTAGATTAAGTCTCGGACATTATTGTTTAAATGGACAATTCGGTGGTGATACGGACGTCGCGATGAAGCAGAAAGGTCACATCTACATGCAGTGCGGACTCGAAGAGGAAGTGAAATCTGCTTGCAGGGTGCAGTGGAAGAGCTGGAGTGCATCCGGGAGAAGATGGTGACGGTGAGCGAGCTGACCAATAAGCTGTGCGCGCACTTCGTGGAGAACGAGAAGACCTTCCGCCTGGAGGAGTGCCTCAGCGTCTTCAACACCTTCTGCCAGAAGGTGATCCAGTGCAAGAAGGTGTGTGGATCCTTCGGTGTGGTCCCTGTCCCTGGTTTGCTCTGTCCGTGAGAGGTCAGCCCCTTCGGCTGACCTCGATGGTGTCTTTTGTCGTCTTGGTCTTAGTGTGTGTGTGTGTGTGTGTGTGTGTGTGTGTGTGTGTGTGTGTGTGTATTGTGAGTGTGTGTGTAGTGTGTGTGTGGTGTGGTGTGGTGTGGTGTCTGTTGTGTGTGTGTGTGTGTGTGTGTGTGTGTGTGTGTGTGTGTGTGTGCTAGCGCGTGTGTGCGTGCTGTTCCTCTCTCTCTCTTGGCTCTCTCTATCTCTTTCTCTCTCTCTCTCTCTCTCTCTCTCTCTCTCTCTCTCTCTCTCTCTCTCTCTCTCTCTCTCTACACACAC
>CM031601.1:77371578-77461578 GCA_018398815.1 Conus ventricosus | reverse complement strand
ATACTAAAACAAGTTAACGTCTTTTCCCACAGGGACAACTTTAATATTCCAGCTTTCGCCACGAAATATCACGCGTGCTGTCGCACATAAAACAAAAGTGCAGAGAGAGAGAGAGTACGCGCGTGTGTGCGTTTGTGTGGTGTGTGTGAGAGAGAGAGTAATGCCCAGGAATGTGGATAAGGTTTGCCTTTTCAAGGGAGACAATTTCACTTTAACTGAATGAATTTCGAATGACTTGTCAGGAAAGCGCGATATTGAGAGAGTAATGCCAGGAATGTGGATAAATGTTTGCCTTTTCAATGGGAGACAATTTCACTTTAACTGAATGAGTTTCGAATGCTTGTCAGAAAAGCGCGATAGCTTAACACATGGATGCAGAGATGCTAGACAACTTAGATTAATTATCCCTTTCTCTATGATCATAGATAATATGTTTTCTGTAGGTGTGTGTGTATAAGAAGAGAGAGAGAGGAAGAGAGAGAGGAAGAGAGAGAGAGCAAAGATGGGCTTGATTATGATAAAACTAAATTCAATACGTTCATATTACAAAATGTTCCCCCCCCCCCCCCCCCCCTCCCCCTGCGATTTATTTGTTGATTCATATTACCCGATACAGAGGGGGAGATTTGACTGTTGGTTAAACAAAAGAATCATGTACCCGTGTTTTACGATATGAACGTATCTCCCCTATTCTCAACTAAACACAAGGACAACTTTTTTCATTTCAATATTCTGCAGCTTTTGCTTATATTCATACTTCTCTATATTGCTGGAACGGTGCGGTCTTATCCTTGGAATTATACTTCATTAACTCGTCCGTGCGGTTCATCCAAGACTACCCACAGCACTGTCTCATGAAATCATTAATTCAACATTTCATCAAAAAATTAGTGTAAATCTTAAAATGTTTTTCTATCTATGGCACTTGGTGGTTTTGAACTCACCAACACACAGGATTGATTTTTCTGGTATTAAGATCTTCTATACATAAAGGCAAGGAGTACTAATTAAGTTTTAGGTATGGGATTATATCCAAGTGAATCATATCATATCCAGATTATATTTTTGTCGTTTCCGTCCATTGGAGTTACCCCTTGGCAATAAACTGCGACGGCTCTTTTAGAGATTTGATTTTCCCATAAACCCTCTTGATACTGTGAGTAGAAAAACGGCCCAGGAAGAAGAATGCATATCACCATTCTTCAAAGACAATAGCAGCTTGATCCTATCAAAATTCTCTCGGCCACCAAGTGCTCTGAAGTGCTGAAAACCGCTACTACTGGATTTTCCTGGACAGGAAAGAATTCAAAATATCATATAAGTATGCTGAGCAATTACGTAATGTGAGAGAAAAAGTGAGTATAATATATGTATATATAAGATTGAATACTAAAACAAGGTTGAACGTCTTTTCCCAGGGAAACTTTAATAGTTTAGCTTTCAGGAGACAATCTTTATCACGCGATGTATCGCTACAAAAACAAAAGTGCAGAGAGAGAGAGAGTACGCGCGTGTGTGGTTGTGTGTGTTGTGTTCGAAGAGAGAGAGTAATGCCCGGAATGTGATAGGTTTGCTTTCAAAGGGAGACAATTTACTTTAACTGAATGAATTCGAATGTTCTCAGATAAAGCCGATAGCTTAAACATATGGATGCAGAGTGTAGACAACTTAGATTAATTATCCCTTTCTTATGATCATAGATAATATGTTTTCTGTAGCGTGTGTGAGATGAGAGAGAGAGAGAAGAGAAGAGAGAGTCAAAGGATGGACTTGATTATGATAAACTAAATTCATAACCGTTCATATGTACAAAATGTCTCTCCCCCCCCCCCTCTCTCTCTCTCTCTCTCTCTGACTTTATTTGTTAGAGTTTCATAGTTATATTCCATTAGGACGAGAGGGGGTAGGGGTTTTGTGGGTGGGGGGGGGGTGGGTTGGTTTAACAATAAATTTTGAAATCATTGTACCTTTGTTGTTTTTTTAAACCACTTTTTAAATATGGATTTATCCCTTAAAATGTTTAATTTATCACTTTTATCTTAAATGGATTTAATCGTTGATTATTGGTCTATTTATTTTATGTTATATTTATTGATGCAATAATTATTATTCTTATTGTTATTATTATTATTGTTCTCGTTGTGTGCGTCTGGTCTGTATTCCAGAATATACATCATATAACTCGCAGATGGTTTAATGATCTTGTACAAGAACTGAGTTCATCATGAAAATGAAATATCAATGCTCCAACAACGTCATCATCAACAAAAGCTTCAGACGCCGTAACAACAGATAAAATGATGATGATGATCATTATCATCATCATCATCATCATCATCATCCACCACCAACACCAACATTGTTTTTGCTGGATATAGAGACTCCTATTAAGTACATGCACAGAAGACCCTTTATTGACAGACTTAAAGATGTTTCTAAATGTGCATTTGTTTGTTTCACGTGAAGTCATCATCATCATCATCATCATCATCATCGTCGTCGTGTCGTGATTGCCGGATGTAAGAGACTCATATTAAGAACACGCACAGACGGTCCTTTATCAGCAGACTTGACGACGTGTTGTACAAACGCCTGTCTTTGTTTCACGTGCAGGTAAGGAAAAACCGGCCCAGGAAGACGACGGCTGCATCATCGACCGTCTGCTCAGCGACATTCGTCGTGGCTACACCCTACGCAAAACCTCACCCTCCGGCGCGAGGAGGAACTCGATCCACGGCAAAACCGCAACCAACGCGGCTGCTGCGTCCCCTGCGAACACCGCCGAAAAGGACTCGAAAAACGACGTCACAAAAGTCGATGGTGACGGAACTAAATCGAAAGATGACGTCAAGAAGGGAACAAAGGGGAGCTGTGACGTTACCACCTCGAAGGATAACGTCAGTGATGGAAAGGACGACGCGACAAAACCGAAAAGGGTCGCTAAAAAAGTGCGCGATTGTCCCAAATCTAGAGACGAATCCACCACAAAATCCAGAGACAGGAGGAAAAGTGAACAGAGCTCAGAGCGAGAAGCTCATGTGACGGAAATCGAGGCAACTAAAACGTCGAGTAAAAATGAATCAACATGCTAACGCGTGGCATAGAATGTGCATGCACGTGTTTACACGATTCACTCGTGTAAACACCACACACACACACACACACGCACATATGCGCGCGCACGTGCTTTTTTCCAGATAAACATTGCATGTTGAGTACTGTTGCTGTGAGAAAAGCATACACAAAACCAACGAAAAATGAACTGATTACGTTGTATATTAAGGGATATTTTCGAACACTTGCTCGGGGAGCTGAAAGCTTGGACAATATTGGTAGCAGCGAATGTCTTTACGTAGCTGCGAGTCCGCTGCACCCCGGGAGAAAAGAAGTTATGTGAGTACACTCCACACCAAGAATTGACAGTTTTGTGATTCCACCCTGCACCGGGAGCAGAAACTCTCGTGAGTCCACTCAGCACCATCTTGTTGTCCATAGACTCATAGCCTGTCGTGTTTTGAAGCTATCTTTGCAATGAAAAGGTGCCACTGGGAGAGCTGGAAGAGGAGTGCTACGAAAAGCAGTGAAAATGAGTAGTCTTGATAAATACAAAACAGATTTTGCTGATATTGTGACTTGGAAGATTGTAGGAGTACTGTTACATTGCGCATGCGCTCTAAATCAAGACAGGAACTGAAGATGTGGAAATATCTGAACTGTGATTTAAATGGAAAGATACCACGTGGAACTGTATGCCAAAACTAATCGGAGATAGTGAAAGGAGAACAAAGATATATATCCAGCTACGCGTGAAAACTTTTGATGAAATTGTAAACAGAATGAAAAAAAAGAAGAAACAAAATTGCAAAAAAAAAAAGTGAAACTCTTTTCAAGCTTATCAACTGTAAAGAAATTTATATAAAAGGAGGAATTTCCATAAGAGAAACTTTATGCTTTGAAAAAGGTTAAGAACGAAAGTCCGAACAGAGATGATTTTGTGTCAATTTTTATTTCAAAGTATTTTGAAAGTCAGCGTTAGTTTTTATATTTATATTTTATGTTATATGTATGTTCAAACATGAATAATTTTCTTCTCAAAAGAAGTCACTATTGGTTGTCTTCCAAATGGTGAAAAGCTAATGAAATATCCAAATAACTGGAAAGTGATATCATTACTGAATGCCATACATGAATATGATCACCTTGCATCACGCATGGTTTAAATTACTTCACAAGATTATGAGTGCATTTTTACTGAATACACGATGAAAACTTTGTGGGGTTTGGTTCATAAATTAGGTCAATGGATCAATTTTATGAAAATTAACTGGTTGGTGATTGTACATGGTCAGTGCTCGTTGTAGTTTAGATCCAAGAGGCAGTATGACAGTATATCTCCATAATCATCTGTTTTAATCGTAGAGAAATTCTGCTCTATGATAAAGAATCAAATGAGTAAAGAATAAATCTAATAATGAAAATGCAAATATTGTAGATGGAATTCGAGTGATGACAGTAGTGATGTTACTCCTCTTCAGTGATCATTTCAAACAATCAAAATTATTGTCGTCTTCATTATTTTGAATAATACTGAAATGCAACAGTATATCACGTGTGACGAAACGGTCTTCACGAATACGTTTATCATATGAGATAAACTGGGTTTGATCCAATTAGCCATATTCAGGTGCACACGTTAAAATCACTAGATATAGCTTACCACGAGGAAATGAACAGCAACACAGATAATTAGAAATACTTGTCGCCTCGTAACATTTTGATGAAAGTGTCTTTTATACCAACAGCTGAATCGAGGTTTTGAAAAAGTTTTATCCTTTTGGCATAAAGTGTGCTTATTTTAGCCATTCTGTCACGGCGCATTCTTGCAGTGTTTGAGGAAGGAGGGGGGGGGGGGGGGGGGGGGGGGGGGTCTTCTTGAACTTGTCTTGCATCGCTTCAGTCATGGATATCGAGGGCTGCAGCGTTACGTCAGTGGTTTTTTTTTTTTGGTGTGAAAATACGAAAGAGCATGGAATGGCCAGCGCTGAACTCTGCTGGTGTGTGGATACTAAAGAAATTAACGTTTGAATGTTTAGTAGTTTTACGTCCATAGACGACGTAAGACAGAGGCTCACAGATTTCTTCCTTATATGTAAGATATGATATTTCTCTCTCCCCACCTCGTTTGTTTTTAGTATATCCGAATGTTTTAGACATGTGACCAATCAAACTGAGGTTGCCGGTGTTTGTTTCTGTGTGTTCTGCATAAGAATGTTCGAGATAAAAATTCACTGGGCTGTTTTCGATAAATGATAATGTTTGCTCGTTTCGTCAGTTGTTTCTGTGTGCAAACTTTAGTCGGGCGTATATGGGTATGCTCGGAGCTTCCTTTTTCTGAGGAAGATTCTTGTTCTGTGTACTCTCGTATCTGTATTTATGCTAGCTGAATTGGTACCAGAAACAGTAATAGTTTGTAGTTATGGACATGTAATTGTTTCAGCCAAAGCTGCCTTTCCTGTGTGTTATTTACTAAAGCAATGGTTTTTTGGTGAAACAGAAAATATTCTAACATTCCACTGTAAAATATTTCAATTGTCGTTTCAGTGGTTTTTTTTTTCTTCACAGCTGTATAGATGTTTCAGCGTGATTACCTTTATTTTCCTGTTAATATTGACAAAAATGATACAATGTCGTGTTAAATAAAACAGTAAAGAAATGGAAACAAAGCCATTACATTCACTGTGGAAGCGAACAAGGTAGAAAGAATACTATTATATAGCTGCCAGCGCTCTCAATTTTCCCCCCGGAAATTACCTTATTTTGAAATTACTCCTGAAATCCCAATGTAATGAACAAAATTTTTAAAATTCAAATTTTGTTACTAAAAATATGGGGTTTGGGGGCGTCATTTTTGATCAGAGATGATAAAGTATAGCAGAATAAGCCCAAGTAATGTTGTGTAAATGTCGGCGATTATGTGTACGGATAACAGATTTTCGTTTTAAACCTCACATGTGTCAAGTGAAACACGAGGGGCTTAAAAATGCTGTCGGTCAAAGGCCGAACTGTCCCCTGCTCACTTCACCCACCCTGTTATTCCCTGGTTCCCGAAACTTGAGTCCAGAAGTCGGCAGCTATGCTGTTATATTTTCTCATGAACGCAAAGGATGATGTCTGAAGATGATCACACTGACGTTCGTGACGGATTGTCGACGGACGAGGCAAGGTCAGAAGATAGATAGGGGAAGACAACAGTGCCAGGAAGAGAGCGGAAGCTTGCAGTGCCTGGAAGACAAGGTTCTAGGCTGGTGCCATGGACAGCGTAATGGCACTGAACTTTACCTTTTTGTCAGCGTTGACTGCGTTCACAGAACAGGTGCCGTCAGGCGCCACCAGAAGCCGTACATCTTGATCGCTTGAATGGTGATCGCACTGAAGGCGTTAAAGCTTGCTGATCTTCTCATAGGTGCGAAACGTTCCTTATTTCAACTATTACAGAATGGCGGATGTATATGTTACTGACTGAATGCTTTCCTTCCCGGTACTGTTGCTTGAATGGTCACGCCGTGCTGCAGACACAGTCAAACTTGCGAAAGATTTCTTTTTACTGATGCCATGTTTTTGCCACATGTTGTTGCTTGTTTTCCTTTCAGATCGTCTGTCTCAGTGTACAGTACCACACAGTCTGGAACGGAACGTAGTTCTTGGCTGGTGTCTTTCAGCAACTCTCTTGATGCTTTCAGCGATGTAAGCCTTTCTTTCTGTCACGTGTGTATTGCAGCACATTCCTAGGCATGTTGGATTGTGAAACTGTCGAGTCATAGAGAAGGAGCACACACTGGACAGTGCTTTGGTGTTGTGGTGTTTGATGGTAGGTTGGAGACTGGCTTCCGCATTTTATTTGGAATCACTTTGGTAACTTCAATTGCGTCTCATTTTCACTTAACCTTTGTTTTCGTCCCTCGGATAGATTGAAGTTTTATATTGCTTTTTCTTTGCTGTTTTGTGGTCTTTGACTGGCAGACATATTTCTGTGGAGGAGACTGGTTCAGCTGGCGTTGACAAGGCGGGCGTGTGAAACTGGATGAGTGTTGCTGGTTGGGATGTGGCTGGTGGCTTGAATTTCACCACGCAGCAGCGCCATCTTCTTCTTTATGTCATATTAATGGCATACAACCTTCGGAAATGTGTGATCGGATCATATAAATGAGTTACAACGTTCGTTAGCTCAAGGAGAATGCACACTGCTGCCAATGGGGACGACCACGATTTGGTTGTTGTTCTGGGCCTTCTGGCTCCCTGTCTGTTGCATATTCGTTTGAACTGTCGCTGCCAGCCCTCGTATAATCCTCTGTCTGTAGCGTTCTCTTTTCCACAGCGAAGGTAGTGTGGGAAGTCGAGCATAATCACCTACACTTGTCTTACTCATTACAATTTAATGAAAAGATTATAAAAAAAATATTGAAATTTTGCTCTTGAAAATGTGGGGTTTGGCGGCGTCATTTTTAAACAGAGATTTTAAAGTATTGCAGAATAAGCCTAAATAAGGTTGTGTAAATGAAGGCGATTATATGTACGGATAATACATTTTCTTTCTAAACCCCCACATTTGTCAACTGAAACATGAGGGGCTTAGAAATGCTGTCGGTCAAAACTGTCCCCTGCTTTCTTCACCTACCCCCATCATCCCCAGGTGAAGTCGGCGGATGAAGATGAAAAGTGGACAAAGACGATGATGCAAAGCCCTGATGTAACCGCATGTTGGCGGCTGGACAGTGGACAGTGACTGACTCGAACCGCAAGCCATAAAGTTGGCACGAAACATTTGGCCGATACAAGAAAGAATGAAACGCCTCCTTCTTCTTCTTCTCTCTCTCTCTCTCTCTCTCTCTCTCTCTCTCTCTTCTCTCTCTCTCCCCCCCTCTCTGTTTTATAATCTTAACTCATGTGATGATTAGGATTGGTTCACATGTGAGCTTGGCAGGTACCACTTTCTTTTATTTCTTCTTTTAATTCAAACTCAAAGTGAATTTATTTTCAGGAATATGTTGTTGGAAGCAAACAAAAAACAACAGAGAGAGAGAGAGAGAGAGAGAGAGGGGGGGGGGGGTGGAAAGAGGAGAGAGTAAGGAAGGACAGAAGGGGTTGGATGAAAATTTCAATCTATGCATGTTATTTGCATGTAACTGTATGTTCATTTGTTGACAGGAAATGGGAACATTGTACATAATCCGCAGGTTTAGTCAGATGTCTCTGATCACTGCTTTCGCGCGTTCACACTAAAGCATGCAAATGAACGTGTACTATTACATCGTGTTGTTTTGGATGGTTTCTGTCATCACCCATGAGTGAAAAAAACCCACACACACAATGATCAAGGAGGGTTTTGTTGGTATCCAGAGACTTGTATAGAAGACTTGAATGGGTTATGTCCCCTGACATTCTCTTCAGTTCACCCCTTGATGAACATAATGTCTTTAATGGTGTTGTCACTTCTTTTATCACTACCATCACTACAGCCTACCTGTATTCGCTTTGTTTATTCTTTCTTGGTGCTGATATTCTTTGTCCACCGCGTCGGTTCATAGTTCGAGCTACAGTTTGCCTCCGTTTTCAACATGTTACAAATACCTCCACACACATTCCATTTCCCCCAACGGTTTTTTATGTCTGTTTTGTGTGCGTAGAGAGTTACCGTGTTTCCTAGCGGGGCTTTGTTGTTGTTTTATATGTATGTTAGCTGAAGTATTACAGTTACAGCGGCTCTTTGATCGGTATTGACCTGATGATGATGATGATGATGATGATGTGACGATGATGGTGATGATGACAAAACGAGCCTTCAGTTGCTGTCCGACGACTGTGCTTTGTTTATGCTTGCTTTTTGTGTGTGTGTTTTTGCTTAGTCTACTCACACCTCCACAGTAGCCTCCCTGTCTCCCACGTCCCGTGTCCTGAATCTCCTGCTATATGACAGAATATCTACTGGGTTGATTTTTTGTATGTCTGTGTCACAGGTGGCTTTTAACCATTCCCAACTAAATTTTACGGATTTTTAAATACGAGCTACTCATTTCGAAATTCAGTTTTGAGCTTGAATTACAGTTCCTATGTTTTTCTTTTTCGCAAGGGGTTTTATGTTGTGTCTACATTATTATTTATTATTGTTGTTATTTTAATTATTATTATTATGATTATTGTTATTATTAATTATTCATTAAGAGCAACTTATATATCGCCTGTTTTCAGTTTGAGACCAAGCTTTGAGCGCTTTACAATTTACACTTTTCTTTGCACAACGGGTTGCCTACCTAGGTGGAGCCGACTGAAGAGCTGCCTGCTGGCGCTACATTCAGTCGTTTCCCCTGTCATTCAGTCCGTCAGTTTTTCATCCCTATTTTCATTCTTTCTGAATGTGCCACCTGTATACATGTCATCGGTACCAACGGCTAAACTTCTCTTCCGAGAGTTGGTGATACAGTTTTACGTGTGTGCAAGATGCCATGCGTGCGTTGACACACGGAACCTCGGCTTATAATCTCTTTCGAAGAATTTTGGGGAAGTGGAGTCAGAACCAATGTTAACTTCCATAGGAAATCCTCCTGTATCGAAACGCGGAGAGATTCGAACCCGCATCCCCAGGGTCACGAGTATCGCGCTCTACTAACTGAGCCATTCCACCCCCCCCCCCCCCCCCCCATTCACCTTTTCAGTACATATTTCATTATTTCTCCGACTCCCACGCTCCCTCCCTTGGTCTTTCGGTCTGTCTGTCTTTCTATCAGTCTGTCTGTCTGCCTGTCTGTGTCTCTTCGTCGTCTGTCTTTCTTGCTTTTCTCTCTCTCTCTCTCTCTCTCTCTCTCTCTCTCTCTCTCTCTCTCTCTCTCTCTCTTTCTGCACCTGCCTCTCTCTCTCTCTCTCTCTCTCTCTCTCTCTTTCTGCGCCTGCCTCTCTCTCTTTCTGGCCTGCCTCTCTCTCTCTCTCTCTCTCTCTCTCTCTCTCTCTCTCTCTCTCTCTCTCTCTCTCTCTCTCTCTCTCTACCTGTTTGTATGCCGCATCCCCTCCCGTCTTCTGTCTCTCAGCATTAAATTTTTTTTTTTTCATTGCTTTCAAAATTAGAGCCGCAATGTGTTGACTCTACGTTTTCAACTTCACATATACCTAAGAAAATGATGTATAATATAGATAGATATGTCACCTCTGTCTGTCTATCTGTCTGTCTGTCTCTCATTGTGAAGTGCTTGCTCGTCAGGTTGTGAAAACATTGTTAATATTTACGACAGAAGATAGCCTGTCCTTGACTTTTGCACTGCATACAGATTTTGCATCACACGTTCTTCGCGATCAACCACAGTTTGTGATCACTTTATTTTGGCACTTAATTTTGCTTCTGACGCATTTATTTTATTAGTCTTTTGTGAATATTCATGAGAGCATTCGGGCGGGTTTATGTGTGCGCTTGCACCCCTTCGCGGGTGTGTGTGTGTGTGTGTGTGTGTGTGTGTGTGTGTGTGTGTGTGTGTCAACCTCGGTGTAATGTCAGTGGAGGAAGGACTAGCGCACAGCCCAAACACACTCACAGCTTGCTTACAATCTCATTCATATATCATGCATGCGTCACATCAAACCACTAGTAAAGTCTATAACTTTACTATACATGATCATAGAAAGAACATCAATGCATATAGAATCAAACAAAATAAAACATTTCTCTCTTTCCTTGAATTTCACAAAATCATTTATCTAAAACATCATTAACTAACCCGGGTATAAATAGATTTCTACTTTACCTGGCCAGGTGATCTTAACTATTCACGAATCACTGTCTTTTCTTTTCTTTTCTTTTCTTTTCACTGTCACTTTCACAACACGACACAACTGCCGGCACTGGTGTTGGTCTGATGGCGCCTGGTCAGGTGAGACTGTTGGCGTTGGTCTGTGGTTCTGCTTGGCGAAGTGACGCTGCCAGGTATGAGGTCGAACCCCCGGTTAGGGTAGAACAGTGACTATCAACATCGATCTGTTCTCCTTTCTTTCTTCCTGCATTAACGCATTGCACTCTCTCTCTCTCTCTCTCTTCTAGTCTGCTCTTATCAAATGGACATGGTTGCTTTTCTTTTCTTTTTTTTCTTTTCTTTCTTTTCTTCTTCATAAATTAGCAACTCTCTTTCTCTCTCCACATCTCTCCTCAGTCCTTCCTCTGCAGACTATCTCATGCTAATCTCTCAACTTGGTTCTCTTCTCTCCTCCCCTCATCTCTCTGCTTTTCTCTCAAGCAGACCTAGAACCTCTCCCTCTCTCTGTCTCTGTTCGTTCTTTTCCTCGTTCTCCCTTCATCTCCCTCTCCCATCCTTCTTATGGTGTTCCGATCTCTCCAACAAGGGCGAGTACCATTGGTCAGTATTTTTACCCCTGACACCCCGAAGTTAGCTCCCTCTAATTCCATTGGATGTTCAAATCATGCCAGTCATGCTGACACGCCTTACTCTCTGTGGTGGTCAATTGGTCATCTAATTGATTAGCTAGATTTCACCCCCCACCACACTCTACCTTCCCCCCTTTCCTACTTAGCTGGTGCCGAGTGGACACTGGTCACTCTAAAGTGGCCAGCTGAGTCTGGGTGGGCGTCACGATGTCTAAACTGACAATGACGCTGGTTCACAAAGTGGCCGGATAAGGCTGGCCCAGGTACTGAGGTCCGTCTGGGCAGACATCGAGGCGTCGGTCAAAGCCGCTTAGTCAGTCTAGGTGGGTCGGACTGTCTCGGTGAAACCTCTCCACTAAGCTTAATTGGCCGGACCCGACCTATGGGCCCGTCTTCCTGACGCCTAGAATGTTTGAGTTAGGGCTTAGGTCCAATGGGTGGTGGCGATTGACACGAATTTGGTTGAGTTGAATTTTGACCGTGACAATTTCCCCTTGCAAAAGACTATGCTCCGCATTGTCTCAAAAACGGCACAAAAAAGACAACAACCGATTTGCTGACACACTGCAAAACGCGCAAAGTTTGGAAAATACTTTACAACCAAGGGTTTTATAAGTTATAAAATATATATTAGTGAATACCACTCCAATGAGTTTTTCATTGACGTGCGCTCTTGCGTTATTTCAACTCATTTTATAACGCCCTCTGTGCGCACTTATGCAATTCCCCTACCTGCGGATTTGCCACATCTTCTCTTCAACCAATTTCTATGAAAAGCACAATAAAATATGTTCACGATCCATGACACTTCATGAGGAATCTCCATCTGCTTATTGCAAATAATGCATCATACACAAGCGACTGTATGCTCCACGCATAACTAATCCACATGAACAGTCTCACAAAGAAAATATGAACAAGTCTCACACAAAAAAAAATATAAAACCATAGCCAACTGGGAATGAACCCATACCCAATCAAATAACTGGAATCAACACTTTATTATCAACAAAGCACCCCGGATACGACTGACTTCCTCTGATTTTGCAGTTTTGCTAGACTACACGACTTAAATAGTCAGCTCCGACATTCTGTCGACCGGGAATGTATGCACTCGGTACCTGTAGGGCTGCAGTGCCATTGCCCAACGCAGCACTCTGCTGTTTTTAAAGCTGTGCCTCCTGCAGGAATTTGAGTGGTTGGTGATCTGTCTCTATCAGGGAACTCTTTCCCATACAAGTATTGGTGGAACTTCTGCACGGCCCACACGACAGCTAAACACTCCTTCTCTACAGTTGCGTACCCTTTCACACTTTGTCAACTTCCTGCTGCATACCTCACAGGAAACTCGACCTCTTCTGCTCCTGCAACAATACTGCACCTATCCCCGCCTGATGCATCTGTCCGCAAAAAAATGGTTTGGACATATCTGGTAGCTTCAAGATGGGGACGGGAAACCTAGTTTTTCCAACACCGTCTGCAGTGCTTGCTCTGCAGCGTCTGACCATTCGACCACTCCCGGGTTTTCCCCTGCCTTGACCAAATCACTGAGAGGACTCGTGATTGCTGCGAAATTTGGAAACAAACCCCCTATAAACCCAAATTTAAAACCCTAGCAGACTCCTGACTTCTGTTTTGGTCTTTGGTCTCTCTGAATTCTTTCATCTTCTCCACCTTTTCCCTTTTTCCCGGTGCTTTGTGTCGCCTCCGACAACAAAACCTAGGAACTCCTACTGTCTAGCCCTTCTTTACAGTGAAAAATCCCTGTATGACTCTTCGGGAAAACTTAGGCAACAAAATCCCCCCTTCCTCGCTGGGTCCCCCTCACCTCCATCAATGATTGCTGCTGCGCCTATGTGCTGACTCTCACGCTGAATATATTTGCGGAGTAAATTTGCATGGAAAAGTTTTGATTTCCCATTCACATCGATTCGGTAGCCCTGATCTACCTTTTCAATGAGGGTTTGAAGGGTCCTTCCAATGCATCAGCAGCTTGTTGTGATCCGTGGGAAGCGTAACAGGACTTGTCTCCCACCTTGAGGAATTGCTTCCTCCCCTTCCTGTCATACTGCTTCTTCGGGGCGACCCTAGCCTCCTGAAAACTCTCCCTTGCGACCTTACATGTCTCCTCGAGCTTTGCGTAAGTCTACCACATACTGTTTATGTGGTTTTGACTTCTTCGGACTCCTGTTCCCCGGGACCACAGCTCTTTGAGAATGCCACCGGTCCCGAACTGTCCGCCCATACAGCAGCTCAAATGGCGAAAAGCCTGTGCTTTCCTGAGGGGCTTCTCTGTAGGCAAACAGTGCCGCTGGAATGTAGCGGTCCCAATCTGCGGGCCCTTTCCCTCACAGAGCTTCTTTAAGATGCCCTTCAGCACACCGTTAAATCTTTCCACCAAGCCATTCATTGTGGTTGGTATGGGGTTGTGAGCAGCTGTGTGATCCCTAGCAGCCTGTTGCCTCCCTCATCAGGGCCTGAGGTGAACTGTGGACCCCTGTCACTGAGAATTTGTGCTGGCACCCCCCACGCGAGAGAAGATGTCTACCAGCCTTCAGCGACCTGTTGCGTATCTATGCCTTTATTGCAACGTTTTCTGGGTATCTGGTCGCGTAGTCCACCAGCGTCTGCACATAACTGTGCCCCCCTTTGGAACAGGGCGCGTTGGGCCAATCAGATCAAAAAGCCACTCTCCTGAACGGTGTGTCAATTTAAAAGGGGGGATGTTTAAGAGGCGCTTCCTCTTCACACCCTCTTGGGGCGGGACCTTGACACACATCACATGACATGCAAAACCCGCTTTATGTTCCCATTGCTCCTGGCCAATGAAAGTCATCAAAGACTCGGTTAGCGTTTACCGGGCCGAGATGACTCGCCATGAGCGACTCGTGACCCACTGACATGACAGTGTCACGTAACATTGCTGGTACCTCTAACTGAGTGGTCACCTTACTGTCTTCCCCTTGGTGAACACTCGGTACAACAGCCCGCCTTTCACAAAAAATTTCTGTCTCACCTCCTCTAACCTCCTGTTTCTCTCCACCTCTGCCAACTCCCAAGACTTCACGAGCGAAGGGTCTTGTTCCTGCGCTGCCCTAAATCATCAGGCGACAGTCTATGCCTGGCTTCCTTCCGGAACAACTAACGGTTTAACAACCTTTTCCTCCTTCTTGCTCCGTGTCTGAACTGCTCCCCCGTAGCAGTCAACAACTCAGGATCCCTGGATCCTTGCACCTGGAAATTTTTTCCAATGATCAATCATGAAGGGTTTTCTCCATCACCAACGCAGAAACTCGCCTGAGAAGTAAGGGGTACGTACTTCTATCTTAGCAACTGGAAACTCCCTCACAGTGCCATCGATTGAGTACAGGTCTGGATTTGCCCTGTCAAATCCCCTTTATCGACCCAGCGTTGTTCGTACTACCCCGCATGAACAACCAGTGTCTCGTAACATTTCACCCTCTGTGGCCAATCCACCCTTCTTCCACTGGTAACGAACCACTCAGCCTAGTGCCCTCCATCCCTGACACTGACTGCTGTCCAGTGCTAGCCCAGGCTGCACTCCACCCCCCTTCAGACTGAATCCCTTTTGATTCCACTGCCAGGGCGTTTCCCTTGACGACCCTTATCCACCTCTTGCAAGGCTGCTGCTTCTGGAACCTCATGCGACAATTTCCCCAGCCACATGTCCCCTTTTTGTGACAAATGAAACACCTAATTTCCCTTTGCCCTTCCTTCTGCCCCACCACTGGGTTTGCAGACTTTGCAGGAAACTCCCCTAGTCTCTTGCACTTTCTCACCTGTGCCTAGCACCTGTTTCTCCTGCACCTTAGTGCCCAACCGTGCCTCTCTATACACCTCTGCGAACTTCAACAACTCCCCTGCTGTCTCTGGCTGTTTCTTTCTTTCAAATGTATGGTTAACTCAGGGCCGCAACCTGAAAAAATTGTTCTTTCATAACTAAACTCTTTCAATTCAGCGAACTCCTTTTTCGTACCCCTCAAAATCTAACCATTTTCGAAATAGTGATCTAAACGTGCACCAAACTGGGGTGTACTTTCCCCTGCTTGCAATCTAGCTGAACGAAAATTTCTTTCTGAATCCTTCCTCTGTGAGGTCAAAACCTTCATTAAAGACTCCTTCACAGCACCAAAATCAGACTGTTGTTCTGCTGTAACGCAGTGAAAAACTGCAAGCCTTACCCGTCAGTAACGCCGACAAAATGACTGCCCACTCTTCTGGAGGCCAACCCTGACTGGTCGCAAACGTTTCGAAACGATGATGTATGCATCAATCGAATCGGTCCCTTCCGAGAATTTTGGCAACTTGGGTCGGGGGGCCCTAGCTACGCACAGAGTCAAATGGAAACTGAACTACCTCCTCGGTGGTCTCCCTTTGTATTCTCACTTTCTCTAATTCTAACTGAATCTTTAAATTTCTGTTTCCTGCGTTGCCCTTATTCTTTCTGTTTCCTGCTTCATTCTTTCTGTTTCCTGCGTTCCCTTATTCTTTCTGTTTTCCTGCTTCATTCTTTCTGTTTCTTGCGTTTCCCTTATTCTTTCTGTTTCCTGCGCCCCTACGCGATACGGCGTCTTTCCGCGCGTTCATCCCTTTCCTTCATCTTTGCTGGTTTTCAACGAATGCTCGCAACTCTTCTCCCGAATTAACCTAAATCACGAGCGACGTCACGAGTTGTTCAATAGGGGTGTTCTTTCTTCCGCCATTATATCTTCTCTTTTTTTTTTTTTTTTTTTTTTTTTTTTGAACAAGATTTTTGACAACGACAGCCAAAACTGGTGGTTACCCACACGAGTGACGTTATAGCACAATCCTATTGAATGATGATATGGCTTGGGGCAACGTAGTTAGTTTTATAAGACGCCCAGGCCTGACCCAACTATGAGAGCGAATTATAGGAATCTGTGCGAAATGAGTACTCTGGGGGCCCGAAATGCCAAGCCTAGTAATTAACTATCTTGGAAGCAATGCCCAAACTTAGTATTAAAATATCTGGGAACATACAGTAGACAAAACCCTTGTCTTAGGATTACAATACTTGAATCCCACCCCGCTTCCTCTCTGAGAAGTTGAACAAATTTTAATAAATGGGCCAGATACCTGGCAAGCTCGCCAATAAATTGTCAAACCCCGGTGTAATGTCAGTGGAGGAAGGACTAGCGCACAGCCCAAACACCCCTCACAGCTTGCTTACAATCTCATTCATATATCATGCATGCGTCACATCAAACCACTAGTAAAGTCTATAAAATTTACTATACATGACATAGAAAGAAATCAATGCATATAGAATCAAACAAAATAAAACATTCTCTCTTTCCTTGAATTTCACAAAATTCATTTATCTAAAACATCATTAACTAACCGGGTATAAATAGATTTCTCTTTACTGGCCAGGTGATCTTAACTATTCACGAATCACTGTCTTTTCTTTTCTTTTCTTTTCTTTTCACTGTCACTTTCACAACACGACACAACTGCCGGCATGGGGTTGGTCTGATGGCGCCTGGGCAGGGTGAGACTGTTGGCGTTGGTCTGTGGTTCTGCTTGGCGAAGTGCGCTGCCAGGTATGAGTCGAACCCCGGTTAGGGTAGAACAGTGACTATCAACATCGATCTGTTCTCCTTTCTTTCTTCCTGCATTAACGCATTGCACTCTCTCTCTTTTCTCTCTTCTAGTCTGCTCTTATCAAATGGACATGGTTGCTTTTCTTTTCTTTTTTTTCTTTTCTTTCTTTTTCTTCTTCATAAATTAGCAACTCTCTTTCTCTCTCCACATCTCTCCTCAGTCCTTCCCCTGCAGACTATCTCATGCTAATCTCTCAACTTGGTTCTCTTTCTCTCCTCCCTCATCTCTCTGCTTTTCTCTCAAGCAACCTAAACCTCTCCCTCTCTCTGTCTCTTCGTTCTTTTCCTCGTTCTCCCTTCATCTCCCTCTCCCCTCCTTCTTATGGTGTTTTCCCATTTTCCCCCAAACAAGGGCGGGGTACCATTTGGTCAGTATTTTTACCCTGCACCCGAAGTTTGCTCCTCTAATTCCATTGGATTTCAAATCATGCCAGTCATGCTGACACGCCTTACTCTCTGTGGTGGTCAATTGGTCATCTAATTGATTAGCTAGATTTCACCCCCCACCACACTCTACCTTCCCCCCTTTCCTACTTAGCTGGTGCCGTGTGGACACTGGTCACTCTAAAGTGGCCAGTGAGTCTGGGTGGGCGTCACGATGTCTAAACTGACATGACGCTGGTTTTACAAGTTGGGCCCGGATAAGGCTGGCCCAGGTACTGAGGTCCGTCTGGGCAGACATCGAGGCGTCGGTCAAAGCGCTTAGTCAGTCTAGGTGGGTCGGACTGTCTCGGTGAAACCTCTCCACTAAGCTTAATTGGCCGGACCCGACCCATGGGCCGTCTTCCTGACGCCTAGAATTTTGAGTTAGGGCTTAGGT
Organism: Conus ventricosus; assembly: GCA_018398815.1. NCBI lineage: Eukaryota > Metazoa > Mollusca > Gastropoda > Neogastropoda > Conidae > Conus > Conus ventricosus. The sequence continues at coordinate 77,443,691 of CM031601.1, read as the reverse complement.
CCAACTGGGCTGGTGGCGATTGACCAAAGAATTTGGTTGAGTTGAATTTGACCGTGACAGTGGTGTGTACGTGAGTGAATGTGTGTGTGTGTGTGTGTGTGTGTGTGTGTTGTGTGTGTGTGTGTGTGTGTTCAAAATAGCCTACACTAACACAGTGTTAGTTTACTCGGATTTTCATGTATCTTTTTTTTCCACGTAATTACTGTTAACCACAAACTCTCAAGGCATCTTTTGCTGACCCTGTCATTGTTTCACAAAGGAGAGTATATCAAAATAAACTGCTTGTCATCTGAGTCTGTGTGTGGTGTGGTGTGTGTGTGTGTGTGTGTGTGTGTGTGTGTGTGTGTTTCGCACATATTTGTGAGAGCTAGTGTGTGTGTGTGTGTGTGTGTGTGTGTGTGTGTGTGTGTGTGTGTGTGTGTTTCGCATATATTTGTGAGCTAGTGTGTGTGTGTGTGTGTGTGTGTGGTGTGCGCGCGCGCGCACGCGCAAGCTCATGTACGCCCGAGCATAAGCTTGCGCTGACGTTTACATATAATTCACAGACACACAAAAAAGACTGACTCCATCCTTATCTTTGGAGCAGTATACAAACCTGACAGACAAGGCACAGAGCACACAGAAAGACGGGGATTAACGGGGTTAAAGTGAGTCACCAGAATAGTGGGGGGGGGGGGGGGGGGGGGGGGGGGGGGAAGGCAATGGCGCGGTGCGAGTTTAGAATAAACTGACGCTGTCCCAAGGAAAAGGAAAGAATACATATTACATAGAGACTCGAACGTATCCATGTCCATGTATACATTAAAGAAGTTGTCTGAGTGCGCATGCTTGCTTATGTGCATTTATGCATACATAGACACAAGTGCACGTGTGCACATACATACGGACACGCATACACCGTGCAGCACACATCCATCCAGGAGAACACACAAGCGCATCGCACGCGCGCCCAAAAAAACACACACACATGCGGGCACGCACGCACGCACACGCGCGCGTGCGCTCACACACATTATATATGCATGGATAGATAGACACACGCACAGAACACAGACAGACAGACAGACAGACACACACACACACACACACACAACACACACACACACACAGAAACACACACACACACACCCCACACACACACACACACACACACACACGAAAAAGCCCCCCAGTGAATTACCTCTGTTGATGGCATGGTGGATAAGACGAAAAATTATCCCCAAGACAAAGAAGTATCTTTATGTGCTAAAGGTAAGAAACTAAATTATTGGAAACTGACCACCGCTGTCAATTTCTTCTTCTCCAGTAGTGTCCCCTTATTTGTCCACACCGGTGCGCTATTTTCACAGGAGCATGAACACAGGTGAGCGCAGCGGCCCGTACGGGCTTGGTGTTCATTCGTTTTCAGCGGCTCCGTCAGCGTGAGTAGCTTCGCATCCACGCATGTTAGTCTACTGGTCGTGTCGGTCAAGCATGTCTTTTGTTCTCAGTTTCGTTTGTGATAGTGATGTGGAAGACTTTCATTTGGCGGACATTTTGTGCCCCCTGCTTCTTGTGTGTTGGTTTGTCCTGTGTGCCGTGTTTTCAGACAGGCTTGTTGCATTGCCTTGACAAGTCCGCATTGAACTCGCTCGCTGCTTACACCTCGCACGTGCAGCGTGCATGACCCACCAGCTACACGCACGGCTGATTGTTCTCAGGTGAGTAAGGCGAACGTAGAATTGCGCTCGACTCTCTTCTGTCCCACTTCACGCCTGACCCCGAATTTAACCTCATATCCTCTTTCAGCCGTTGCAGGTGCTGCCAAGGATACATACATACACCGATATATACACACACGGTAGCACCTCGGATTGTCCTAGTTTAGAAGCCTGCTTTTTCGTCCTGATTAATTAGCACTCACACGGATAGAAGCTTTTCTGCCCGCAAGAGAGCCAGTCTATGACGTCGACAAAGGGGGCTCTAAACTTGCATGCTGAGAGGAAAGAGATCAGAAACAGTATGATGTAATTATCTGGGCTATATCCACATTCAGTCCCGCAAGAGAAAATCTATATCTAAAGGTGTTGCTAGCTTTTCTTCCATGAATGCGCATCAGGGTTAGGCTGTTCATTTGGTTCATTGATAGGCTCACATATAATGTCAGAATGGGACTATCTTCGTATGTATCTTCACATGCATTAATGCATTTACGCTCAGCCTTCCACCCCCACTCTATTTAACTACCCATGTCCGACCATGACGCACGTCGCCTTCATTCCTGTATGTTGTTCATCTACACCAACACACGAATCTTTGGTAATGCCCCCCTTCTCTCTCTATCTCTCTCTTCTCTCTCTCTCACACACACACACACACACACGCACACACACGCACACACGCACACACACACACACACGCGCGCGCGCGCACGTCTGCGCGCATGCACATGCACATACACACAAATACACATAGCACTCACAGAGACGGAAAACACACACACACACACACCACACACACACACACACACACATTTAAAATGAAAATTTACTGAACAACTGTTATTATTTATTGTTGTATAAAGCATAAAACACTTTTGATTCATTTATATCTAGATATACTGATCATTAGGGAATATCTCGCTCTCTCTGTCATTATCTGTGTCTCTCATTCCCTTCTTCTCTCTCTCTCTCTCTTCTCTGCTAACCCTCATGTTTTTTTCACCACATCCCCCATCTCTCTCATTTACCCGCTTTGTAAGTTTCACCGTCCCTCCTCACGTCCGCACCCCACCCTCCCCCTCCCCTCTTGGCTTCCCTTAGAACTGTCCTCCCTTCACCGGTCGAGCACGTTGTCGCATGCGACAGAGAAGAGTCTATTGTCGACCCGACTCATTAAATAGATCTGAAACCCCGTCTATTTAAGTCATTACCAATGACCACAAGTACCCGTTCCTTCCACACTAGCCCTGGGCTGCCGCCCCACCCCCTACTCCCTCTCCTCTGCTGTCAGGGTAACGGTCATGTGTTCGTTGTACATGCCGCTAAGCATAGGCTCGTACGTCAGTCTCTAATTGGCTGTTGGACATCTTCGGGCATACAGGTCGTGTTGTGAAGTGTGTGGGCCTTTCTTGTGTTTTGTGTTCCTCTCTCTCTCTCTCTCTCTCTCTTTAGTATTTTCGTGCTTTTTTTCGTCAAAATACTGAAGCTGATTTATTGAAAGCAAACAGCTTTGCATGTGCTTCTTTGTCATTTAAGCGTTTTCAGTAGAAATCAAAGAGACTGACACATATAAAAAGAAGGTAAAATACAAATAAACACGCAAAACAAGGTGTGTTAAGTAACGCAGGTTTTATATACAACACAAAACAGTTCAGAAAATTTTGGGACAAACGTCTTCCTCTCAGCTGCACGTGCATGTTTTGCGCCTCTCTCTCTCTCTCTCTCTCTCTCTCTCTGTCCCGTGAAGCTTTCAGTAAGCAGAATGAGGAGAAGGGACGGTCTGGTGTTCAAGTTCAGCTGAAGGCCCCAATTGGTGCACCCGTGCAGTTGCGTTTGCGCGTGGGGTGTTAACCCATTGTAAGATTGGCAGCGTATTGGTCATTGACGTTCTGCCAGTTGAGTTTTTCTTCCCCTTACGGTTACTTGTCCAGCGAGTCGAGCAAGTCTCTGTCAGCAGCTGTTTTATCTTCTTCCCCGTTTGTTTCGGGTGAGCGTGTGGTGCATGCTAGTGGAAGTACACACACACACACCACACACACACACACACACACATATATGTATATATATATATATAATTATTATATATATATATATATATATATATATATATTTTATATATATATATATATATAGTGTGTGTGTGTTCCTTCTGATAAGCTAACTGAAACCATATAGAGCCTATCACCCTCCCCCCACTTCCCGTTCCCGCTCGCTGTACTGTACGTCTTCCCTGTGCCTTGATTACGGCGTGAAGGTGTTATCATGCGAGGGGGTGAAAAAAAGAAAAGCTGTTTTGTCGTTCTTAGGTTGAAGGCTGGGGGTTCCATTGTTAAACAGCCAGAGCGTTTGCTCCCGCGGAGCGGACAGTCCTGAGTTTGAACCACACATTGGTGTCGGATTTTTTTCCCAGCTGAACAACCCTTCCTGTCCACCCGGCAGTATAGAGGTACTACCCGGTCCAGGTCAGGGTAGTTTGAGGCAGTAGAAGGAGAGGGGCGGGCTCAGTCTTCCATCATGCCCGTGTCTCAGACTCTGTGAACCTTTAAGAGTTCATTTGCCCCCCTGTGGCCCTTAATGCTACGGGGAATGTTGAACTTCTCATCTTTGTTCGAACGAGAGGACGTGTGAACTCGAGCAGCTTGGTTGGTTGTTGGAAGTGATAAACGGGCTGGCTTACTGCTTCGGGTTAATTAAGGAAAGAGATACGGTATATGTCCTGTATCCCCCCCCCCCCCACCTCTCTCTCTCTTTAACTGTACCCCAACCCTCCCAACTCGCCTCACACCACACACACACACACACACACACACACCACACACACGCATGCGAGCACATTGGAATTTTGCATACTTCTTCCGCACGGTCTGTCACGGACCCGCCTAACAGCTCCGTGTGTGTGTGTGTGTGTGTGTGTGTGTGTGAGAGAGAGAGAGAGAGAGAGAGAGAGAGAGAGAAGAGAGAGCACTTCAGAGTGCCATCATGAAATTTCGCATCTCACAACACTTGACTACCTCAGTCAAGATGGTTCATCCTCTGTCGGCCTGCCCTCTTTTTCCGGATCAGCTCTTCGCACAGTAAGAGAACAGCCGCCGCCAGGAGGCAGCACCCAGTCACGTGGTACACCGCTGCGTAAGATCCGGTCCTGTCACGGACATAACCTGCAGCAGACGAAAACCAAACCAGTTTGAAATCAAAATGTAGCACTTTTAAGTGTCCGTCACGTCAAAGTCGAGTTATGGTTATATATATATATATATATATATATATATATTTATATATATATATATATATACAGACTTGGAAAAATGTTGGTGGCGTTGTACAATGGCACGATCTCTGCCCTAAGAGCGCATTCCGAATGTGACTTAGAACAATGTGAGGAATCGGTACATACAACCACATCCGCTGGGGATTACTTTAATTCTATGAGGTAACATGTTAACACTGTGCCTGCAAGACAAAGGGAAGAATGAGATTTAACATCAGTTTCGTCTATAATGAAATCTGTATTTTGGAACCCGAATCCAGTAACATGTCAGTATCGGTTCAGATGGAAAGGAAAAACATGGATCACAGCGTGGCCCTATGTTGACTGATCCCGAAAGGTGTTGGTTGGTGTATATATATATATTATATATATATATATATATATATTATATATTTATATATATATTATATGTTCATAAGTCAAAGTATTAGAGGACAGGTAATTTCGCCAATCGCAAAATTTCCTTCGCGCATATTAAAGGCATTCACCACTTCCCGTTGATCCAACTAATCCGTTGCATCTTCTGTTCACGGTTTGGCCGGCTGTTCGTCACACTTTGCTAACTCGTGTTACCAAACTGTTGAGTCTGAAGCACGTACACACGGCCGGCGGTTCACACCCAGGCAAAGGCGATGTGCAGAGGCAGTGGACCAGCCTCGCTGAACCACAAACACAAGGCTGACGTACGCGTTTTAACTTGAAAGGGCAGCCCAACCACTCGCACAATAATTCTTTCGCATGCGCTAGGGGACCATAGTGCACCAGATGTGGTTAGTGACCTGTGCCAGGGAACGGGACTCCGACAAAGGCGGACAGTTGGAAAGCGAGGCGCGATACTTATCCTGTCCCGTGTTGATCTGTGGTTCATATCGATATGATACAGTTGGCGTGGTTTCAGAGAAACGCTTGCATCGGAGTAGTTTTTCTTCATCTTGTGATTGAGAGTTACTTTTACCTGGTCTTGGAGTTTTTTCTCCTATTTTTGGGGGTGGGGGTGGGTGGGGGGTGATGGGGAGGTAGGGGTAGGTGGGGGTGAGTGGGATGATGGTGTTGGAGTGGGGTGTTCGTTTTGCCACCCCCTCCTCCATTCGTGTGTGTGTGTGTGTGTGTGTGTGTGTGTGTGTGTGTATGTGTGTGTGTGTGTGCGCGCGCGCGCGCGTGCGTGCGTGCGTGCGTGCGTGCGTGCGTGTGTGTGTTTTCTCTTCGTATTCGTCCCCTCCGACTTGTTTTGTGTGGCCACTGTCAATCTGCTATTACTTTTTTTTTTTCATTTTTGTTCGTATTCATTTGGTGGTTTTGAGGTTTTTGTCTTCGCATTAAGGGATCTAGGCGCCAGAATCGTTCAGTTGGACAGGCTGCCTTCTCAGGTTGCTATATAACCCAGTTTGCTTCTATCCTCAGTTCAGCCCTGATGTGGCCCTTTGCGGTCGGCTGGGCTATAAGCAACATTATCTTCTTATCTTATCTTCTATCCTCAGTTCAGCGAGGTCGGCCCATTACCGGCACTTTTCCTTTGCACCCCAATCACCGTGTGTGTGCTTCACACCCGACAGCTGGACACTGACAGCTCTTAAATGTGGCGAGCAGACGCCAACGTCAACGCGTGTACAGAGGGTAGACAGAGCCAATCAGATTAACAGCAAGTGGTTAATGTTTTAGCAGTGGATCTGCAGCTATAGAAAGATGCTGGCCCTGTCCTCCACTGAGTCGTTGCAATCGGTAATCGGCAATAAGACATGGACGGCCGTCTTACCATCAGAGGGTGAAAGGCGGAGGAGAAGGCGCCCTCAGCCAGGAGCTGGAAGCCGATGCCTTTGGCCAGCCTGGGCAGACCCACCACGTGCAGGATGATCATGGACACCAGCCCGTTGACCAGGCCCGCCAGGATCCCCTGGGCCACCGCCAGCACCACCAGCAGCCCGAATGACGTCAGCCACCGCGTGCACTGGTACACGGTGCCCAGGAGCGTCAGGGCCACCCGGCCAGAGCCGGCACCGGCACGACCCCCAGATTGGCCAGCAGGCCGGCGGAGAGGCGCGACAAGAGATCGATGCCGCCGACGATGCTGAGCAGTTGGGCGGCCTGGGCCTTGCTCATGCCTTGCTGCTCCGCCAGGGCCGGGAGGTAGTCCAGGCCGACGTTGATGTTGGGGGAGAACATGTAGTAGAGGAAGAGGAAGGTGAAGGAGGGGCGTCGGAAGAGAGAGAAGTCCAGGACGGTCAGAACGGATTTCAACCGTTGTAGTAGAGGTTGTCGCTGCTCGACGTTCTGAGGCCTGTGGTCGGACGCACGGTTATCGGGGCTTGCATTCTGTTGTGCGGCTGCTGAACTCTCGTCTTCGCCCTGTTCTGAAAGGGCTTGAGGTTCAGACCGTGTGCCCAACGATCGGACGCTGCCTTCGGTATCAGAATAACAGGCCAGAACGTTTTCATCGGAGCAAGAGTTTCCAGCTGACACATTTGCTTCTTCGTTCGTGTCGGCACTTGGTCCGAACCTGGCTTCCATTTCAGACAGCAACGCTCGTCTCAAAGTCTCTTCCTTGGACACACAGACAAGCTCATCACCGACACCGCCTTCGCTTGAGTCGGTTTTGCTTATCGTTTTCGCGACGTACTGGCGGTTTCGTGCGAGACTGGTGCGAGAACTTCCATCCGTGGACCCATCAGTTGACTGTCGCTCATTGTCGAGACGATGACCTTGGAGTAGAAGCTTGGGACGTTTCTTGGAGAAGAAGGACGTGGGCCTCAGCAGGAGGGCGGCGGGCAGGGCGTGGAGACTGAGGGCGCCCGTGAGCAGCAGAGCCCCCTGAGGCCGTAGCGGCTGACCAGGTGGGTGAGGAGCGGGTGATTGGACATGCTGCCCAGGCTGGAGCTGGCCTTGATGACGCTCATGGCCACGAAGCGCCGCCGTTTGAAGTAGCAGGCGGTCAGAACCTCGCCTGTCGCCCCCAGCATGCAGTCCGATATACCTGGAGCGGAGAGAGAGAGAGAGAGAGAGAGAGGGGGGGGGGGGGGAGAGGAGAGAGAGATGGGGGGGGGGAGAGAGAGAGAGAGGGAGAATGAATGAATGAATGAATGAAATATTTTAATGTGGTAGGCTAGAGAGAGAGAGAAAAGAGAGAGAGAGAGAGAGAGAGAGAGAGAGAGAGAGAGAGAGAGAGAGATTTATTCAGCATAGACTATTTACAGAGACCGGGTATTAGCATGCACGATCAAAATAATGAAGGGGAAAAAAAAAGAAAAGACACGAAAAGCACTTACATTCAGAAACTTCGGGATTGATGAATAGAAAAAACAAACAGTGAATGCTTCTATCAAAATTGTAGGGGAAAATCGGTTTTCAATTATAGTGTTTGTCATCATATTCTGAGATATAATTTCCGCTATAGGCAAGATCTGGTAAACGCAGTCTTCTTCAAATTGCAAAATATGTCTGTCGAAAACTGTATGGTTCTTCTACCCCCCCCCCCCCCCCCCCTCCATTCCCGCCCCTTCTCCCTCCTTCCCATTCTTTCATCTCGCCCTCCCTCCCTCTTTCAATGTCTGCTTGCCTGCATGTCCGTTCTCTCTCTCTCAACTCTCTCTTCTCTCTCTCTCTCTCTCTCTCTCTCTCTCTCTCTCTCTCCCTCCATTTCTCTCTGTGTGTGTGTGTGTGTGTGTGTGTGTGTGTGTGCTTGCTCTCCTGTGTTTGCCTTTATGTGAGAAAAAGTCCAGTACATGTCGATTAGACGATGGCGCTGATACACACTTTCGGGGAAAACCGAAAAGTGATAGTAAATGGACTGACCCGCGTCCATCTAAGACGGTCTGTGTAAAGAAAAGACAGGGATGATGAATGGATAACCGGGTGGGCGAAAGGGAGGGAGGGAGGATTACCCGGGAGCACCGCCTGCAGGCAGATGAGCAGAATGAGGCTGTTGGCCAGCGAGGACAAGATGGCGCTCAGCGATATCAGCACGCCACCAATCAGCGCCGTCTTCCGGCACCCCAGTCGTCCAATCACAGCGTTCATTATGAACATGCCTGTCCGAACAAACGTCTTTAAGAACAATTATTTCAATGTGTAACTCTGTACAGAATGTAACAGTCTACGGAGGACGTAGAACTGTCAAGGACAGATGCAAAGCACCCAGTAACTCCTTTATTCTCAGTGCGAAAGAACTTGTGTTATCTCGTCTTGTATACCAGATTATTTTGTGATGTATTTTGAACTGCTGTGTCTTAGGATTGCGCGATACAACAACGCAACACCGTTCTTTACTCGTTCAGATAAATAGAGATTTAGATATAGTTCACATAGACTGGAAAAATTGATAGGTATATATGCGGTGCTGGAATGCAACATTTGAAGTATAGACAAAAAAATATGAAAAACTGTACTCGGAAGAGACGCGTATTGTTCATTTGTCTGATTTTCTTTTTTTACCCCTTCTCTTTGGTTTGATGGGGAAGATACGGATTTTATAATACTAACAAAGTGAACAAATGATGACATTGAAAATAAACTCTTTCATACTTAATTCTGAGTCATCAGTCTGAAAAGGGCGTCAGTGATGACAATTCTAACGTGAAACGTAAAATGTTAAACGCACACAGAAGTTATATATTTTAGACCAAACAAGAAACATAATTTCTATATCCAAATAAAACCGACAAGAACGGATATAACGGGATGGCTTCCAGTTGACATATGTATACGGCAAATAGTGCGTTCTTTGGAGCTCGGATACATGCCATGCAGAAAGCACTGACTTTCCATTTGAAGCAACTGGTTTTTTTTTTGTGTTTCTTTTTTGCGTATGGTCATATTCAAAACATCCCTGGTATCTTTGCAAATTTACAGTCTGGTTTTTATCAGTCTCGTTCATATTAGCAGTTTAAAACAAGTGTTACGTGTCTCGGTTGACTTTAGAGTGGTTGGTGTAGAAAAGTTCTTTGCAAGGGGAAAAGGAGCCTGATCATGTTCATGTATAAAAGTTAATAAGGAGCCTCATAGGAATCCTACTAGATGTTTGAATATGAACTGTACTCCAACCTTAAAGAAATTTCTGTTCTAGAAATAATAGCTTTTCTTTCACATTCTGTGACTTGGCTTTTCTGTACATCTATATATACTTAGCGCCATTAAAAACGCACGGGTCCGAAGAACAAAATAACTCGACAGAGGTAAATCAGTTAGGGGTATGAAAACTTTAATGTTGTGTTTGCGATTACTGAACGCCAAATGTTCAGCACATGTTGTCCATTGCGCACTTCTTTTCTGTTCATGACTTTGTCATTCAACATTAAAGTTTTCATACCCCTAACTGATTTACCTCTGTCGAGTTATTTTGTTCTTCTGACCCGTGCGTTTTTAATGGCGCTAAGTATACATTTTTAGCATTTTTTACGCCACCATAACTCATTTCCTTGTCTAACCTAGTTCATTTTTTCCCTTTTGTTTTGATCTATAACATGCTAGCTATATTGATGTGAGCTGGCGATTCGATGTGTAGATACTTTAAAAACGTCGTTTGAACAGTGGGTGTGGAAAATCAAGCGGATGGTAACGTACTGAGGATGGTTTAGTCTTATCTGCCTGCACGTTGCCAACTAATTCCATTTGAAAGAACTAAAACGATTTGACAAAATGGCGAAATTGGTTCATCTAAGTGATTAAGTAGATTTCACCCCCCACCACACTCTAACCTTCCCCCACTTTCCTACTTTGCTGGTGCCGTTGTGGACACTGGTCACTCTAAACGTGGCAAGCTGAGTCTGGGGGGGCGTCACGATGTCGAATACTGACAATGACGCTGGTTCTCAATAGTGGCCGGATAAAGCGCTGGCCCAGGTACTGAGGTCCGTCCTGGGCAGGACATCGAGGCGACGATCGTCCGGAGCCCGCGCTTAGTCAGTCTAGGTGGGTCGGACTGTCTCGGTGTAACCTCTCCACTAAGCTTAATTGGCAGGACCCGACCTATGGGCCCGCTGACCTGACAGCCTAGAATGTTTGAGGTTAGGGCTTAGGTCCTACTGGGCCTGGTGGAATACTTCCGGTGGCGGATTGACCTCGTTTTGGTTGAGTTGATTGATTGAATTTTACCGTGACTGTGTGTGGTGTACGTGACGTGAATGTGTGTGTGTGTGTGTGTGTGTGTGTGTGTGGTGTGTGTGTGGTGTGGTGTGTGTTTCAATATTAGCCTTAACTAACCACAGTGTTTACGTTTACTCGGATTTTCATGTATCTTTTCTTTTTTTCAACGATAATTACTGTTAACCCACAAACTCTCAAGAATCTTTGCTGATCCTGTCCATTGTTTTCAAAGGAGCATGTTTATCAAACTAAACTGCGTGTCATCTGAGCTTGTGTGTGCGTGTGGTGTGTGTGTGTGTGTGTGTGTGTGTGTGTGTGTGTGGGGTGTCGACAGATATTTGTGAGTGCTACTAGTGTGTGTGTGTGTGTGTGTGTGTGTGTCGTGTGTGTGTGGTGATGTGATGTGTTGTGTTTCGCATATATTTGTGAGCAAGTCGTGTGTGTGTGTGTGTGTTGTCGTTCGTGTGCGCGCGCGCGACGCGCAAGCTCATGTACGCCACCGCGCATATGCTTGCGCTGACGTTTACATTTAATTCACTGGACACACAAAAAAAGACTGACGCCATCCTTTCTTTGGAGCAGTATACAAACCTGACAGCACAAGGCAAAGAGGCCACAGAAAGACGGGGATTAACGGAGGTTTCATGTGAGTATCCAGAATAGTGGGGGGGGGGGGGGTGGGGGGGGGGGCGGGGGGGGGGGGGGGGAGGGGGAAGGCAATGGCCCGCGGTGCGAGTTTAGTATTAACGGACGCTGGTCCCAAAGGAAAAGGAAATGCTATACATTTTACCAGTAGTAGACTCGAACGTTTCCATGTCCATGCTATACTTTAAAGAAGTTGTTGAGTGCGGCTTGCTTGATTATGATCGCCATTTTTTGCTTTACATAGCGTCACAAGTGCATCGTGTGCACATTCATACGGACACGCACATAACACCGTGCCAGCACACATCCATCCAAGGAGAAAACACAAGCCATCGCACGCGCGCGCCTCAAACTCTCAAACTGCGGGCAAGCACGCTACGCACACGAGCGCGTTGCCGCTCACACAAAGTATATATGCAATGGATAGTTAGACACACGCACAGGACACACAGACAGACTGACATGGACAGGACACATCACACACACACACAAACACACACACACACTCACAGAGAAACACACACACACATCATCTCCACACACCTCACTCACCAAACACACACACACACGGTATAAAAGCCCCCCAGTGTTTTACCTCTGTTGATGGCATGGGTGGATTTAGACCGAAATTTTATCACCCAAGACAAAGTAAGTATCTTTAGGTGCTAAAGGTAGATAAACTATATTATTGGAAACTGTCCACGTGTCAATTTCTCTCCTTCTCAGTAGTGTCCCCTTATTTGTCCTCACCGCGTGGGGCGATATTCTTCACAGGAGCTTGAACACAGGGGAGCGCCAGCCGGCCCGGTCGGGTTGTGTGTTCATTCGTTTTCCAGCGGCCTCAGTCAGCGTGAGTAGCTTCGCATCCACGAATGTTAGTCTACTGGTCGTGTCGGTCAATGCATCGTCTTTTGTCTAAGGTCTCGTTTGTGATAGTGATGTGGTTGATTTATTTGGCAGGACTTTTTGTGCCCCCCCCTGCTTCTTGTGTGTTGGTTTGTCCTGCTGTGCCGTTGTTTTCAGACAGGCTTGTTGCATGGCCTTGACAAGTCGCATTGTACCGCTCGCTGCTTACACCTCAGCACGTGCAGACGTGCAAATGACTCCAAACCAGCACTCGCTACGGCTTGATTGGGTTCTCTGGTGAGTAAGGCGAAAAAGTTGATTTGCGCTCTCGGACTCTCTGCTGTCCATCTTCACGCTGGACCCCGAATTTAACCTCATATCCTCTTTCCAGCCGTGGCAGGTGCTGCCAAGGACTTCATCATACACCGTTATATTCAACACCTGTAGCACCGCTCGGATTGTCCTAGTTTTAGTAGCCTGCTTTCTGGTCCTGATTAATTGAATTCTCACGGATATAGATGCTTTTCTGCCCGCAAGAGATAGCCAGTCTATGACGTAGACATTGGGGCCTCTAAACTTGCATGTGAGAGGATAGAGATCTGTTACGGTTGAGCGTAATTATTGGGCTAGTGCACACTTTCAGTCCCGCATAGTGAATATCTATATCTATTGGTCGTTGGCTAGATGTGCTTACAATGAAGGAGCACCATCGGGTTAGGCTGTTCTTTTGGTCTTTGATAGGCCGCTCATTTATATGTCAGATGGTACTAGCTTCCGTTTGTAGCTTCACATGGCTCATTAATCGCTTTTACGCTCATGCCTTCCACCCACAACTCTTTTTAACTTACCCTTGTCCCGACCATTGTAGCACGTCGCCTTCATTCCTGTATGTTGTTCAGCTTCAACATTATACATCTCGAATCTTTGGTAATGCCCCTTCTCTCTCGATCTCTCTCTCATATCGCTCTCAACACACACACACTATATCTCACCTCGATCTACTCATCGCTCTCACGCACACTCACCCTACACACAAGAGCGCGCGCACGCACGTCTGCGCGCCATGCTCAGGCCCTTTCACACTAATTCTACAAGATAGCACTCACAGAGACGGTTACCACACTACCACTACTATCATCACATCACACACCCACACTCACTCTACCATTTAAATATGATAATTTTACTGAAGCAACGGTGATTTTAGTTTTTGTTGGATAATGCTTTACAATACACTTGTGGGATAGTCAGCGCAGAGTTCTTGATAGACTGTTGCTTCTTTGGGTTTGCTCGCTCGCTGACGGGCTATGAGCGGGGTCTCGCATGCCCGTAGAGCTATCGCAGCTCTCTGCGAATCTGCGTTTACCTCTGGGGTTGGTTTCACCACAATCCACCTCTATCTCAGGTTTCCCGCTTTGGTTAGTTTCACGTCACGCATCAACGTCCGCACCCACCCTCCCCCTACCTCTTGGCGTCCCTTAGATACTGTCTCCCCTTACACCGGGTCGAGCACGTTGTCGCTATGATGCGACTGTGAAGTGTCTAGGGTCGACATGTGTCTCATTTGACTCCCTATATTGTCCCCATTTACCCTTTAAGGCACACAAATTTTACATTAATTTAGCATCTGTAACCCCGTCTTATTGAAGTCATTACCAATGACCACAAGTACACCGCTTCCTTCCACACGAGCCACTGGGCTGCCGCCCCCCCCCATTCTCCCTCTCTCTGCTGTCAGCGGGTTTTAACGGTCATGGTTCGGTTTGTCATGCCGCTATGCAAGGCTCGTACGTCTGTCTCTATATTTGGCTGTTGGTCATCTTCGGGCATTACCTGGTAGTGTTGTGTAAGTGTGTGGGCACGGTCTTGTGGTTTTGTGTTCGCATCTCTCTGCTCTCTCTCTCTCTTTAGTATGTGCGTGACTTTTTTTTTTTTTCGTCAAAATACTGATGCTGATTTATGAAAGCAAACAGCTGTGCTGTGCATTCTTTGTCATTTATGCGTTTTCAGTAGATTATCTAAGAGGGACGGTCTCATATATCAAAGTAGGTTATATTCAAATATAACACGCATTTCAAGGTGTGTTATTGTTAGCAGGTTTTATTTTCTACACTAAAACAGTTCAGAATTTTTTGGGACAAAGTCTTACCTCTAAGCTGGCACGTGCATGTCTTGCGCCTCACTCTCTCTACTTCTCTCTCTCTACTCTCTCTGTGCCCGTGAAGACTTTCATGTTTGTGAATGAGGAGGAGATAAGGGACGGTCTGGTGTTTCATGGTCCAGATGATGGACCCCAATTGGTGGCACCCGTTGCAGTTGCGTTTGCGCGTTGGGGGTTAACCATTTGTATGTTTGGAAGCCCGTAACATTGGTCATTGACGTTCTGCCAGTGAGGTTGGCTTCCCTTACGGTGTATTGTTTCCAGCGAGTCAGAGCAAGACTCTGTCCAGCAGATGTGTTATCTTTTTCCCCGTGGTGTTTCGGGGAGCGTGGTGTGGGAGGCTAGTGGTAGGACACTCCGCCACACACACACTCTCACACACCTCAATCTCTACAATATATGCGATAGTTTTATATAGATATTTTTTATATAGATATTATAAATATATAGATTATATATTTTATATATATTATTTTTTTAGTGCGGTGTGTGTGTCCTTCGGATAAGATAAACTGAAACCTTATGTGGCGTATTTCACCCGACACCCCCACTTTCCCCGTTCCCGCTTCGCCTGTTCGGGACGTCTTCCCTGTGCACTGGATTAATGGCGGTGAAGTGGTATTCATGCGACGGGGGTGGAAAAAAAGGAAAAAAGCTGTTGGGTCGTTCTTAGGTTGAAGGCTGGGGGTTCCATTGTTAAACAGCCAGAGCGTTTTGCTCCCGCGGACGGGTCTGCTCATGAGTTTGAACCACAACATTGGTTGGCTCGGTATTTTTTTCCCAGCTGAATAAAACCTTCCTGTCCACCCGGCCAGTATAGAGGTTACTACCCGGTCCAGGTCCGGGTAGTTTTGACGGCAGTTAGGAGGAGGCGAGGGGGCGAGGCCTCTGTCTTCCATCTTGCCTGTGTCCAAGACTCTGTGGAACCTTAAAGAGTTCATTTGCCCCCTGTCTGGACCCTGTATTGCTTACGGGAAAGGTTGAAAACTTCTCTTCTTTGTCTCAGATACGAAGAAGGACGTGTGTATACTCGAGCAGCTTGGGTGGTTGGTGGAAAGTGATTTAAAACGGGCTGGCGTAATGACATTCGGGTTTAATTCAAGGAATGAGATACGGTTTATGTCCTGTTTACCCACAACCCCCCCACCCCATCCTCCTATCTCTCTTTTATCTGTACCCCTACCCTCCCATCTCGCCCTCACTCTCACACAACACACACTACACACTACAAAACCTACACACACGACATGCGTGCAGCACATTGCTATTTTGCAGACTTTCTTCCGCCACGTGTCTTGTCACGGAATCGCGCCTAAAACTGATCAGTGTGTGTGTGCTTGTGTGTGTGTGGGGTGAGTGAGGCGTGAGAGGAGAGTGGATGGAGGAGACGTGAGAGAGCACACTTCAGAGTGCCATCAGGAATTTGCGCATCTCAAATTCACTTGATACCTCAGTCAAGAGGTTTCATCCTCTGTCAGGCTGCCTCTTTTTTCCGGGTCAGCTTCGTCGCACTGTAAGAGCTACAGCCGCCGCCAGGATCGGACAGCTTCCCTGTAGTCACGTGGTTTCAACGCTCGTAAGTTCGGTTGTCACGGTACTTACACTGCTGCAGACGAAACAAATACCAAGTTTGAAAGCAATATGTTGCATCTTTTATAGTGTCCGTCTCGTCATAGTGTGGTATGGTCTATTTTAGATTTTTTTATATTTTATTTAGATTTTTTTTATATTTATTTACTAATTTAGATTTAAGACGTGCGTGTAAATGTTGGTGGCGTTGTACTATGGTCACGATCCTCTGCCCTAATGAGGCATTACAGAATGTGACTTTGAACAGGGGAGGAATCGGTCACATACAAACCACTTCCGCTGGGGATAACAGTTAATTCTTGAGGTAACATGTTTACACTGTTGCCTGCAAGACTAGGGATGATGTGTTTGAGTTTGAACTTACGTTTCGTCTATAATAAATCTGTATTTTGGAACCACGTAATCATGGTTCACACTTGTCAGTTTCGGTCTCAGTTGGTAAGGTAAAACATGGAATCACAGCGTTGGAGCCCTATGTTGACTGATTACGAATGGTGTTAGGTTGGTGTATATATATTTATAATATATATATATTATTATACGTATATATATATATTTATTTCTATTTATTTATATATATGTTCTAAGTCAAGTATTAGAGGACAGGTAATTTCGGCCAATCGCCAAAATTTCATTCGCCTTATTTAAAGGCATTCACAACTTCCTGTTGATCCAACTAATCGTTGCTCTGCTGTTCACGGGGTTCTGGCCGGCTGTTCGTCCACACGTTGCTAACTCGTTGTTATCAAAACTGTTGAGTGTCTGAAGCACGTACATAAACGGCACGCGGTTCTCATCCAGGACATGGCGATGTTGCAGAGGCAGTGGTCCAGCCTACGCTGAACCACAAACTACAAGGTGACGTACGCGTTTTAACTTGAAAGGGCCAGCCAAACCACTCGCCACTCATATAATTCTTTCGCATGCGCTAGGCGGAAAATTGTGCACCAGAAGTGGTTAGTGGACCTGGCCAGGGAAACGGGACTACGGACATAAAGGCGGACAGTTGGGGAAACGAGGCGCGTTACTTATCTGTCCGTGTTGATCTGGGTTAATATCGATTATGATTCCGTTTGGCCGTGGTTTCACCTGAAACGCTTGCTTCGGAGTTGTTTTTCTTCATCTTGTGTTGAGTGTTTTCTTTTCCTCGGTCTTGGTTTGTTCTCCTCTTTTTTGGGGGGCTCGGGGGGGGTGGGAGGTGTTGGGGAGGTAGGCGGTAGGTGGGGGTGAGTGGGATGATGGTGTTGGAGTGGGGTGTTCGTTTTGCCCCCTCCTCCTCAATTCGTTGTGTGTGTGTGTGTGTGTGTGTGGTGTGTGTGTGTGTGTGTTGTGTGTGTGTGTGCGCGCGCGTGCGTGAGTGCCTCGTGTCGTAGTGTGTTCTCTTCCGTATTAGTACCCTCCGACTGTGTTGTGTGGCCAATGTCATTCTATTACTTGTTTTTTTTCATTTTCATTTTTGTGCGTATTCATTTGGGGGTTTCGATGTTATTGTTCTTCGTCATTAAGGGATCTATGGCGACCGACGCCAGATTCGTTTCAGTTGGGATAAGGCTGCCTGCTATGGTTCGCTATATAAACCCTGTTTGACTTTCCTATGCATCAGTTCAGCAACTATCGATGTGGCCTTGCGGTTCGGCCTGGGGCTATAAGCAACGTATCTTCTTATCTTATCTCTCTATCATCAGTTCAGCAGAGGGCGGCCCATTTTCCGGCACTTTTCCTTTGCACACCAATCACGGGTGTGTGCTTTCACAACACGGACAGTGGGACACTGTCAGCTCTTAAATGTGGCGAGCAGACGCCAACGTAAACGCGGTACAGAGGGTTAGACCAGCAAGCCAATTCAGATTAAAGCAAGTGGTTAATGTCTGTAGCAGGGGATCATGCAGCTATAGAAAGATGCTGGCCTGTCCTCCTGAGTACGTTGCAATCGGTAATCGGCAAATAAGACATGGACGGCCGTCTCTTACCCATCAGCGGGTTGAAAGGCGGAGGAAGTAGGCTGCCAACTCAGCCAGGGGAGCTGGAAGGCCGATTCCTTGGGCAGCCTGGGCAGACCCACCACGCGGCAGGATGATCTTGGACACCAGCCCGTTGATACAGGGGCCGCAAGGATCCCCTGGGCCACCGCCCCAGCTCCACCTGAGCCGTATGAGTCAGCCTCCGCCCGTGACACTGGGGTACTGGTGCCCAGGAGGTCAGGCCAACCCGGCCAGAGCCGGCTCCGGCCACGACCCCTAGAATTGGCCAGCAGGGCGGCGGAGAGGCGCGACAAGTGATCGATGCGCCCGACGAGCTGAAGCAGTTGGGGGCTGGGCCTTGCTCATGCCTTGTGCTGATCCGCACCATGGGCCGGGTGTAGTCCAGCCGACGTGGATGTTGGGGAAGCAACATGTAGTAGAGGAAGAGGATGGTGAAGGAGGGGCGTCTGGAAGAGAGAGAAGTCCAGGACGGTCAGAACGCGTTTTCAATCCGTTGTGTAGTTGTGGTTGTCGCTGCTCGACGTTCTGAGGGCCTGTGGTCCGGACGCACGGTTATCGGGGCTCTGCCATTATGTTGTTGACGGCTGCTGAACTCTCGTCTTTAGCCCTGTTCTGGAAAGAAGAGAGGCGAGGAGAGAGAGTGAGGTGAGTGAGGAGAGGTGAGATTTATTCAGATAGTCTATTATTTACTGTGGCACGGGTCGGGATTAGCATTAGCAGGGGGGGGGGGGGGGGAGAGGGCGGTGGGGGGGAGAGCCCCCAGAGAGAGGGGGGGGGGGGAGAGCGAGAGAGGGAAGAATGAATGATGACATGAATGAAATATTTTAATTGTGGTAGGATGATAGAGAGAGAGAGAGAGAACGGAGAGGGAGAGGTGAGAGAGATGGAAGAGAAGTGTGAGAGAGAGTGAAGTGAGTTTTATTCAGCTTTGACTATTTTCAGAGGCCGGGTATTGCATGCACGATAAAAATTATGAAAGGGAATAAAAAAGAAAGGACAGGGCTCCTCACGGACCGGCTCCGCGACTAAGCAATTATTGTCTCAGTAGGGGCTTTGTAGGGTGGTGTCCTGCGTATGTTAGAGTCTGTAACAAGGCGCCACTTGAACAACAACCGATGTGACTCGGCTGCAGTGCAGTGTTCTCCTCCGGGTTAGGTTACCTCTTGACGACTTGACATTGTGACTGCTTCCGGTGCGATATTGCCGGTTGCCGGCGGCCTGCAGGCGGGGCCGACCGGGTGTGGCTGTGGACGGTGTCTTGTCGGCATGAGCGGCGAGGGTGCCACTGCTGCTCTGAGGTGGCGCAGAGCAAGTCGGGACAGCAAAAAAATAATAAAAAAAAAAGAAAGAAAAGAAGCGTTCAGGATGGCTAAGTGGTTCAGTGCGAGTCAGGACGGCGTGACGATGTTTATGGCTTTGAGCCGCGCGAGCACTTGCTCGCACGCACGCACGCACGCACGCCCGCTACGCACGCAACGGCACGCACACACACACACAACACTCCTACACACACACACACACTACACACTACTCATCACACGCACGACACTCAATTAGGACATATCTGATAGTCACACACACGCAGACATTTCACTCTGGCTCTCAGACTCATACATCCACATTCTCTCAAGAGCTGGCTCCCAGACCTTCAGCTTAAAGTCTTCAACCTTTTTGGACCACAGGGCGCTTTCCGCCCCCTCCTGGAGTGTAAAGCCCCTGTTCATCTTTTTCTGAGACCGGAAAAGATTTATCATGTGCTTCCAAATTGTCGCCCCAATAGCTCTGACCTGCTTGTCCTCTGCAAGTATGTGAAAGTGGATAAATTCACGATCTGATGTGGAAGCTGGGAAACCAATGGCCTTTTGGCCAGTGAACAAGTGGCAGGTGCGAGTTCCGGAAGTACCACTTTTACTGTTGACCATTTGAGTCCGTCTTGAAACCACCATCTCAATACGCAACGCCCCTGTCATCATAAAACATGTGGTTGCTATCGTTTTCGATCTGGGTAATTGCTCTATGTTATTCACTTGGAAAGTATGGGATTCGTGGGGGATTGTGAGTTATCTTCCCTTTCGCCTAACAGGGCTGTGTTTCCTCGCCTATCCTGTTTGTTGGGATTTTTCTGTGGTGTTGTGCTTTGCTTGTTCTTAATAGTGGTACCGATGATGTTATTAATGCATTTGGACTCTTTTCTGGTCTGTGTGTTTGGGCCTCTCTCCCTACCAGGATCTTCGGGTTTGTTATGGTTGTTAGTTCTGTGCTAGTGACCTGAAAGGTGATCTGTATGACCGATATTATTATGGCTGCCATTCCTCGTTTATGTCTGCCTTTGCTGCGCAACCGATGCATCACTCAAGGGTTCATATCCTGTCCCCATCGTGTCTTCCGGTGCTCCGGTTCTCACCTCACTCTCCCCATTTCCCTCTTCTCTACTGTAACTACCGACTGCATGGCGTGAGAAAATCTCACCCATCATTCGCCTCCCACTCACCTTCCACTCAGCTGTCCTCGCGACGCCATGTTAACCTCAACCCACCCACCCTCAACCTCGCTACCTACATCGTGGCGAGCTGCTGGTCAGTAAACCTGTGCCCCCCTTGACCCCACCCTCTAACTTGAAGTTGGCCTGTTACGCATTGGTGTAGATTTGCCGCGGTGTTCGAGGGTTGCAGGGGACGGGATCGGAGGAAGGGGGGGGAAAGCAAGAAAAAAAAGAGTGCCGTCATCAGCCGTCCTCGTTCCTCCCTAAAACAAAGAAACCACCCAGTCACCTGCTGTTGTTTCCAAAATGATAACTGTGCCCCTTCTCAAATATCCTGTTCTCAATCGTCTCAGCAAGCTGGAGATTGGCTGTTTTAATAGCCCAATCTGTTGGGTTCACGATGGATAGAAAAAAGGACTGCAATCTAACGATTTTATCGTTGACAATCATGTCTACATTAGTGATTCACGGAGGAGTGGCTTATACCAATAGCCCGGTGTGTCAGACGCGCAGGGCTGTGACCTTTCCCCTCCTGGCTTCTACTCCACCTCAGCTTTCCCCGGCCAACCGTGGTCGGTCGGCATCGCTTTTGTGGTGTCTGACTATCTATATCCCCTCTGTTTCCCACTACCTCAACTTCTCTTTGTCCAATACTCTTTTGAACGAGTACAACTTACTGGACTGCCGTACCCCAAATCCTCTCTTTCACGGTCGTCTGCCTTTACCGCCCCCCTCTAGCAAGAAAATCCAACTGAAAGACTCCATTTTTCTGGAAGGTTTCCAGATTGCTGGAGTACAGGAACTGTCGAATAGGCGTTCGGTACTGGTTGGCGACTTTCAACTTCCACTGGGACTATTCAACTAATTGCAATACAGCAAAACTGATGGTAATCTGTTTTCTGGTCCTTTGGTCTGAAACACATCCGGGTCACCCACCCATCTCACCGTTAGGGTCTCCATCCGTGTCGGGTTGTCCATTTGATGATCCGACCTGGGCGATCACCAAAACAAGTCTGACTCTGACTTCTGACCTACCATCGCGGTTCCTGGTATAATCTGAAACACACCTGCTCCTATTTAGCCTCCCAGGTATGGCGAGTCCAGGGGAAGGTGCTTCCATCGACCTGGACTCTTCCGAGCGGACCTGCTGTCCTCAGTCCATATGTACCTTCACATGTCCACGCGGCACAAAGCAGTTCCATGGCCTTCTGCAAGATGGCCTTGTTATCAATGCCCAGTTTCTTAGATCGACTAGATTCCATGCACGTCCAACCCTCACCCTGGTTCCCAGCAAGTTGGCCCTGAAAGTTCTTGATGCTTACCTTGTTAGACGTAGGGCCGACAAGGACAGTTGGGCTAAAGACAACACCTCGAGAGTCACAAACATATTTTTGCGTAATTGTCTAGTACTGCTGTGTATGATCATTGTTTTTCAAATGCTATATTCAGCCCCCCTTTCGACATTGCTTTAATTTATTTTGCATGCAAACATCCATGCAATTGTTTAGGTCATGTCTACACCTTGGGGAGAACATAATCATCTCCCCTTTCCTTCATCTGTCTGTCCCTCGGACATTCCACAGAAATTTTTGAACTTTTTCACTAGCAATAAGTTAGAATTTCTCCGTGTAGCTGGCATGCCGCAGTCCTGTATCTGAACCTTCTATTCCATTCTACCTCTTTTTCGGCCATTCATTGTCGACCTTGTAACCTTGTGACAGTTGCTGTTGGTCTCAAAGAAGTTCATCGACAAGACTGTTATCAAAATTTGTGACGGGTTCCTCTTCCATCTACTTTATTATCTGCATCATGGATGTTTTGTTGCCATTATATCTCTAGATGTGGTAAATGTATCTATCACTCTTTGTTTGTTTCCACTCAGCACTGAATGCTGCTGTTGTACCGGACATCTTTTGAAGAAGTAAGAGAAGTAACCCCTCTGACACGGAAAACCTCAATACTAATTTGATCGACCTGTCTCCCACTTGTCGTTTCTTTCCAAAGATAATTGACATAAAGATAGCACTTCTCCAACTCCATAAACCCATTTTCCCTTGACCAAAACAACGTGCTATTTGCGTTGCATTCCGCCTATCGCACTGGAAATTAGGACATTAAATGCTCTGCTGAATATAATTAAACGATCGTATCGCTGTTCTGGGATAACGGTACAGGTTTCTCTGCTCGCTATTCTTGACTGGTCCGATGGCCTCTTGATACCATTGATTCACTCTCACTCCTGCACTAGACGTCCAACACACTTTTGGCATCCTGCTCACGCCTTTTGGCATGGTTTTATTCTTACCTTTCTGGTCGAAACCCAAATGTCTCTGTTATAGTGGTTACTTTCTGCAAGCTCTCTGCTGACTTGATTTTGGTGTTCCCCAAGGCTCTGTCTTAGGTACCATTCTGTTTGTTCTATATAACCAACCCATCTCTGATTTTGTAAGCACCATCATGTACATTTCACACCCACTGCTTTCTCTGATGACATTCCAAATCTTACATTTGTTGGGGACATTTCTTTTCCTCGCCTCTCTTCATCGATCGATCACAGCTCTACTTCTCTGACATAATGGCCATAGGTGGACTTGCAAACAAAACTTCTGTTATACAATGACAAAACTGAAACTGATCTTCATTCTCCCAATAACGGCTAATGTCTACAATCTCTGTTCCTTCTTTGTCCAATTGGTACCTCTTCATTCAGACCATCACCACTGTGCGAAATATTGGCCGTTGTCACTTGATCAGTCACTCTCTTTTCAAAATCAGAGTTTATTCTATTGCCGTGCTTGCTAATCGGTGTTCGGCGAATCAGATGCTGTGTGCGCCACCTTCGTCTGAAGAAGCCACCAAGACCTTCTGGTTTCTGCGTTCCTTCTTTCTAAGGACTTGACTATCTGTTTTTTTCTTTTGCTGGGCTGTCCACAGAAATTCTCTTGCAAAATTGCAAGAGAAAAGAAAAGTTCAAACATAATCCTGTCGCCTTTGTCTTGAAATCTCCGAAACCTCTATTGTTTCTCACGTTTGCTTAATTCTTTGCACGGGCTTCCTGTTGAAAATCGCATCAAGTACAAACTTTCTTTGCTCTGTTTCATGGCATTGGATGGCCTCGCATCATATTTCCGCTCTACAACTTCTGTGCACTATACTTCACCTTCTAGACAGCTTCCTCGTCCTCTGTCTCTCGAAATTCTGCAGATCCCCTCGCGTTTTCGGGGCAAGAACACTTGGTGTAGTGCTTTTTCTTTTCAGGCTCCTTCCTGCTGAACAATCTCCCTTCTGTCACTCGAAACTCAAACAGTCTTTCTTCATGCTTAAAGTCATCCCTCAAATATCAAACTCTCTTCATTACTAATCTTTCTTGATCCTTCGCTGGTTGTGTGTGTGTGTGTGGTTGTGTGTGTCGGGTGTTGTGTGTGTGTGTGTGTGTGATGTGTGTGTGTGTGTGTGTTAGGGCTTATTGCAATGTAATAAGCGCTTTAGGGCTTTGGTTTAAGATTAAGAGCAAATAAATGTTCCGTATTATTATTATTATTATTTTATCTTCATATACTTGTTTTTTTAGTGGTGGTTCTGCTGTTTTTATTAAAATCGTTTTGCCGATCGGCAGTTCCAGGTCGTTACTGGCACCCCGCTGTCTGGGCATCCATGGGGGCAGGAGCTGGGTGTACCCCAAGGGAGTATTCTTTCTTCTGCTCTGTTGAGTATCAAAATTAACGAGATTGTCAGTTCTGTAAACCGTATTTCCGAGTTCTCTCTGTTCGTTGATGACTTCGCACTACACGCAGTTGGAGCCTCTTATGCCAGCGTATAGCGTTGACTCCAACTTTGTGTAGATGAAAATCGACAGCCGGCTGAAGAAAACGGGTGTACCTTTTCGGCATCGAAACACAGTCTGTCCATTTTTACAATTTTCGTCAGTTCTTTGCCGATCTTGAAATTCGTCTAGACAAATTCACCATTCCAGCGGTGAAAGAAGCCAAAAGTTTGGATGTTAAAAAAACTAAACTTTAAGTCACATCCAATACTTTAAAAAAAAAAACTGCATGTCAGAAAGCACTGAACATTCTGAAAGTTGTGTAATACACGGATTGGGGCGCCGATAAAAAAACTCTTCTCCATCTTTACATGGCTCTGATCCACTCGCCCTTTGCGGTCGGCTGGGCTATAAGCAACATTATCTTATCTCTGATCCACTCCAAACTGGACTATGAATGTGTAGTCATGGCTGTGCCAGACCTTTCTTCCTGAAAAGTGTAGATCCCATCACCATCAAGGGCTTCGACTCTGGGTGCATTCTGCACCACCCCTGTTTATAGTCTGTACGCTGAGGCAGGAGAACCATCCGTGTCGAACCGTCGGCTGAAATTTACCAGGAACTACTGTTTGAATCTCTCTTCTGATTCCCAAACCCTGCATATGACTTAAAAAAATTTTTTTTTACCCCAAGTTCCAAAAGAAATTTGATAATCACCTCAGCCCCATTCCACCCTTGGGAATTCGTATTCTTCTCTATTTGAATAATGCAGATATAGACCTTGGTGTCCTGTGTGATTTATTCAAATTTCCTGATGACCCATCATGAACTTTCTTCACTCCAGAGATCCGCGCTGATTTAGCCTCGTATCGTAAAGATACCACTAGCTCCTTGGCGAACGAGTCCTTTTTTCGCCGATATCTGTATTCGAAGTTTCCATCCTTCAAAAGAATTTTCACCAACGGTTCCAGATTTGAGGAGGGGTTACCTCCCCTGTGTTTTATGCAGCCGGTCCTTCTCAGAGATGTTCTAAACACATTCCCACTGAAAGCTCCATCAACACTGCTGAGTTGACAGCCTTGGTCCTGGTTCTTGAAATAGTCTCTAAATGAAAACATAAAGATTTCCTCATTTTGTTGGACTTGCTTTCTGCTTTGGAGGCCCTTGTCAGCCGTAACCTCAAGTACCCTCAAGTACCCCTGAAAATATTCGAACTGTACTCCTCCTGTAATCAGATGGATGCAGCATAGTTTTAGCTTGGGTTCCCAGCCACGTGGGCATTCGAGGCGACGAGCTGGCTGATCAACTTGCCGAGAGTGCCACAAAGAAAGAGTTGAACAAATTGTCAGTCCCTCACATGATCTGAAACGTAAAACCCAGGATCATGTCAAAGACCTCTGGCAAGAGGAATGGAACTCGCAGACTGTTGTTAACAAACCGTTCCAAATCCGTCCAAATTCTAAACGTGTTTTTACCATGTTCCAAGGGGTGGCCGTATAAAAGAAACAGTCTTGTGCCACTGGCACACAGGCCACTCCTTTTACACCCATTCTTCTTTTAAAAGGTGAATAAGCTCCGTGGTGTATTTCGTGTCATGTCACAGGAAACATTCTTTTAGTGTGTTGGGACTTGCGTGATGCGAGACATTAACACTTTACAGCAGACTCCATGAAACCTTGTTCAGAGATGTCCCACTGATGTGATCTTTGAATTTCTGAGAAAAAAAAATCAACATTTTTTTCATCTAAGATTTTACGGAAGAGAAGATGTTCTTAAACAAAAGTTCCGGTGTGTTTGCAGAAGGTGCATTTTAAAAGGTTATGGGAGCGAGTTTTTTTTTTTTAATTGACTAGTGAGTTGATCTCAAAGCGGTGACAGCCCTATTATGGCCCTTTGTGGTCGGCTGGGCTAAAAGCAACATTAGCTCTTATCTCCCACCTCTCACACACACACACGCGCGCGCGCGAGCGCGCGCGCGCAGGCGCGCATACACGCCCGCCCGCACACACACACACGCAGTCACACACACACTCACACTCACACACACACGCACGCAGGGACGTACGCACGCGAGAAAGAGACAGACAATGAAGGGGGGGGGGGGGGGGGGGAGGGAGATGGAATCAAGGATTTTTAGGGAGTGAGAACATGCGTGGTCGCAGGCACGCACAACTACACTTACTCACTCATTCGGACATAGACAGTGTGTGTATGTGTGTGTGTGTGTGGGGGGGGGGGGGGGAGAGGTCTGACCTCATGTGCACTGATATTATGCCCTGGTCTCATAACCTGTTTCCCCTGTTTCAAGGCAAGACATTCGTCCATGACATGACTTGGGGTCTTTATTTGCATCATGCGCCTGTACTTAAAAACATGGCTATCGTTCGCTCGGCCGTCTTATCTACGGAAGGTTACTGTCGTGATCTTCTGGCGGGTCGCCCCAAAACATCTTCAGCGTAGAACAGCTCTGCGCCTCTGTTTTCAGATTCTCCTCTAATGGCACAGCCGCTGTTCGGAAGGTACTCAAGGTCCAGCGCGTTGGGCTAATGGGTAGGTCAGACATCGGCTAAGTCGTAGCCATGAGACCCTCTTCTTCAATTCTCTCTTCATAGTCTTTATTTAATTCATTTCTCCGTCGGCTTCTAAATCATGCGCAGTGTGGTCTTGAAACTTGCCAGATGTGGTGTGGCGTATATGGACAGTGGGCACGGCAGTGACGCCCCCTTGATGAAACTGAAACTGAAACTCCTCTTGTGTTCATTTTACCCTCAGCATCGCTCCCTGTCGATTAGAGAAAATAAAAATGGAAAAAAGACCACAATGAAGTGCCCTCTTCTACTTTTAAGGTCGCTTATTCAATGAGTAGAGTTCCGTCATACCTCTCAGCACATGTCAGTATGTACACCTCGTTCCTTTCTGCCGACATCACATTCTGTGGGTCTGTTCTTCTAGGTCAAAACCGTAGGACTGACGTACTTTTTCTTCTCGGGGGTCCTTAAAACGTAGAACCAGCCTCCTCGTTCTGATCGCCTTGCAGACTAGATCGCAACATTTTAACACTCCCTTTAAAGGTCTTTCGAGAAGCGTTCTGATCCTACAACCATTTTGTTTCATTCATTAACCTCAGGGAGGTTATGGCTTCACCCGTGTCCGTTACCAGCAGGATCACGTTAAAATTACGGCCCGTACATCTACCAAACTCCGTCAGAACAGCTTTGGTCCCTATGTATCTTCTGAACGACTATTTCCCCCTCCCCTCCCACAAACAACTATGTTATTAGCAAAGACAGTGTGACCGCTGAACAACGCATTGGGCTAATGTGTAGGTCAGGCATCTACCAAGTCGTGTCCACCACCCCCTCGTCTTAAATCCTTTCATCTAAAGTTATGAATTTATTCATCTGTGCAACATTACAAATTCTGCGCACTGTGGTCTCTTAGATCAGCAGATGTGGTGTAGCAGAAATGGCTAGTCCGCGCGCAGTCACACCTCATTGATGAAACTACAACTGAAGCCGTCAATACGTAGAAAGTGGCAGCGTTTTGGGCCCAATCTGCAACCGTGAAATCGGACCTGCACTTACGAATTTAAGAAGGCGAAAATCCATGCAAACTCTTAAACGTGTTTCGAAAAGTTATGTCTGCTTTAAACCATATACACAATTTGAGTGAAAAAATATTTGTTAGATTTTGGTCTGTGTCTGAATTATGTCTGGTTAAAGGAGATAGAATGTTGAAATGTTTCCTAGTGATGCAATAAATCAATATTGACACGCTTAAACGCCGTCTGTTCGACTCTGGGCTACGCCATTGGAGGAAATGGTATTTGCTGGATGTTCAACAGAAATTCAGGACAGAATGGCTATATAACCATGACTGCTAGACATCTTGAGACTTTTAAAACTGCGCCAAGTTCTACTGTGCATAGACTCGGCCATGTCCTGACATGGAGACAGGGTGCATTCGACCTCCTGATGCGTCATACCAGTGCCACTGTAAAACTCGCATACTGGCTGAAATCAGTCCCGAACCCAAGTAGACCGACTGCTGGAGGAAACGTGTGTTGGAGGAGGACATTGCTTAATTCATGGCCTGTATGTACCCCCAAATCCTTTCTCCAGTTCAAGCTTTTAGGGGTGGTTTGGAGCGAACAGATACGATAATGCCAAGACCAACATTACAACTGTCATACAGTTATGTGGGGGGGGGGGGGGGGGGGGGGGGGGTGAAGGACGGGTTTATGGAGGAGGTCGTGTGTGGTGTGTGTGTGTGTGTGTGTGTGTTGAAAAGAATATTGTTTGAGCACGTGCGCATGTAAGCGTGTGTGCATGGCATTGGAACACACACACACACACACACACACACACACACACACATGTGGCGTTGCTGAATTTACCTTGGTCTTCTATGTTTGGCAGACGGGGTACATGTAGTCCTGTAGCGGGGTGGTGGCATGCTTCCCCCTCCTCCACTGGACGCCGTTTTCCATGCAGCTGTCGACTGGTTTCCAACCGGCGAAACGTGTGGGGAGTCTCTGTCCTGCCTTCTGACAATGCTCTCAGTCTTTTTGGTGCGCTCATTTCCAAAGTCCGTTTTTCTTTTGTTCCGAGTCGACAAACCGTCATGTCCGGCACTGACATGCAGCCCTGACGTTTTAAACTTTTAAAATGCCGCCATCATTATTCCACTCAAGGAAGCATGTAGCTGTTCAGGGTCTGCTACCGTTGGGAAGCGGGGAATTGGTGGGATACGAGGGGAGGTGGGAAAGACAGGAAGGAGGGGGGCGGGGAAGTAGGTGAGGATCACATGGGATGGAGGAAAGGCAAGGGCAGGGGATAAGAGAGAAACGGGAATAGTATGGAAAGGGGGAATAAATGGAACTTGCTTTTCTTGTGTTGAAATCGCAAGACACCCTCGTTTCTTCTGTGATTTCCTATAAAGCGGATGGACATATACATGCTTTTAGACACAAGTCTGGCATTAGGTTAAACATGGATTTAACTTCGCTTCATCCTGCACACCAGCCACCCGCCCTGTACAGACTATGTCGTAGTTAGTGCAGTTTTTAACGCAAAAAAAAAAAGTTATCCTTTTAGGGGAAGAGAAATGGGAGACAAATTTTGTTTAAACTAATTTGAGGATAAAATTAAAAGAAAAATTACTGTACCGCCAAACGAAAGAATTGACAAAACATCAAGGGAGATAAATGTAGAAAATCCTAAGAAGCGGTTTTGCAATTTTGTTTCTTTCCTTTGACGGTACAGTGGTTTTCAATTTCTTTCAATTTCCTGGCCTCGCTTCGAAACCTAATTTGAGGATGGTAAATGTCTTGTTGAAGTTAGAGATATATCTTGCCTTCCTTGCCAAACTTCAAATGGATGGAGTGAATCAGTCGCTTGATAGAGGTAGGGCCTGTATTAAACCAGGACAAGCCCTGGCGTCATCAAGGGAGATAAATGTACAATGTAAGAAAATGGGTTATGTTACAACGGATCCATATTTCAAAAGGAATACTTGCAGTCGACCATATTTGATAACTCTAGCTTGAGAAGACTTGTCTCCCATGTGCATATCGACAGCATGGACAGCCTTGTTTTCAGATAGGTTCTTAAGAAAAATGTAAAATTCTACTACCAGGAAACTCAAGTGTTCGTAACATTGCTTCATTGTGTATTGCGATATGCTAGAAATTATTGTAAAGCCATGTCTCTGCTTTTCCGTATTTTTTTGTTTTATTAGTTGTTTGAAAGGTGGTGTTCCTAACGTATTCCGCAGTTGTTTCTTCTTCTTCCTCTTCTGCTGTGTACGCAGGCGGATACTCCTGTGGACACCCCCTGTATAGGGAGTGGAGTTTTGTGTGATGACCGTTTTTTATCCAGCCATAAAGGCAGCCATACTCCAACTTCAGGGAAGGTGCATGCTATGTGTAACGTGTCACCCATACCAACGGCCAAAGTGGCCTTCTCTTCTGAAAGTTGGTGATGGGATTTTACGTGTGTGCAAGATGTTATGCGTGCGTTCACACACGGAACCTCGGTTTATAGTCTCATTCCAAGGACTGTATGGGAAATGGAGTCAGAACCAATGTCAACTCTAAGGGAAAAATCCCCCTGTACCGAAACGGCCCGGCGGAGATTCGAATCCACAACCCCAAGATTACGAGTCCGGCGCTCTACCACTGAGCTATTCCGGCCCCCGCAGCTGTTTCGATAGCTCAGGAAGGGTTACAGTACCCGTATGCTGATGATCGCATCTCTGAAAATACCTATATACAAATTTGAGTGGAAAAAATATTTGTTAGATTTTGGTCTGTGTCTGAATTATGCCTGGTTAAAGGAGATTGAATGTTGAAATGTTTCCTAGCGATGCTATAATCAATATTGACACGCTTAAACGCCGTCTGTTCGACTCTGGGCTACGCCATTGGAGGAAATGGTATTTGCTGGATGTTCAACAGAAAGGCTATATAACCATGACTGCTAGACATCTTGAGACTTTAAAAACTGCACCAGTTCTACTGTGCATAGACTCGGCCGTGTCCTGACACTAGGGTGCATTCCGACCTCTTGATGCGTCATACCAGTGCAGTGCCACAGTGAAACTCGCATACTGGCTGAAATCGGTCCCGAACCCAAGTAGACCGACTGCTGGAGGAAAACGTGTGTTGGAGGAGGACATTGCTTAATTCATGGCCTGTATGTACCCCAACTGCTTTCTGCAGTTCAAGGTTTTTAGGGGTGGTTTGGAGCCAACAGATACGATAATGTCAAGACCAACATTACCACTGTCATACAGTTATGTGGAAGGCGGGGGGGGGGGGGGGGGGGGATGAAAGAAGGACGGGTTTATGGAGGAGGTCGTGTGTGTGCGTGCGTGCGTGCGCGCGTGTGTGTGTGTGTGTTTGTGTGTGTGAGAGAGAGAAAAGAATATTGTTTGAGCACGTGGACATGTAAGCGTGTGTGCACAGCATTGGACACACACACACACACACACACACTACACACAAGGGGTGTTGCTGAATTACCTTGGTCTTCCTATGTTTGGCAGACGGGGTACATGTAGTCCTGTAGCGGGTGGTGGCATGTTTCCCCTTCCTCCACTGGACGCCGTCTGCCATGCAGCTGTCGACTGCTTTCCAACCGCGAAAGGTGTGAGAGTCTCTGACCTGCCTTCTGACAATGCTCTGTCTTTTTGGTGCGTTCACTTCTAAAGTCAGTTTTTCTTTTTCTCCGAGTCGACAAACCGTTCATGTCCGGCGCTGACATGCAGCCCCTGACGTTTTAAACTTTTAAAATGCTGCTGTCTTTGGCCCATCATTCCACTCGAGGAAGCGTGTAGCTGTTCAGGGTCTGCTACCCGTTGGGAAGCGGGAAGGTGGTAGGATACGAGGGGAGGTGGGAAAGACGAGAAGGGGGGAGGGAAGAAGGTGAGATCACATAGGAAGGAGGAAAGGGAAGGGGCGGGAATGAGAGAAACGGGTGATTGTATGGAAAGGGGGAGTAAATGGAAACCTGAGTTGCATGTGTTGAAATCACATGACACCCTCGTTTCTTCTGTGATTTCCTATAAAGCGGATGGATATATCCATGCTTTTAGACACGGTCTGGCATTAGGTTGAACATGGACTTAACTTCGCTTCATCCTGCACACCAGCCACCCGCTGTGTAAGGCTATGAAGTCATAGTTAGTGCAGTTTTTAAAGGAAAGAAAGTTATCCTTTAGGGGAAAAGAAATTGGAGAAAAATTGTTTAAACTAATTTGAGGATAAAATTAAAAGAAAAATTACTGTACCGCCAAAGGAAAGAATAAATACACGACAAAACACCATCATCAAGGGAAATGATGTAGAAAATTCTATGAAACGGTTTTGCAATTTTGTTTCTTCTTTCCTTTCGCGGTACAGTAGTTTTTATTTTGTTTCAATTTCCGCCTGAAATAACCTCACTTCGAAACCTATTTTGAGGATAAACAGTAAACAAGTGGGGTATGTTTTGCTCCCATAAGGAAACCTAACACAGAGTAACTTTTATTCAAGACTGGCACAGCCTTTTAAACTTGAATAAAGTCAGACAAATACATAGACGAACAATCTAATAGTGGGGAAAAACTAGCGCAGGCCAACTGAACTGTCTGGCTGTGGTGTGTCTCTATTTGACGCCGGGAGCGCAGACACAACCAGCCGTGTCTCCTTGATGAGTCCCGATCCAGCGGGCGAAAGGCCTCGGAGCAGGCAATACAAATATAATTGCCTTCAAAAGGGATTGCGATGGTTCCCTTATGCAGCTAGAGAAGAGTTTTCATATCTGTAACATTTTTTTTTCTTGTAATTTTTTTTTTTTTTAATTTCATTTTCCCAGTTTCTCCATCTTCAAACTCCCTCCCCTCAAGTCCAAATCTTAGCCAGACAGTTCAGTTGTTGGCCTGCGCTTGTTTTTCCCCCACTATTAGATTTTCCCCCACTATTAGATTGTTCGTCTATGTATTTGTCTGACTTTATTCAAGTTTAAAAGGCTGTGCCAGTCATGAATAAAAGTTAGTTACTCTGTGTTAGGTTTCCTTATGGGAGCAAAACATACCCCACTTGTTTACTGTTTATCGTTTACTGTTCCCTACCTCATTTCATTTGCTATTTTGAGGATGGTAAATGTCTTGTTGAAGTTAGACCTATATCTTGCCTTAGTCCTTGCCAAACATCAAATGGATGGAGTGAATCACTCACTTGATAAAGTATGTTAAACCAGGACAAGCCCTGGCGTCATCAAGGGAGATAAATGTACAATTAAAAAAAACACACAAAACGACGGATTATATTACAAACGGGTCCATATTTCAAAAGGAATACTAGCAGTCGACCATGTTTCATAATTCTAGCCTGAGAAGACTTGAGACATGATTGACATTCTTTTTTCTTGCAGATTGGGATCACAGATGTCTCCACAGACATGATTGACATTCTTTTTTCTTGCAGATTGGGATCACAGATGTCTCCACGACTTTGTGGTGTTCCTAACGTATTTCGCAGTTTCTTCTTCTTCTTCTGCGTACGCAGGCGGATGCTCCTGCGGACACCCCCTGTATAGCGGGAGGAGTTTTGTGTGTATGACCGGTTTTTTTATCCCGCCATAAAGGCAGCCATACTCCAGCTTCAGGGAAGGTGCATGCTATGTGTAACGTGTCATCCATACCAACGGCCAAACTGGCCTTCTCTTCCGAAAGTTTATGATGGTATTTTACGTGTGTGCAAGATGTTATGCGTGCGTTCACACACGGAACCTCGGTTTACAGTCTCATTCGAAGGACTGTATGGGAAATGGAGTCGGAACCAATGTCAATTTTAAGTGAAAAATCCCCCTGTACCGAAACAGCCTGGCGGAGATTCGAACCCTCAACCCCAAGATTACAAGTCCGGCGCTCCACCACTGAGCTATTCCGGCCCCCCGCAGCTGTTTCAATAGCTCAGGAAGGGTTACAGTACCTGTATGCTGATGATCGCATCTCTGAAAATACCTGAAGGTAGTCGTATACTTATTTTCATTCCATAATGCAGGCAGGACAAGGAATGATACCAAGCATGTTTGATCAAGTCCACACACTTTGGGCTGGGCTTTTTTTATATACAGGTCAGAGGTCGGTGTTACAACAAAAGTCGGGCAGTAACAACAAAGAAAGTGAATAGGACAACTTCATCCTGGAATGTAGCGATCAGACAGCGCTGTGTGTCATTTCTGCTGGGCGATTCGGTGTCCTGAGCAGTATTTGTTTGGAGTTATGGGCGTGTATTTCATCATGGACCAGCAAGAGTTACTTGTTCGTTATTTTACTGTTCACTGCCACATTTAAGATTCTCTGTCTCAGAAATGGGTCAAGTCACACTACTGACAAAGTATATAGATACACGTCAGTGCCAGACTGGAGAGTGACGCGCTGGACATCGGCACAACAGTTTCAAATGTCTCATCATCTTTATTTTGGTTTGTCATATACAATGAAAAAGTACACGTTTGCATTCATCGATAAATATTGCATTCGTACATGAAACGCTTTGAAAATGAAAGGGGGTGGAAGGGAGGTAGAGAAACGAAAAGCAATCGGGGATTTCAAACCGAAGACGATGGCGATTTCACGTGTTTGCCCGACTCGGCATTGCCGAGCCCAGTTAGGAAGATATATTCCTTATTTCCAGACATCCTTTTGGGCGAGACCAAAACGGGGCACAAAAACAAAACAAGAAAATGGTCATAACATGCATTGCTAGAATAGACGTAACGACTAACGCCCTTCTACAAGGCCTGATCATCTTGTGTGCATAATGCTTTCTCAGGAAACGGAAAAAGGATTTTTAGGACATCTAATGATCCTTTGTCCGCGTCATCTAAGCCAAAAAAAAAATTGAGAAAGGTACACAAAATTTTGGTGATCTCTTGCATCCCCCACAAATTCACGGCAGCTACTTGCATAATGATGTGACCGAATTCATCTGACCGATCAGATGAACTGCACTGACGCGCATTTCTCACACCGACACGCACGGAACAAGACGAGTGAAAGAACACTATCAAGATACCATTGTACATATTTACATTCTATGATCATGGAACTTTGACCGAAAGTGGAAACGGGGGGGGGATCGATTTGTGGGACTTTCATTCGGGGGCGAGGGGAAAAAAAAAATCAAAGTCCAGTTTCCTGTACTTCTATAAATGATGGAGAAGCGTGGTAAACGCACGTGAATCGAGCCTCAAGAGACCGTTGGCCGAACTTGACAGACTGGGTTTTCTCTTTGGTCAAAATACAACAGCACAAGCAAGCACACAAAAAAGTAAACGGAGAATAGAGTAACGATTCTATATGTACAGCTTGGCCGATCACCAACCACCAAGGTCCTACATCGAACCACACACGGGGCGCAAGCAAAGAGAAAAAATTTGGCACTCGATTAAAACGGAAACCAAGAGGTGCGTTTCGCCATCACATCATTACTTTTCATGAATGGTGGTGACTTTGTTTAGCTGCGTGCTGGGGGGAAAAAAAGGGAAGAATATAACGTGAACGCGACCTTAAAAACAAAATGTAAGCCAGTGCTACCTTTCCGATCGTTTCCCATTCTAGGTCGCAAGAGAAATGCGACGGTTAAGAGGAGCAATTTCGGCTTTACCTTGCATTTAAATCAAGGTGGCACTTCGATGAACCACACGCGAAATGACGCACTAAGCGGCCGAGGTGGTAGTTTTGGTGAACCACCAGATGATCGGTCGGATGCGTCACGGCCGTTCAAACCACGACCCTCCAGGATCTGCGAGGGACGAACGAACAATCACGAGTTGAGCAAGAGCTGCGGGAGTTGGCGACACGGCACCAGGGACAAAGAGCCCGGCTGGACACGACCAAGACGTCATTCGACATGATTTTGCAAGTTGAGGAAAGCACGTGCTCTTAACCAGTTTTAATCGGTTTGGGGGTTGAAACGTCCCTCGATAACAGCAAAACTGATTGTTTCTAAAATTTGGAGCAAGTGACTTTAAAATTTACGAAGTTATCATTTAAACGAAAGCGGTGACTTTGCACCCTCGACGTACGGCAAACGTCACTTTACGATGTTCGTGAGGAGGGGAGGAGAAGGGGGAGGGGAAGAGAAAGGGAGCGGAGCATATGCCCATTCTGGGAAAAAAAAGAAATGCAGTTAGACCTGTCGATCCGACAGCCGTTAATTCCTGTGGCCGGACCGCTGTGATGCAAACGGTCACGGTGGTCCAACAGCCAAGGCAGCAAGCTGGCTGGTCTACGCGCCGAACAGCAAAGGTGCAAAGATGCTAGTGACGTAGTCACTTAATTGTCATTAATTTTGATGTCGGTCTTGCACGAATCGAATGGATACTAATTTAGGGATTTATGCTGACCAACCTTGGGATGAATTCTGGCGACCTACAGGCAGAACAGTCACGGGAACGATTGAGCTTTACACTGCACAACCAAGGTGGCCATTTTGGCGACCCATGCGTTGTTCAGCAGTTGCAGGCCGAGATCCAAGCAGACGACATTTATTTCCAATGCCCACCGACGTCATGATGCAGTACGCCCAGATCACTTAGCCATGCATGCGATCAGTGTACTGCAGGGTTGCACCGTTTGTCAGTGATACAGGATCCTCTATCCCATAGTAAACAGGCGTGAAAAAAAAAAAAAGTTCCGTACTGCCACAAATTAGACTGGCAGCACAACATAAGCAGTAAAACGCAGCAGGCGGAAAGCAGTGGCAGCGGAGAAAAAAATAGTGCCGGCTGGACGACTCGAAAGGGGGGGGGGGGGGGGGGGGGGGGGGGGGGGAGAGCACATGCACTTGCCGTACCACACATTGGGCCTGCATTTTACCCCTAACTAGAATGAGATCGTTGTGCCAAACTGTGTCCCTTCCGTGAGCAAGTTAAGTACATACAAGCAGTGGTAAGAGTTGTCGGTGCTGCCAAGGAAGGCGACCTCGACAGTTTGGAAATGGGGGGGATGCTCTTTTCTTTCGGTTCCAGCACTTGTCAGTAGGGCAGCAATACACAGCACACGAAGGCAGGTCTCCATGACGGTGTTGCTTCCATAAAATTCAAATGATATGTTGAAGTGCAAATGAAGTAGTACACAAAAAAACCTCAAACGGATAGGACGTAAACTGAATATATGTAAATAAAACGTGTACCTCGAGCCATTTAATCTCGCAGCGTAGTTGTCAGAGCAGTAAATATAATCTCTTTTCTCTTCCGATCAAAAAGTCCTGGTTAGAACACAAAATGCAGGCGGCCTTCCCTCGGCCCGAATGAAAAAACTGCACTATCTTTTTGAAAGATAATCCATATTCACAATGCGCACTAACGTTTCTCGAATAATTGACATGGGCAAAACGAAAAAGCGCACTATCTGTTTGGTGTGACCATTCAAAACATGACGGACAAAAATACGCGTCGTGATTGGCGAAGGATTGGTTACTATTGATGTCGAAGACGCATGGCATCTATGTGCTTCAAAACCCGGTTCCCGTACCTCTTACACAACTTTCAATTCTCCCAATCTCAAAACTTTTCAGTCGAACGGAAAACAGAAAAAAAAGAAAAAAGCACAACCACCAACAAATTCCAGCAGAACTAAACTCCGCAGCGAGATCATACAGACCTCCCCTGCAGATCAAAGGAGATTGGGGGGGGGGGGGGTCGACAAACTGGTTCCATGATGACCACCCGAGGGGGAGGAGGAGAAAACCACCTGCCCATGCTCTGTAACTGCTGGCAGACCTCGGGCTTCCCACGCGTATACACCCAACCACCCATCATCGCCTGTGCTTTGGCTTTTAACAAAAGTTCCCCACCCCACCTCCCCACCCCTCCAGGCTGCTCCCGGTATGTCTTCCATGGTGCGCTGGACTGTAAACAAACATCTACACGAACGGGCGCACACGCCACCATCTTTCTGGTTTGTGACACCGAATATCAAGACTATGGCCTCAGTGCACGTTGAAGAGTAAGTATTATCATGCTGGTTTGCACTGGGTCACTCTACACTTTCAGCGCTCTTATCATTTCCGCAGAACACTACTGCATGTATGTCTGAGAAGAAATACCCGCCGTGAATTTCACGTAAGCAGAACCGATGCTCGAATGGGGGGGGGGGGGATGGGGGAGGAGAAAAGGGGGGGGGGGGGGGGGGGGGGGGGAGAAAAGGGGAAACATTTCGGCAGTCATTTGAGAGAAGCGGTCAACCACGCCGCCAAACGCAGTTCTAGGACAGATCTTCGTGCCGCCCTATATTGCTCTGTCAAACGCCAAACATCTTCCTTCCAAGTTCAACACACAGGGCGAGTCAAATCGGCGAAACGTCATACACTCGCTTACTGACAACAGAGGCAGAATACACTATCAACACGACTGGAAGTGGGCATTCCAAACGCTAGCGTAATTGGGCTCTTGAAAGCTACAGACGCCAGCTTACCTGCCCAGATGATACAGCACGCTGTCCAGAGATGCTGGAGTCCATTGCACAACGACTTGGCGGGGTGGGGGAGCCGATACGGATAATAACACAGTAACGCTGACAACACGAAACCACCACGTCCTCTCCGGAGTAGCACCATCTGTCAAACTGCTTGGTCTCCACTTGGCCTGAGCAGACCACAGGGCGTTCCACATCAACCTTTTTTTTTTCTTTTTTGTCTCACATGCAGATTCGCGCACATGCGCGCGCGCGACTACACACACACCCCACACACGTACACATCACTAAGAGAGAAAAAGGCGTGCGATCAAAATGCTAGACGATTGTACAACAACGCAGTATTGAAATGCAGTCGAACTTCACGGATGCGGGCGCACTCTAAACATTCGTGAAGTAACGGGCTTTGAAATGTCGCTCAACCAATTTTCATTAACAGTTGCCAACTTATTACAAAGGGGAGAATAACTGTTAGAATACAACAGGGGGATAATTGAAAACAAAAACGGATTATGCAATCAACCTTAGAGAATCGTATTTGGTATAAGTTACAAGTTCAAAACTACAATGATTAAAAATGCCAGTAAAATCCCTTCACACCACCCAGCGGCAGGCAAAGACAATACATCGTGCCAGTATTCAAGTCCGTTGATCACTGAGATCGAATGGTGGGTCATACCAAGCCAGTCTTTATTTTGAACAATTGACAGTTCAACAGGACAATGCTTATTCCGCAATCCCGTTTTCAACCTTAGTTTGACGTTTAAATTCATCACTTGCGGGGAAAAAAACAACGAAGGTTCAAGCCGGATAAACCATGACCGCTGGCTCGGCGGTCAACAACATGATTAAAACGATTTAACAAACGGAGGACATATATTATTGCGAAATCGGCTATACTGGTGAAAAATACTTCCGATGAATGAAGCGGCCCCTGCTTTTTTTGTTCCCCTTCCCCAAGCCTCTCTTCATTCTCTCTCCGTCGCCCCCCTTCCCTCCCTTCTCCCATCTTTAAGCTTCAAGCGCTGGAGACAGAAAAAAAAATCATTTAATGTTTAGCTGGTTAAAAGAACGGAGCAGAGTGCGGATCGGAGGGAGGTTTATCATGGAACGCTCAGGAGAGGATCCTACAGCACAACAGCGTGTTGATATTGTAAACGCTGTGTATCGGTTGAGCACAAGTTCAATGCACGACAGCGTGTTGATATTGTAAACGCTGTGTATCGGTGGAGCACAAGTTCAATGCACTTCAACTGTGCTTCGCTTTCCATCAACCCCTAAACAACCTCTCCATTGTTCAGAGCGTTAGTTGTGTTTATAGGGTCCAGACAGTTTCATGAGCGTATCGCATGAACGTCGAGACTTGAGGCCAACGCTTTTGAGGGGTTGGGATGGGGGGCCTATTTGCCTGTTGGTTTGCAAGTTAATTCACACCGCCATCGCCGTTATGATGATGTGAAAGTCTTGGGGGGGGGGGGGGGGGGGGGGGGACGCCGTTACGATTACGCGAAAAACTGGAAAGAAATAGATTACTTTAGCGCGAAAGTCTTTGAACAGTTCCTGTAACGGTGAAAGATTTTGTCATAGAACAGACTGACAGATAAAACAACTTGAATGTCTGTTGCTGCTTGTTTCTTTTGAACAGAGAAAACTATTCACAGAATATCGGTAAAACATTGGGACATGCAAATTATTGGGCGCTTTATTGCATTAACAGTCAACAAGTTTTAAAAACTTCCGAGCTAAACACATTAAAGGGACTGTTATGAAACCCTGCACACACAATGGTGGGTAAAACATTATCACTTTTCAAAGATTCTATGGATAATGCCGGCAAAATACTGATTCTTTATCGTGGTGAACAACAAATCAAGGAGATGATGAAGAGGCAAGGTTTCCCCTCGAAGCAGATAGTGTGGTTCGAAATTTTATTTTGGGATTCATTTGAATACCACATACATACGGAAAAAAGGCCCACATGGAAACAACGCTAGCCTGCATGCAATAAAGCTGCTCGGTCAACAAATTGACTTAATTTGCTTTTTTTTTTTTTTTTACGTGCGAGCATTTCAACAATCGTCAAGCCTGAACGCAGGTTTTTCCCAGCGATTCTGGTAAACCCGAGATAATTAAAAACATCTGAAAGATAAAACGGTAATCTGCTTAATGCTAAAAACGAGATTCAGATACAGACACAACAAAAACAAAAAATAACAGTACTATCCGACACACATCTAAAATTTTAGTTCTGCCCTTCTTGCCATTTTCATACAGCTTCTATGTTTTATACAGTTTCTATTAAGATATGTAGAGTGAACGAAAATCAACAGACGGATCGAAATTCTTTTAAACTGGCTCTCCAATAAACTCCTGAACAGAGCGCATCTTGGAATAAAAGTGAAAGAAAAACCAACATCTAGACATTCTAATACAGGAGAAGCTACAGAATGGAGAGGAGAGGAGGCGAGGATAATAAGAGCATAGGACAGAGGAAAGGGAGAAGACAACACTGAAAAAAGAGAGAGGTGGATGGGGGAGGTGGGGGAAAGCTGACTCCAGAAAGAGAGGCTTTGTTTCTGCACCCGAAGTAGACACGGGGTTCTATGTACAGATGG
Organism: Conus ventricosus; assembly: GCA_018398815.1. NCBI lineage: Eukaryota > Metazoa > Mollusca > Gastropoda > Neogastropoda > Conidae > Conus > Conus ventricosus. The sequence goes on along the minus strand of CM031601.1, from coordinate 77,402,596 downwards.
GATTCGACACATCATACGTTTTGGGGTAAAAAAACCAAACAAAACAAAACAAAAAAAAAAAACTCGGTGAGAGGTCACACAAAAAAGTGTTCGTGATAAAGCTAACCTTCAAAAATTTGTTGTTCGCACATCAATCACATCTACAGTAGGAACAGAGAGAAAGGGGGTTGGAGGGGGAGGCAGGGTCAGGTGCGTGCCCTAAACCGTCGCAAAATCCACACGCTTTTGTTTTTTGCCACAAAAAAAATGACTGCAGGTGTCTTTGCGCACCACACCGTCACTGAGTTACCGTCTTTTGTAATCCAGAACCAACCCTCTGGGTTGTACATCCAGAACAAAAACCCTCTGGGTTGTGAATTGGAAAAATCATAATTAAAAAACATCGTGCACTCAGAGTATCATCCAATCACTGAGTGGAGAAAAAAACACAAAAAAAATCTGCCACTTTAACACAAAAAAGGTTATAAAAGAACCACACCCCAGTAATGCATATAGGAGCGCTGTGTCTTGTGGCATTAGACCGACACGCCCAGCACGAGGTTCCTATCAAACGACGGAGTTCATCCCTTTCTGGTCAACGACTTGAATATATGCATGATGCACGGGTTGTACTAGTTGGTGTCTCGTGGAATGTGCCTTTACGGTTTGATGGGCAACAATGATTTGACTAAAAAATTCTTTGACAGGACAAACAAACAAAAACAACAAAACCAACAAAAAAACCGAAAAAAAAACTTGAGTAAACAGTTCCGAAAAAAACGCAACACACGGAAAAACAGACAAGCCACGCGGCATACCCCACACCAGTCACAAAACCCCTCCCCTTCCTCCCCCACGCCTGCTCCCGCTAATCCCCCTTTTCCCTCCCTCTCTCCCTTCCCTTTGAAACTAGATGCAGCCGAACGTAAGAGAGCCTTTGTGTCGAGTGTAATGATTTAAGACCAGAAACACAACAGCTTTCTCTTAAATTTCCCGCCGCGTGCGATAAAATTTGTATAATAAATGTCTTGCTCTCTTCTCTTTCCCTCTCTCGCTCGTCTTCTCGGTTTACTTCTCACAGATGGCGAGCGAATGGCGGAGATGGCCGTATTGACAGCAAAAAGGGACAATTGCACTGCACATATAGAGAGAGTGGACCAGTGAGTGAATTGCAACTGACCGTTAGTCCTGGCCCTTTTCTGTCAGATGAGCACGTTGTGTGTGTTTGGCACACAATTAACATGGGGGTGAATTCAGAGTGCGTTTCTAGGTGTCGCGTCTTTTTTGTTCAGTGTATATCCCAACCCCGGGGAAAAAAGAAAACGAAAAAAAAATCACATATTTGCAATGCTACGACTCCTGTTGATTACATTTTCGTTTTGCTTTTGGGTCTGTTTGATATTAGGTTTATCACTGATGACGCCACAGTCTTTGATTTTTTTTTTACACATATAAAATGTCGCGAGGACTGTTGCAGAAAACATTTACACACGGCATGAAACAAGCATTCATATAGTTTCATTTGCATTTGTTTTTTTCGCACAAGTTTCAGAGTAAAAGCGACTGCGCGTCTGGTTCAAAGCGTCCTATCAATCAAGATCGGACTTTTCTCAACGAGAACGTTTCGGCGATGATCACAAGAAATTCTAATTTGCAGCTACTGACATATTGTTACATTCCAACGCTGTATATATGTATATATCCACTAGTCGGCCACCTTGATCAACCTACACTGAAGCGACCTTATCGCAGACTCGCATAAAGATGAAGAATACCCGCCAATGACATGCAAGTACATAGGCCTATACAGCGAAAGCGTTTGCCGGGGGGAAAACGGTCTAAGTGTGCAATGTTGGAATGTTCCTGTTAAGATTTCGGCTCCAGTACTATTTCTGGGGCAGAAAAATAACATGCTGGTGCTGTTTTTGTTACTTGTTCTTTGGGCCCGTGGTTCAGCGGGTCAATCCCCAGTTGGTTTGCAGTCCTGTATACGTTTTTACTATTGGTGATCGACGGTAAGCGCAGTAGTCGGCGACTGGAGAGCGGGGACGACGGAAGGGCGAAGGGGAAATTTTGCGGTCGCTGTCAACTCTGACGTGAACAAGCTGGGTGAAGAACGCAAAGTCCAGACCCGCAGTGGGCGTGTTCGTGAACCCACACCGTCCCTAGTGGTGAGGGCGTGTGAAAAGGAAGGCTCATCATCTACCCACTCCCGTGTCCATGTCATCACAGATATCTGCCAGCAACGTCAGCGTCGCCGCAGAGCCGCCAACTCCACCTCGCCGTCAGGAGAGGCGGCAACGGGCAGGAGGGGAGGCGTCTACTACCTCCTTGCTGGAAGAAACGGATGTTGTTGCAGTCGTCGGCCCCGTCGGGATAATGGTCCGGGGTCAGGATGTTACTGTCCAGTACCCCGGGCACCCGGCCGTCTGCGCCAGCTCCTCGATCTCCGCCTGGGACCCGAGTGCTGGGGGGGCAGGGAGTGCTGCAGCAGGTGGCGCTCCCGCTGCCAGGCGTGGCGCACGGGGCCCGGGCGAAGGCGTGGTTTCAGGACCGCTTCTTCTCGTGCTCACTGTGGTGCCCGTAGGCACGTTGATCACCGTGTGGTTGGAGTGCACGCGCACGTCCACCCCGCTGCGCGGGCCCGGTGACTGCGGTGCAAACCCACACGTTCACCCGTTCTCGTAGGTCACCAACGTGCTGTGGATGCCCAGCAGCGAGCGGGGTCGAGGTCGGCCTTGGCCGCGTCCCTGCGGACGAAGTAGTGCACGTCCTTGCCCTTGATGGTGAAGGACAGGTCCACATCTGCGGGCCCGTTCAGCAGCACCGTGGCAGTTTGGGGCGCCCACTTTCCCCGGCGATGTCGGCGATGTTTACCACGGCCTTGCCCTCGATGCTGGAGATTGGTGACCCGGCGCGAAAACGGGGTCCCGCGGGGGCCCTCTCCGTGGGGGGGTGGTGCGCGGGGTCACCTTGGACCTGGGCACGGCCGACTCATCAGCAGGTTGTACATGTCGCGGCGGAACGTGCACTCGAAGGCGAGGAGGAGGTCAGCAGTGGTGGTTGGTGCCTGAAGCCTTGGGTTCAAGTCTCCGTGTAGGACAGTTGGCGCGATGTGTTGATGTCGTACCCAAGCGTGGTCAACCCTTCGGCAAGATTGTTGACAGAGTCCAGAGTGACAGCGTCATTTCTACTTTGTTCCCATCCCCTCTCATACAGTTTTTTTTTTAATTTTAAAATAGTGGATTCAGAATGTTGCCTTGCATGTTAACCCACATCAAAGAATATTTTAGTATATCATTTGGTGTAGTTTTGTGTAATTTATATTTAGTACATTGTATTAGTATATTCTGGATTGGCGGGTTTTACCTTGGAGAACTGTTGATCAACATTCAGAGAAAAAAGCAAATTGATTGACTTTATCTCTGGAGAACTGTTGAAATTCAGAGAAAAGAGCAATAGATTGACTTTATCTTGGAGAAACTGTTGTTTAACATGCAGAGAAAGAGCAATAGATTGACTTTATCTCTGGAGAACTGTGATCAACATGCAGAGAAAAAAGCAATAGATTTACTTTATTTGGAGAACTGTTGATCAACATGCAGAGAAAAGAGCAATAGATTGACTTTATCTCTGGAGAACTGTTGATCAACATTCAGAGAAAGAGCAATAGATTGACTTTATTCTGGAGAATGTTTGAATTTAACATTCAGAGAAAGGGCAAAAGACTGACTTTATCTTGGAGAATGTTGATCAACATGCAGAGAAAAGAGGGAATAGATTGGGCTTTATCTCTGGAGAAATGTTGATCACATGCAGAGGGAAAAGAATAGATTGACTTATCTCTGGAGATCTGTGATCACATGAGAGAAAAGAGGGAATAGATTGATTTATTTGGAGATTGTGTCAACATGCAGAGAAAGAGCAATAGATTGGGCTTTACTCTGGAACTGTTGATCAATTTCAGAGGAAAGTGCAATAGGGTTGGGCTTTATTCTGGAGAACTGTTGATCAACATGCAAAAAAAGAGCAGAAGTTTTGGGAAACTGGTCTTTCTCGTGCTGCGACAGGATTGTGTCGTATTTTGGGATGCCAATCTTCCTTTGTAAAAACGATGACGCCTACGTTTTGGTTGAGTGTGTCGAGAGAGAGAGAGGAGAGAGAGGAGAGAGGGGAGAGAGAGAGAGAGAGGAGAGAAAGAAGGAGAGAGGAGAGAAGAGAGAGAAAGAAGGAGAGAGAGAGGAGAGGAGAGGGGGGGGGGGGGAGGAAGTGTGTGTGTGCAACATGCTTTGTTAGAGTGCGGTACAAACTGGATTACTGGTAGTTGATTGGTAGTTGGAAGGAAAATAAAAAAACACAACACAATAATATAGCCAAAAGTCACGCAGTTTCCGGACAATATACAGCAGGAACCCCAAATCATTGGCCGCACCACCATTTATCTTCGCATTCTCATTTCAAATCGTCTTTCTCTCTCTCTCTCGCGCGCCCACACACACACACACAACACACACGATGTTGGGCCCCAGGGTTACCCCTGCGAGGGTGCGCAGTTCCCTAAGGTGAGGTTGGGCCAGGGAGCGGTACTGGTACAAATTGGCCCCCTCCGGGTCCTCACACCCCCTTCAGCTTGTCGAACGCTTTCCCTCATAGTCCGGCGCCCGGAACCGGGCCAGGTGAGCGTCATTACACCCCCTTGTCCATGAAGGCCAGTGCACCCGCTCATTGTCCGGCCTGGAGCGAAGGGAGGTCAAAGGGGGTTCGAATCCAGGTGCGTGCCGAGGGGTGTGCTGCACTGCTTGACCACGTAGCCCTGCTCGTCAAACCACGAGGGGTGCGGTGGGTCCCTGGCCCATGAAGTGGTCTTGCCGGAGGTTGCATGGCGATGAGGGCGCCGCGGTGTCGTAGAAGTACACGGAGGCCCCCTGTGGTGTGGTTGTAGGTGTGGGGACCTGGGCGGGTTCGGGGGTTGCCGTAGAGACTGGGACCCGGTTGTGGGCCGGTGGTCCCTCTGCACCCCAGCCGCCTCCACCGTGTTGTGGGAAAGGGAACTCCCCCTGGCCGCCCCCGGGCACCGTGGTCAGCTGACTCGGGGTTGAAGGCCAGTGGTAGCCCACGTGGGCCCTCAGCCGGGGTCGTCGTACTTGTAAATCGCCCCGGACATGGTGTCGGTCCCCCCGTTGAACTCCAGTGCGCGTCTTCCGTTTCCGGTCTTCTTGATTGCCGTTGGATCGTAGGAGTAGGGCCACACCGTCTGCCCCTTTCCCAGCACGGCCGTCAGGTGGCTGTCGAGTCGTACTCGTACTTTCCCCGCCTGCGAGTCCCCCTGGCCGTACGCCGCGCCCCTGATGCAGCGCCCGTTGGTCGTAGTTGATCTGCAGCATGAAGCGACGCTCTTCCCGAAGCGGATCTTGACGTCCGCCAGGCGCCGGTAGCCGTCGTACTCGCGCGTGATGACCACGAAGCCGTTGGAGAAGGTCTGGTTGTCGGGGCTGGGCCAGTGGATCCGCAGGTTGTTGAGGCGGCTCAGGCGGCCCGTGCGGTCGTCGTAGGACATGTTGTAGTTCATGGTGAAGTTGTTGGTCAGCACCACGCTGCTGGAGATGAGGCGGAAGTTGTTGTCGTAGTCGAAGGTCATGCTGGCGCCCACCAGCAGGTGGTCGTGGGGGAAGGTGACGATGGTGTTGCGAGGAGGGAGGTGATGTAGGAGAAAGTCTGACGGTACTCGTACTTGGGGCTGATGAGCTCGGCCATGGACAGGCGCTGGGCTTTGGGGTGGTACTCGTGCAGGATCTGGGTCTGGTCGAACAGGATCAGGGACACCTGCAAACACACCACACTCTTCAGGACTCTCGTTTGCACGAGACAACGTGCAGCATTATAGGCAGTAAGGTCACCTTGATACCAGTGTATACCTACCCCTCGAGATTCTCTGGGTCCAGTTTTGGCAGTTTCATAAAAGAAATGAGAATACGTTTGGGTAATGTTGAATTGTTGAAGATAAAGAGTAGGTTTCATTCTGCGACGACAACATGAGCTTACCTGTTAACAGCCTCCCCTATGTGTGTGTGTGTGTGTGTGTGTGTGTGTGTGTGTGGTGCGTGTGTGTGTGTGACGGAGCGTGTGTGTGCGCTGTGTGTGCGCGGTGTGTGTGTGCGCGCGTGGCGTGTGTGTGTGTGTTGTGGCGTGTGTGTGGAGGTAGGAGAGGTGTGTGGATGAGGAGAGAGAGAGAGTGTGTGTATGTGTGTGAGTGTGTGTGTGCGCAATTTTATTTCTCGAAAAATGGTAGAGTGTGTGTAAGAGTCGTTAAAAAAAATTGTCGCTCATTCCTTACATTTCCATATTTAGTTACGTGTTGTCTATCACCTCACCCCTTTCTCCCCCGCATGCCGAGGGGAGATGGAGGCCCTTTCAGCATAACACCGATTCCCACGTTTTGGAAATCCTGTGCAATCTAATAATCTCATTTGCTCTGTCGGTCTCTTCTACTCTCCCCTTGTCAATTTTTATCTTAATCCACTGTCGTCTCGTTTCTTTTCCCTTCCTTTTGACCTTGGACCTGTTTTAAGATCTGGACAGTCTGTTACAATGAATCACGTGCAAGTTTTGTCTTGCAATATGACTAGGTGACTAGACTACACATAAAGAGTGGACACGTACGTTTGTCCATTCAGAAGTGTCTATTTCCCCAAACTAAGCGGAAGGCGGTTGGCACCCCCAAAACGGACGGGTCTTCAGTTACGGACTGTTGTGAACTTACCTGGCAATTTAGTTGGAAGTGGGTCAGGGTTTTTTTTAACCTGGAAGCGAGTCGAGTTTATTTATTTTTTATTTTTTTTTTTTTCCCTGGAAGTGCCTCAGTTATTTAAATCTGAAAAGGGGTCAGTTTTTTTTAACCTGGAAGTGGGTCAGGGTTCTTTTTACTTGGAAGTGGGTTTTTTTTTTTGGGACCGGAAGTCACTACTTTTGTTTTACCTGGAAGTGAGTTTTCTTCTTAAAACCTAAAGTGGTTCAGTATTTTTTTTTTTTAACAGGGAAAGAGGTTTTTTTTTTTTTTAAAATAAAAAAGTGCGTCATTTTTTTGTTTTGTTTGGGTCATTTTTCTGTGTGTTTTTGTTTACTGGAAGTGAGGGTTTTGTTGCGGTACACCACCCGCCTCTGCTGGCTGGGGAACAGCTGCTGCAGCAGCTTGCCGTTGGTGTCGTAGTCGCCCGGGTGTAGGGCTGCTGCATGCCGGGCGCCGTGTACAGGTGCCGCAGGCGGGCCCAGGGTCAGCAGCGTGCGGAAGTGGTGCTGCCCCCGCACCATCGTCTCCCCCGACTGCCGGCGGCCGCTGCCTCCCCGGGGGAAGAGGTTTCTGCTTGCGCTGGGCAGATCCGTCGGTGGGCTGGGTGGGGGTGGGTTGTTGGGGGGGGGGGGGGGGGGGGGGAAAGGGGGACAAATGGCGGTGAAGTATGCGGCGGTTCGGTCACATGGGGAGGACGTCCACATATACCAAGAAATGGGATTGTTGTCTCCCTTTTTGCCTCCCACAGTCTCCATATCGGCTCTTCTCCTGTGCTCTTTGATCCCCCCCCCCCCACTCTCTCTTCCCCCTCTCACCTAACCCTCTCTTCTTTTTCTTTTTCTCCGCAGTTCCCTCTCTTTCCCGTACCCCATCCTTCCTCCCTCTCTTTCTTCCACCCCACCCCCTCTCTCTCTCTCCGTTCCTCTTTCCCCAATTACTCCTCTCGTTTTTATTCTCATTACATGTTCACATTATGTAACCCCTTTTCTGTCTTTCTTTCATTGGTCCCCCCCCCCTTCCTCCCTGATACCTTTTCTTTCCTTTTCCCCTATCTCCCCTCCCCCGCTCTCTCCATCTCCCTCTTTTCTCCCTCTTATTCTCATACACAATCACATTCATTAAAAGAAACAATAAAAGAAACAAAAAGACAAGAATCAGTTCATGTACAGCCAACAACTAATTTTGAACGAAGACGTATAACGGCTAGGTCAGTGGATGGTGTTTTGTAGAGTTGGGACTTGGGAGACCTTTCATGGGTGCACGTGTTAATACATTCAAGAAATGCCCCTTCCTCCCTCTCTCTCTCCTCTCTCTCTCACACACACACACACACACACACACCACACACACACACACACTCAGCTATAAGCAAAAGCACAAGATTTGCACGTATGAGGAAAAAAATGGTTGAAGGCAGGAGAAAGGGAAACCGGGGTGGGGGAGAATGCATGGTCTCGGCAGGAATATGGGCATTCACGATGAAATATAATAACACGATGAATTATATAATACGTGTTCGCATTTATAAAATTTAACACATACAACTCCGGACTGAAGAACAAATCACCCGTGGACTTGAGAAGTATAAATCTCCCTTGGATTCTACTCAGATGTACAGATATTCCTTGGACTCTCTTTATTAAATAATCCTCTTTGGACTCTATGCAGATGTAAAGTATGTCATGGATTCTGTTTAAATGCATCGATCTCCCATCGATTCCATTCAGACGTACAAAATCTCCCATGCTCTCTCGTCAGATGTATAGATTTCACATGGACTCCACATGTACATTTTCTCACGTACTCTAAATGAACAATCTCCCCTGTATTCTCTGCAGATGCATAAATCCCTCATGTACTCCATATGTACATCTTCCGAGCATTCTATTCAGATGAACACATCTACCATCCCATCACTCTACACAAATGTACGAATCTCCAATGGTCTCTGTCCAGGCGTGCCAACCTCCTACAGACTCTGTTCAGATGCACTGTCACATGGAAAACCCGATTAGATGTATAGTCTTTCACACTTCATCAAAATGTCTCGTCTCCAATGGACTCTTACCCAGGTCTACAAATCTCCCGCGAGTTCTATCCAGACAACACAGATTTCGCACAGACTCCCTCCGGATGTATACATTCCGGACGTTCAATCAAATCACTTTTGGACTAGTTATGTACTCTCCAAACCGCCCCATGGACTCTACTCCAGATGGGAAGGACAAACATCACAGCAACCCATTATGATGAAGGAGGACCCCCGCCCCCCCCCACCCAACAAAACAAAACAAAACAAAACCGAACACACACACACACACACACACGCAACACTGATGTGAAGTTACCTACCTTTTTCGACCCGTCCCTGTACTGGTAGCGATACTGGACGCCGGCCGGCTTCAGGACCCTCTCCTTGATGCGGCCGTGGTCCAGGTAGTCCCGCTGCTCGATGAGCTCCCCATACTGCCAGGACAGGATGTCCCCCTGGGCGCTGTAGGTCACGTTCAGCCCGTGGTAGTTGGAGGCCGGCAGGAAGTGCGTGGGCAGGCCCGCGTCGTCGTAGACCACCGTGATGATCTCGCGCAGGTCGTGCGTCAGCACGGTCTCCATGTGGTTGCGACGGTCGTACTCCACGGTTAGCAGGTTTTCTCCGTTGATCTGTTCGGCACACGGGTCTCCGGGTTAAACGTGGGGTAAGGTAGTAAGTAGTGGTGGGTTGTCTGAGGTGGGTCTGAATCCGTTTTTGTTTTTTCTTTTTAATGTCGAAGTAAATATTTTCTTTGCTGATGACGCGTGATCTTTTCTGCTTGATGGTCGGAAACGATCAATGAACAACAGTGGAACAAAAACAACCATTTACAAATCGAAATCCCCAAAAGATGTAATTTCCTGCGATGAAAACTAAAGAGAAAAGAAGTATCTCGCCAAATAGCATTTGCTCCCCACCCCCCCAGACTCTCCCTACATCTTACCAGGGCAGGCAAACAAAAACCTCATTTAAAAAGACTTCTGGATTCATCTAAACACATGAAACAGATGAGAATGGGTGGAGACGACCACCACAAATAGTTCTTTAATTTTTTTTTTTTTAAAGAATTACAACTAGACTGAATTTTTTTTTTCATCTTCATTTCTCTGACCAAATTCAACATCACACCGCACGGGCTCATCTAGCAACAAAAGCTAAAGCCATCTTGCCGATCACAGGCTTTTCTGGACTTCCTAAACTGCGATGTAACGGCTAACGGATGCCACGTGATCTTGCCAACCGCATTCATTTCTGGAGTTTTTGAATGGTGTGATGTAACGGTCACGGATGCTAAAGCCATCTTGCCAAACGTGAGCTAATCTAAAGTTCTTGAACCGTGTGACGTAACCGTATTACCACAGCATAGTTCTAGAAAGAGCGCATCAGTGTAGTTGTTTGACTGGTTTAATTCATTTGTACAGCATAATTACTGGTTATTTCTTTTACATCTATAACATCATTTACCATGAAGATGTTTAAACCTTAAATCAGTTTGAACATTAAAAATTATGCAGTCATCAAATATTTGGCTATCAATAGAAATAATCAACAGGAAGGAGAAGAGGTGGGGTGGGGTGGGTGGGAGAGAATTGCGGAGTGGGAGGGGGGGGGGGGGGGAGGAAATGTTACAAGGAACGGCCGGTTGGTTTGTGGGAAAAGGTGACCATATCACTGGAGTAGGGCAGCGAAATTGGGGAACGTGCTCGTGTCTTCGGGCGCTTCATGGACACGCGGGAGAGGCAGGGACACAGAGAGATTTCATGATGCGGCTTGAGGTCTCTCTGTCCTGGGACACACTGTCCTGAAGAGTGCCTTAGCCCACTGCAAAGAGAACCGAGTACATGAGAGAAAACATAACTACTCCCCAGTCCACTCCCTGATCACACACACACACACAACACAACGTACACACACGTGTCTCACTCACACACACACACACGTGTCTCACTCACACACACACAACACACACGTGTCTCACTCACACACACACACACGTGTCTCACTCACACACACAAACACACGTCTCACTCACACACACACACGTGTCTCACTCGCACGCACACACACACACACAGTGTCTCACTCCACACACACACACACACAAGCGTGTCTCCTCCCCACACACACACCACACACCCACACACACACACACACACACGCGTGTCTCACTCGCACACACACACACACGTCCACTACGCACCAACACACAGACGTCTCACTCACACACACACGGTCTCACTCACACACACGTGTCTTCCACACACACACACACACACACACACGTGTCTCACTACTCACACAACACACACACACACACACACACACACACACACCCCACACTCGCACACAGCCAGAGACGGACACATCAACTTTCTCTGACACCACGCTTAGATTTCGCTCTCATCAACTGCGTTTAGGGGCAAACGGTGCAAACAGATACGCAATCCCAAACTGCAAGTGCAAGTGCTGGCATAAAATGGAACGTAGTAGACCCCTACCAGTATCCATGGAAATACGCGTGTAAACCATAAACAAATGAACCGTTAGCAAAAGTGGCATAATGACTTTCACACGATCAGTGAAACCAACTTTCGAGACTGCTTATCTAATGTTTAGGCGAAGGTTAAACGCACGGAAACCAAAATGAACTTGGGGGGGGAAATAAAATTTACCCCCAGGAACATTTTAGTGAGTTACGCGTTAAACACATATATCTGAACTAGGCAAGCGTTAATGCTAACCAACATGGACAATCTTGTTCGAAGGAAGCCAAAATGCACAAAATCCATGCCTTTGTTTGGGCTTCGGTTGGGTCTAAAACGATGTTTCTAAACTTCAAAAGGATGATAAAATGCTAACAGTATAGCTAATAGAAATTTATATACAGACGAAACCACGGACAAATCCTCCGCGCGCGCGCGCGCGTGAATGTGTTGTGTGTGTGTGTGTGTGGTGTGTGTGTGACGAAATATATGAAAATAGACATATGACACTTTAAAAAACGCCACCACCACCGACAGCAACACCCACAACCACATGCGCGCGCGAACACACACACACACACACATTAGTGCGTTCTCCAATGCGTGAAACATGCCGATTTCTCACTCCTCCCCTCCATTTCCTTCATCCCCGCTGTCATTTCTTTCCCTGAATTTCTTTCATAAAAAAAATGCAACACCAGAAAACTCATCCATGCCAGATTAGTAATTATTAATTCCAGTTAAAGCTTGATCTGAACAGAAACAAAATATTAAAGCAGAATGGACCGGCATTCGCAAAAACATGAATGAAAACGGTAGAGGGCGGGGGGGGGGGGGGGGGGGGGGTTCTGGGCGAGAAACTTCCCTTCCAGTGTTTAGTGATTATACTATAAAAGAACAAACAGACTATGCAGCCGTTCCTGAAATCAATAAGAATGAATATGCAACTCATGCCCCTAAGTAGTCAAACCAGACTGCCTTTGTTTATCAATCATTAATACCATTCCATCCAGAAACATATCCATGCACACGTTTTGATTAGTCATTGGATTCATTGTTGTAGAGCTGGGGAATACTTCTGATCTTCGTGAACTCTAAACCATTTAAAACGTTTAGGCTTGAATCTCCCCCTCAGTCTATGATTATATGACGCGGTACAAACACCGTCTATATTGCTAAGTATGCCTGCATGTAACACAAGAACATGTTAGATTGTTCCATGTATATTTGTAAAGTGCACGTACACATACATAAATCATAATGCGTTTTCACACACGCGGATCTGACATTGCCATAATCAGACTTCACTCTGCAGCATTAGCAGTTAACACTTTTCGTTCACAAACTTTCCAGTTGTACTCCATATTTTTCATATTCCCCAGCTCCACGCCTGCAAAACACAACAGCAATCTAAACGATGACCCTGCTACATCTCAACCTCATGTTACTCGACAATTTAGTACACTAAAGCTTTTTACTCACTTTGGTTTTAGTGACCATGGGCGCGAACTGTCTGTCAGATCTTAGTAAAACATTTGAAGTATGTCTTCATTAGAGACAAGTCATTACTTCCACGGATGCAAAGTTAATACATGGCATCGTTCCAAATGAAGTTAGATACTATGACGGATGAAATTTGAGGAAGATAAAATAGAGACGTATTGTACATGAATGACTTTTTATGAGCAACAGTCGAACACAGATACAAATGTGACTTGACCAATGATGGAAAAACTGCAGCAAACCATTCGTGTCTTGTTTCCTTCTACTTTGACGCGCATTCAGAACTAAAGCCGCGAGAAATAAGTTTCTTGTCTGTTGTTTATTCGATCTTTCTATACTTTGTAAGCGTTGGCTACTGAAAACTTTAACTCGAAAACATGTCAACAGATGTATACATTTCATGCAATGGTTAGATTCGAAAAATATCCGTCTCTGAACAGCACAGGCGTAATCAGTAAAAATCGGTTTGGTTGATACCATTCTTCATTACCAACCAACAAACGTTAATTTGTTTAAAAAGTTTCATCTTCTAATAATCATGCTATGCCGAATATATATATATATATATATATATAGATGCTGAACAATTAAGTAGTGGGGGAAAACAAGTGCATGTTAACAATTCTTCCATCATTATAGTAATGACTTGGCAAAGATTTGAAATATTTAAAAAAAAAATTAAAGAAAATGAGAAAAGATGTATTATAAATATGAAAACCCTTCATTAGCTGCATGAGGGAACCATCGTAAGCCCTCTCGAAGACAGACCTATATGTATTGCCTGCTCCGAGGCCTTTCGTCCGCTGGATATATATGTTTTTGAGTATCATCAACAAATGAAAGAATAAACCTCAAAATGATAGCCCAAGGATAAACATCATGTTCGCCTGGCAAAGAGCAACACAGAGATTCATTTTCATTTCGTAAATCAATGTCTCAGGGTATCATGTTTTCCATTCAGTACCCTGGCAGACGTAAAGAAAGACATGAAATGAAATTGTGCTCTGAAAATGTCGAGAGAAGTTTTGGACTATCGACGAGTTCTTCATTTTCACGAGACAGACCTCTGTTTCAATACAAACCTACACGACAGCAAAAAAAAAAAAAGCGGCTTCTAAAATCTACATCTAACCATGAAGAGAAGCATGAAGTTCATTCAGCGGCCGATGAACCTAACAGCCTGTCTGCATGAGGTTGAAATGTAACAGAGAGACAGCGAGGAGGAGGAGGAGGAGGAGGAAGAGGAGGAGCACATACCAAGAGGGCCTTCTCCTTGATGGCATCTTCATGCGAGTCATGCAAGCGAGTCAGCTGCCCTACCCGAAAACGGTGCCCAATCTTCTCCACAATGCGGCTCTGGCGCGTGCGCCTCTTACGGCGCAGGTAGAAGCGCCACTCCAGGCGGTGCATGTAGTGGTCCGGCACGATGATCTTGCGCTTGTAGTGCATGCGGTGCTCGTTCTCCATGATGGGGTGGCCCCCGGTCTCTATGGCCACCGTCAGGTTGCTGGGGAACACCACCACCACCGCCCGTCCGGCAGGTAGGTCACCTTGGTCTGCGTGGAACCTGGGAAAGAGGGGCAGGGGGTCATACGTCAGCTACCGCCCGGTTGTCGCGAGGAATTTTCTTCATAATTTGAAGGAATTCTGGGGGAGGGGAGGGGGTCACCTTACCAGCGTTCTGCGGAGTATTCGACTCGCACCCGTAAAACTGATCTGAGAGCGGGTCGGGTATGTGGAAGGGACATTCAATATTCAAAACTGGTCTCTGATTTCAGATTTGAGGGGAGGTGTGTCGTCACTATCAGTACGTTTCAGAAAGATCTACGAAAATCTACCACCAGCAACTTTTCTGAGTAACGTCTAATTAAAACAAAACCAAAGCACCTAAAAAGAAACACACATTTACTCTTTATTTAAAGTCGAATGTATATCCTGACATGGAAGGGTAGATAGGGTGACAGGAATTAAAAAAAAATACATGAACGAAAGAAAAAAAAAAAAAAAAAAAAGAATCCAAAATTATATAGTCTGACGAATCCCACATGCGCTGGCAAGTATGACCCCAGGCCCGCCCCTGCTCCAGACAAGCCCATCCAGATGCCATTCTAACTGACAAGGTCTTCGGCAAGTCTTTTTTTTTTTTTTTTTTAACTCCACGGCCTAACCCGAACCAAAGCAACACTGAGCGCATTCGGCACACTGTACAACCACACCGACCTCACCCGTGCCCCCAGTTCTGACCTAGATCCACACACAACCATGTCTGCAAGGCATACCGAGATGAGAACACTGAAAGCTTCGGAATTCTTCGCTAGCGTCCCCCCCCCCTCCCCTCAACTCCTTCCCCTGTCTTACACCCCCCCCCTCTCCTCCCATCGCATCCCTCCTGAATATGTTGTTCCAAATAAAGCATTTAGGGTTAAATATGAGAACAAAGAGCAGAACACGACTAATCTAACTAGGTCAACAAAACGATGTTATTGACTGGATATTTCAACATTCAAGAATAGCTGCACGCACAATACATTCAATGGCTTCTCCAGCTTTTGATAAAATCTGCAGTTGTTTGCCACCAGCAATAGCTCTTTTTGTTTGTTTTATTTTCCTTTAAACGTGGCCTCAGTAGCGAGAAATCGGATGGATAGACCTCTTCGCATTAATCATTAAGGAGAACATTCAAATAACAAAATTCACTGTTCAAATTTTTTAAATGATATTTGCATTCATTCGTGACCAAAATAAAAATTCAAACATAACAGAATCATACAGAAATGCTCCCAAAGGAAATACATCAGATGTAGGAAATACTTTGAATGCAAAAACTGTGGTGGCCAAGCTCTTTGTTAGCAATCCAGAAATAAAAAAGATAAAAAAGAAGGGAATGTACTTGATAATATATGATGCTAAAATAAAATCAGGAGGATATCAAAATTAAGGAGGAAAAAAATAGAAAACGAACATCAAAAAGTACAGTTAGAAACCTTGAGGAGTGGCAAAGATTATATACAAGTTTGCAAGCAATTAAAAAATACGTCTGCCATCCAAAGCATAGATACCAGTCCGTTAAATGTTAAAAAAAAAGTTCAAACCATGCAAATGAGTAAGTCAAAGAACCCAAAAAGAGTATTGGTTACACACAGTATGAAACTGGAAAAGAAACAAGCCATTCTGCTAATCGTAAAATAGATTACGCTCATGCTCAGAAGCTCTGAAAAAGACCAAAGTTGCATGCCAGGAGCAAATTAGACAAGTTAATCCGTCACGTGACATTGGACTAGGCTTATCTAAGAGCTGAAAACCATGTTCTACTGCAACGAAATCGATAACATACGTATATCGGAAGCTACCCATTTAATCTTAGCTTTACCCAGAAACAGCGCAATGGAGAATCATTGGTTCCCAATTTTGAATACAATGTCTATTCATTTCTGAGTATTATGCCATTAAACCAGAAACAAAGAATAAATACACAATCTCAATATCATTTCAATGGAAAAATATTTATTTCAAAAGAGTGTCAACGTCTGAAACAATACAATTATCCGTTACAATTACAAATTAACGATAGTACTGATAAATTATTTTCACGTTTCTTTTGTTCTTCAAACTATGATGGTAAAGACATCATGACATGATAAAAGAAGTGAAAAAAATCAAGACACCAAAATTCCAACCTTGGACATGTAAAGTTGTAAAACAATTTTTACAGATGTTTTCAGATAAAGAAATATTCCTCGATGGAATATGTGATGAAATTAAGACAAGTTATGAAATCAATACACATTAAAACTTTTCTTTTCCCTAACCATTTGGTGTGTATAGGTGATTTTCACGGTGGATAAGTTCATACATACCTTCGGAGAACTGGAAGAAAAAGAATACATACAAATTACATGACGTCAAGCGTGGGATATCCTTAAAGTGATGTGTATGTTCCAAGGTTGTTATTTTAAGTGTCCAAGCCCTCCTCCTTGGCAATTCCATACGTTTTGGTGTGAATTACAGATAGATAATGTTTATTCAGTTTTATCCAATCGATGAAAACTAAAAATGACATTGAAATTTCACAATACCATGATTTGCATTTTCTGTTTACGGCATATTTTACCAATCAAAATTACCATTCCATTGAGAAAATGGCTCCTCATATATACGACCATTCTTCCTTTATATAATTGGCTTGAAAGCCGCGACTCTCGCAGGATGCCAAACTCAGAAACTCCCATAACAAAAGCTAAATCATTTAGCCCCAAAATTCTCGTTGTTTTCATGGACCACACACAGACATTAACAAAGTGCATGTAACTTAACATCATCAAACATCTCGGCTTAAGCTCGCGCATCTTTGGCACTCGGTCGGCAAAATACAATTTCTGTATAAAGACTGTATGAAAGCTAGCTCGCCCAAAATAGCGAGAAAATCCTCAGAATTTTGAGAGACCCCGCGTTTTTCATCTGATAATGTAGTATGCTCAAGGACAGGAGGGCTTGTTGAGTGAAAAAAAAAATGACAAGGTGGAGTTGCAAGCCAAACTTGCCATGCATGCCCGATTGCACGCTCCCATAGGTCGCCATGGCCACCACATCAGTGCTATCAGTAGTGACATGAACTAGGGAACCTGTGGCATTCACGTCAGTCTTCAGCACCGTGACGGCTCCCGTGGGCTGCGAGATGCGCTGCAGGCGGCCCATGGCGTCGTACTCGTAGTTGAAGGTCTGGCCGTTGGCCATGTGCTTGGACTCCAGCAGCTCTGTGTCCCCCATGAGTGTGAACGTCTCCGTCAGGTTGTTGGGCGCCTGGAAGCGGTACAGCCGCCGGCGGTTGTCCATGATCAGCTCGCAGGTGGCGTTGTTCGGGGTGATGATGGTCTTGGCCAGGGACTGGTAGTCCCGCTTGACCTGCACCTTGTTGGCGGCGCTGTCCTCCACCGCCACCAGCCGCCCGTACGACGAGTACACGTTGTAGGTGAAGTTGTACATGTATGGTTGGTGAGGATGTTGATGGGTGCTTGTGCTGGCCGAAGTAGTTGAAGACGTAGATCTCCTGCGTCTCCGGGGACACCACCTCGTAGTGGCGGGACTTGAGGTGGGCAGCTGGGAGATGATGGAGAAGACCCGCAGGTTGCCCATGTCGGCCAGGTGCAGGACCCCGTCCGGGCCCGTGACGTTGACGGAGGTGGGGGTCGCTGAACAAGGCCTGGGCGGCCAGCAGCTCCGGGGGTCGTAGCACTGGCACCGCTCCTTCTGCTGGCAGTCGCACTTGGACTTGGGCCCCCGGGCCCGAAGTGGTGGATGTGGCCGTCGGTGGAGACCACGCGCACGCGGTTTGATGTGGTGCGTGCTCGTCTCTACGATGTACAGGTCGCCGTGGGGGCCAAAGGTGATGCTCTCCGGGGTCACCAGGGTCACGTGGTCGGCGATGCTGGACGCCTGCTCGTCGTCGGCCAACACCCCCTACAGAACAGCCATTGACAGTGAGATCAGTCTAGAGAAACAGCCTAGACAGTGAGATCAGTCTAGAGAAACAGCCTAGACAGTGAGATCAGTTAGAGAAACAGCCCTAGACAGTGAGATCAGTCTAGAGAAACAGCCCTAGACAGTGAGATCAGTCTAGAGAAACAGCCCTAGACAGTGAGATCAGTATAGAGAAAAGGCCCTAGACAGTGAGATCAGTATAGAGAAACAGCCCTAGACAGTGAGATCAGTATAGAGAAACAGCCCTAGACAGTGAGATCAGTATAGAGAAACAGCCATAGACAGTGAGATCAGTATAGAGAAACAGCCATAAACGGTGAGATCAGTATAGAGAAACAGCCATAAACGGTGAGATCAGTATAGAGAAACAGCCATTAGTTAGTGAGATCAGCATCAGAGAAACAGGCATAGGTAGTGAGGTTAAGATAAGATAAAATAAGATAAGAAACACTTTATTATCTCATCATGAGAAAGTTGGTCCAGGTGCATTTCACAGATGTGACGGTTACGTGAAATACTGCACCTAAATTGGGAAACAGTTGCTCAGTGACGGTTACGTGAAATACTGTACCTAAATTGGGAAACAGTTGCTCAGAAAGACAATGCTAATTTGTACAAAATTACAACTACAGAGGAAAAGTTCGAGTTCCACTCTATACATTAAAAAAAAGAGAGAGAAAATACGTCTGTCCTTAGCTACATTTGTTAAAAACAAAGGGTGGCTTAAAAATCTTCAGACCGACAAATAGGTTGACTGAAAGCTTCATTTTCGACCGGCATGATTCAGAATAATAATCACAGTCTTTGCACGTATCATTTACATTAAGCTGAATCGTTCAGTTTGTCTGGCTTAGGTCTGGGACTTGCTCAAATCCTTGTTAGGTTGAAACTGCCGTCTAAAACAACACACACACATTAGACTGGTTCCGACTTGACCTGCGATTCACTGAAATGCATGGACCTCAACTTCACTGGTCTAAGTTTGCAATTTTGCATAGCACACAATATAATGGTACCAGTAACCACCTTTACCAAGGATGCCCTTCAATTCGTGTCTGTGCTGGGTAGCTCAAATCTATGTATTGCCTTGCCCTGCATATTTTGTAAGCTCTTATATTAGTAACTCCACAGATCGGATATCGGTCTCTAAGTATCTCCTCATAACTTCTTCCTATGTCCTTTCATTAAGCAGATGAGGTAAATGTATTGACAACAGGTGCCCAGCTATTAAAGAATTCCAGAGTACAGCCATGCAGATTTTCCACGAATCACCTTCAATATCGCGGGTTCGAATCCCGGTTACCTTCCAGTCGTTGTTCTGGTGCTGTCAGTTCAAGAGGTTCCATCACGATGAACTAACCTGAACGTCCTTTCTCCCCCTCCCCACACCTCACTCCCTCCACCCTCACTCAACACTCATCCTGTCTCAACCCCCCCCCCCCCCCCCCGCCCTACATCTCACTGCCACGACCACCTCACCCCCCATCCGCACGCCCACGCCCACGCCCTCCCCCTACCTGCGGCAAGAAGCTGGTGTGACGGAGGGGGCAGTAGAAGGGCCGGCCGGCCACCGTGACCAGCTTGAAGTCGGCGGTCAGCTTGAGCACGATGCTGTGGTCCAGGATGTGCAGGCTCGTCCAGGGTTGATGGCCACGCCGTCGGCCACTTCAGGCTCACCTGCAGGGTCACCACCACCACCATCATCATCATTATCATTATCATCGACGTCACGATTTCAATGACAGCTAGGCAGCTTAAACATGACAGATAGTATAATACTATACTACGTTATATCACATTATTTTGATTATCATATGATGACGGATAGTAGATTATGATAGTATAATACTATATCACATCATTTTTTTTTTATTATATCATATTACATTACATGTATATCATATATCAACTGTCTCCCGCGCCCCCTCCTCCTTTCCTCGCCCTTGTTCCCCCTGTCCGCTTTCAACATCCCCTTCCTTCCCCCCCCTCCCCCCCCCCCATCGCCACCCCGTTCTCCTTTTCTTCCCTTCCCTCGATTGCGTGTCCTCCCTTCTCCCCCACCCCTCGCTCTATCCTCTCTGCTCCTAACTCCGTCAACCCCCTCTCCTTCCTTATCACTCCCCCACCCCTTCCCTCTCCCTTAGACATACACACGCACTAGTTCATTCTCTTTCTCTCTGTCTCTCTCTCTCACACACACACACACACAACACACACAACACACACACCACAACACACACACACACAACACACAACACACACACACACCACACACACACAACACAGAGACTGACCCTCTCAGCCGACAGGATGTCGTCACAGGGCATGGGGTCCAGGTGCGGGGGTGCTCCTGGGTCCGATGAGGGTGCTGATGATGCCGTCAGGGGTGATGCGACGGATGTTGGGGCCGTCCGCGACGTAGATGACCCCGTCCTTGCTGATGGCGATCCCTGGTGGGGGACAGAAAGGGGGGGTGGGACATTATGATCTGTGGATATCAGGGTGTGATGTTTGCTCTGAGAGAGAGAGAGGGGAACGAGAGAAAGAGAGATAGTGTGTGTGCGTGTGCGTGCGTGTGTGTGTGTGTGTGTGTGTGTGAGTGTGAGTGAGAGAGAGAGAGAGAGAGAGAGAGATATGAACTAGTGCGTGTGCCTGTGTGTATGTGTGTGTGTGTGTGTGTGTGTGTGTGTGTGTGTGTGGTGTGTGTGAGACAGAGACAGACAGAGAGAGGAGAGAAAGAGAATGAACTACTTTGTGTGCGTGTGTGTGTGAGAGAGAGAGAATGAACTAGTTCATGTGTGTGTGTGTGGTGTGTGTGTGTGTGTGTGTGTGTGTGTGTGTGTGTATGTGTGTGTGTGTGTGTGTGTGTGTGTGTGTGTGTGTGTGAGAGAGAGAGAGAGAGAGAGAGAGAGAGAGAGAGAGAGAGAGAGAATGAGAATGAACTAGTGTGTGCGTGCGTGAGAGAGAGAGAGAAAGAGAGAGAGAGAGAGAGTATTCAAACTGATAAGAGGGGGAGGGCTATTCAGGGTACCAGGGCATTCAGATCCCGTGACACTGAGCGACTGCGGGTACGTCAGCCTGCTGATGCGAAGCGCAGTCTAACAGTTAACAGTTGAAAATCAGAGACCATTGACAGACATGAAACTTGCGCCAACACTCGATTGTAAAGTTGAGAATATTCATTTTCTTCTGGTCTTTTTCAATTTGACATGTAAACTAAAACAGTGGGGAAGGAGGAGTTGGGTGGGGAGAGAGAGAGAGAGAGAGAGAGAGAGAGAGAGAGAGAGAGAGAGAGTGACAAACATCGGACTGCCTAAAGAATTTAAAATAAAAAACAGGGTTTGGCGTAGGTGGTTACATATACATACACACCCTTTACAAGTCCATCCAATCAACATCAACAACGGCGAGTCAAGCAATCTAAGTAACACCAACACACGCTCTCTCTCTCTCTCTCTCTCTCTCTCTCTCTCTCTCTCTCTCTCTCCTCTCACACACACACACACATATCCATCCACCAACCCCCCCCACCCCCCACCCCACCCCCAAAACCACCACTCCCCTAAGAACTCCACCGCCGCCTCCGCCTCCTCCTCCCCAGTGCACCGACCTTTGGGTGTCTCAGCTTGGCCTGGATGGCTGCCCCCCCCCCCCCCCCGAAGAACGCCTCCTGCAGTACTACAGACCTTTGGGGTACCTCAGCTTGGCCTGGATGGCTGCCCCACCCCCCTCACCCCCTGAAGAACGCTTCCTGCAGTTGCAGACCTTTGGGGTACCTCAGTTTGGCCTGGATGGCTGCCTCCCCCCCCCTCACCCCCTGAAGAACGCTTCCTGCAGTGCTGCAGACCTTTGGGGTATCTGAGCTTGGCCTGGATGGCCTGCCCCCCCCCCCCCCCCCCCCCCCCCCCCGAAGAACGCGTCCCGCAGTGCTACAGACCTTTGGGGCATCTGAGCTTGGCCTGGATGGCTGCCCCCCCCCCCCCCCCCCCCCCCCCCCGAAGAACGCCTCCCGCAGTGCTACAGACCTTTGGGGTATCTGAGCTTGGCCTGGATGGCGGGCCCCCCGTCCCCGCACAGGTCCTCCTCCCCGGGGGTGCACTCCTCGCCGTTGCCGGCCACGTCCTCGTAGTTGTCCAGCAGCGAGCGCACGGGACCCATGGTCTTGATGCGGATGATCTTGTGCGACATGAAGTCCGAGATGTACAGGCGCCCGTCCACCGGCTGACCGTCATGTGGAACTTGTAGGGCGTCGTCCGCGTGCTGCGGGGGTTGGAGAGGGGGTGGGAGGAGGGGAGGGGGTGGGGTTGGGGGAAGATTAGAAATGTCTTTTGATGAAGAATGAAAAAAATGATCAGTGGAGCGGTAAAGAGCTGGCGTGTTGCGTGCAGTCATAGATATACACACTACCTCACAGCACGCACGCACACACGCGCGCGCACACATACACGCGCGCGCGCGCAACTATTCACACTTCATACTTGACGCTTCTAGCAACAGCTGTGGTTTTTTTCCCCCGATAAGAGAAGCTTCTCTCCGACAATGCATTTGAGCTTCTTTCCATCAAAAGATTAGCTTCTCTTTCGTAGCAAAAAGAAAAAAAAAGTAGATGCTGCCACGTTTCTCATACTCTTTTCACTTTCGTCTCTCCTCTCTCTCTCTTCCTCCTCCTCTCTGGTCTCTCCTCTTATAAAACTTTACTATACTGCCGATTGCAGCTCAGCTGTTCCATTCACTTCATGATTTGAATTAACAACTGAGCTGAAGCTAACGATTCTATGAGGTGCTGTTAGAGAAGCTAACAAGTCAACGAGATCACACAACCCACGTTAAAATAAAAAAGGAAAGAAAAGAAAAAAAACAAAACAAAAAAACCCAAAAACAACCACCTCACCTCGAGTAACTCCCCTAAGTAAACCCTTAACCTCATGTAACTAACACCTCCCCTCATGCAACCTTTTAGCACAACCCCCCCCCCCCCCCCCCCCCATCACCTCACGCAACCCACAATACATACAACCTTACCCCCCTCCACCATCTGCCCTCACTCCGACCCCTCTCAACCGCCACTCACCCCCCCTCCCCCACCCATCCGACCCCCACCCACTCCTCCACCCCCTAAATCTCACCTCATCTCCAGGATGCTGGCGATCTCCTCCCGGTCCGGGGACAGCTTGCGGATGAAGTTGTAGTCGCCCAGGTACAGCGAGCCGTCCAGGCCGCTGGCCAGGGCCACGGGGGCGAGCAGACGGTTGTTCTGGGCCGGGCCGTTGCAGCCGTCGCAGTTGAGCTTGCGCCGCTCGCCGTTGCCCAGGATGTTGATCAGCGTCTTGGGCTTCTCCTTCAGGTAGATGTTGGTGCCGTCGCCCTTGTGCAGGATTCCTGGCAGCGTGGGGAAGTGTGTGAGGGTGGGGTGGGGTGGGGGAGGGTGGGATGGACAAACCACGTTGGAATAAAATGTGAATGGGGCGCAACAGAGTTCAATAGGATTGAAACAGAGCAGAATACAATGGGACTGTTCAATAGGATTGAAACAGAGCAGAATACAATGGGACAGGTCAGAAAGGAATAGGACAGAGCAGACTGGAACGGAACATTGTCGAAAAGACAATATCAGAACATCAGTAGACACATCAGAACGTTGGTGGTGTCTCCGACAGAGAGAGAGAGAGAGAGAGAGAGAGAGAGAGAGAGAGAGAGAGAGAGAGAGAGAGAAGGCACAGCTGGTATGAAGATCGTTAGATATGGTAGGTTTGTTATAATACGAGACGCAGTGAAAATGCCAAAGACAAACAAAACAATTGCATTGATAAAAAAGAAAACAGGGGTGGGGAGGGGGGGGGGGGGGGGGGTTGTGACAGTACAAAATCACATCCGCTTTCCTGCATCCTGCACAAATAACGAAAAACCCTCACAAACGCATGCAGTCACACAACCACGTTCAGTCCACATCACTTGGGCCACTCTCGCCCAGCAGTCAAACACTGACCATCGTCCGTACCTTCCTGATAGTTGTACATGTGGTGGATGTCCAGGTTCCAGCCCCCGATGTGAGAGGCGGTCAGGTCGTAGCCGTTGACCGTGGTGCTGCGCGTCCCCCAGAATATGTAGTCACAGTCATGGTACTGGTAGCCCACGTACACTGCCGGACACACACTACACCGTCAACAACATCGTCACCATAGGTCTCGGGATGACGTTTGGGCCGTTCCTCGCCATTGCGCGACACTCCTCTATACATCCATATATCTCGTGTCACCTTCAACCTTATCAGTTATTTCCAGCCAACCTCCACCTCCACCCCACCCTTCCTCTGCCCCTAAGTCCACCCCCACCCCTCCCGGATCCCCCAAATTCTTTTTCTATCCCATCAACTTCCCCCATCCACTTCTCTTTTGTCTCATTCCAGCGACGACTCCACCAGCACTTCCCTGCCCCCCCCCCCCTCCCTCCCCCCTACTCCAATGCTTCTCAAACTGAATGCTGTAACAATACACCGAGCTGTGATCATCAATTGTGTGAACTGTATTTACTAAAGCCTGTCATCAACATCGCCTGCCATCTTTCATCTACAGTCCCCTGAAGATGAGTATGATTCGAAACGTGTTCAGGTCTACGGAAGGCAACCCAACAGAAGAGTCACTGCACTGCTGCCGAGCCACTTCCACCTTTATTCTGGCAATTCCCCCTCTCCCGACACACACACACACACACACAACACACACGCCACACACACGCACGCACATGCACGCACACACACACTCCAACATCTCCACTCACCTCTGGCCGTCACGATCCCGTACACCTTCTGCTTGTAGGCGTTGAGGCGGGTTTCCCGGCGAAGGTGTACTTGAGGGTTAGGGTCGGCCTCGAACACCTTCTCCAGCACCACCCCCTCCACCGCCGCCCGCAGGTGCACGAGGCGCAAGGGCCGGGGCACCTCGTCCGGTCATCTGGATGCGGAGAGAGACATGTAGCCGGCCGCCTCGCTGCTGTGGTAGACCAGGTGCACGTCCGTGCCCGGGAAGGGGATGCTTCCTGCAGCACCTGAAACACACACAGAGGGGCATGGACCTTTCCTGCAGCACCTGAAACACACACAGAGGGGCAAAGGACCTTCCTGCAGCACCTGAAACACACACAGAGGGGCATGGACCTTTCCTGCAGCACCTGAAACACACACAAGGGGCATGGACCTTGGAA
Source organism: Conus ventricosus (assembly GCA_018398815.1). NCBI lineage: Eukaryota > Metazoa > Mollusca > Gastropoda > Neogastropoda > Conidae > Conus > Conus ventricosus. The sequence continues at coordinate 77,377,134 of CM031601.1, read as the reverse complement.
TTGTTGTCGCAGCGGTCTTCTTAGTTCTTCGGCTACAACTCGGAGATTCATCACTGACAAAATCTTTCCATGTCTGAAGTTGTTTTTTTTCTTTTGAATCCTACCACATCCACACTGGGGGAATAAAAGCGTGCCTACGTAGCAGGAACAATTACTAGTTTTAATACACCGTTAGTAGCTGCCGGCCGAAACCCGTTGTTTTCATAGTGGCGGTCGTGACTAAGGCATTCATGGTGGTGGTCGTGACTAAGGCATTCATGGTGGTGGTTGTGATTATAGCGGTGGTGGCAGGGTAAAGGGTATTAACGGGCTTGTACTGCGTAACGGGAAATGATCCCCCCCCCCTTCCCCCCGATCATTCTAATTTTTCATTGACTATTCATTAGCTTTTCTTGTAATGTTGGGGTTACCTTTATCTGCTACGTAGGTTTTCGAGGTAAAAATGAAGGTCATTAGCTAAATTCAATTTCAAAAAATCAAACCGAATAACTGTACGGAATAACTGTAAAATCTTAAGATCAAAACACCATCTTCATTGTTCCCCCAATGTGTCTTATGGTATTAATCTTTGCAGGATTGTCTGTAGTTACAGGGAAAACAATCACATTTTGGAACTTGTATATGAGAAAAGTAGATATTCTAAAACGCCAATGCGAAGAAACCGATAATGCTCTGAACGCAACGAAACGAGTTCAAATTCAATTTCTAGACACGCGCATAATATAGAAACATAGTTTTCCTTTGAATGAAATCAACGAAAATATTGTCCAAAAAATCGTCATAAAAATCGAGTCAAGCCACCCAGCAAGACAATTTAGTACGTAATTTCGAAAAATCTGTAAACAGTTGCTACAGTAAACGTCGCCATTGACTTTATTCAATGGTGTCTTACACGCTGAGGTTTTATTGATAATTAAATCGCTTCTCTCTCTCTCTCTCTCTCTTTTTCTCACCCCCCCCCCCCCCTAAAACTCTTTCAGCCCCGCCCTTGTCGTGGGTGGGCCTGACCTGAGACTCGGGGATGACGGTACTGTGGTCCGGGCAGGCCCCCAGCTGGGTGTGCTGCCAGGTGGACAGCACCACGGGCCGCAGGTGGTAGTGAGGGTGCTCGGCCAGGCAGTCGTTGGGCATGATGGGCGGCGTGGTCTGGTCCAGCGCCAGGTACACCGTGTCCATGGTGATGATCTGGTTCCAGGGCACCAGCACCGAGGCCGTCACCGAGCGGAACGGATCCCGGATCAGTTCCAGCTTCACCGACCCGCCCCCGTTCACCAGGATGTCGAACCTGCGGGTGGAGGGCAAAGGGAGGTAAGTGAGGGGGAATAGAGCGTGGTGGATAGAACAAGGGTGTGGAGTATTACAAGGTTGGGGGTGGGGTGGGGGTGGGGGTGGGGGCGTGTAGGTGGACAGAGGTGGAGGAGATGGTTGGGTGTGTATGTGGGACTGGTTTTTCATGTGTTTTTTTTTTTAATGTATGTGTTAAATATTTCACCCCCTCTTTTTATAGTTGTGACAGTTGGGAGTTCTGAAGATGATGGTCGAGGTTAGCGTTTCTAGTCTTTCGTACTTTTACTCGTTGAGTTATTTTTCCTCTTTAAACTTTTTCCCTTTTCTTTTCTTTCTTTCTTTTTTGGGGCTGCTGATGCGCATAGCTTCTTTCTCTGCTATGATAATGATGATGCCATGAGCTGGAGACATTAATGTCATATTTTCGTAAATATGTCTACAAAAAGGTATTGCGTTTCTTTTTCCTTTTCCTAACGAGCATCACTGTTTCTGTGTTCTGTTCCCTAACCCAGTCGTCGCGACACACAATATAACTTCTTTCGGCAAAACTGGGGAAAGAAAAATGTACCTGTACTTCTATTACCAACACTGACTTGTCCCGACGGTTTCTTCTTTCTTTTCTTTCAATAAAACTCCAATTTACTCATCAAGAAAATCACGATAGGAAATTTTTTTTTTAACCCTCCCCCACGTTTCCTGCACGCGGATCGTAACGGCAAGGGAAAAGGGATACAATCCAACGGAATAGTCATCTTGATAAACTGATTGTTCCCCTTCAATCGCAAAGGTGTTCTTCGTCGGTTTCGGTTTGTCCACACCCCCGCCCCCCCCCCCCCCCCCCCCCCCCACCCCCCCCCCACTCATCTCTCCCCCAATAAAACTTGATCATTTTCCACTAAAAAAAAATGATTTGGTTACTTCTCAATGGTCACATACAAAGATTTATTCGCCATATACAAAGATAAATTTTCATATTGTGCGATCTTAATCGAGAAACAGAAACCGTAGGGGGAAAAATGCCTGGACAGATTATTCATTTATTTATCTATTTATTCATTACGATTTATCTTATTATATTTTATCATTATTTCCTAGATCATCCCATTTTCATCACATCCGTGTGCCGTCTATGAACAGATGTAAAGGACTGTGTTGTTCATCATCTGTGAAGCTGTATGGACCGGACCAATGCAGTTTGGGAAATTGACTTTCTTTTCGACACCCTCCCTTCCTTTCAGTCCCGTCCTCCCTTTCACCCATTTTCTCTCTCTCTCTCCGGCAGAAAATCTTTCTCTCCATCTCTTATTTCGACCTCGCCAATTGACACACACACACCACACGTACGTGTAATATACACAACACACACACGTGTAGGTACACATACACACGTGTACGTACACACACACCACACACACACACACACACCATCCTGCTACATATACGAACTCACAGGTTACTCTCTATCTCACTCACACCACACATCCCCCTCTCCTCTCCCCCTCCCCACCTCATCCAACTCTCCCCCCCCCCTCCCCCGCCATCTGCCCACTCTACTTACTGGCCCTCTTTCCTTGACAGGGTGAAGCCGTAGAGGGGCTGGGTGACCACGCCCACTCGGACCCCGGCCAGGGGTGTGCCGTCCAGCGTCTTGACCCGTCCCCGTATCACAGACACCTGCCTGCAGGCCAGGGAGACACACAGAACACGACGTCAGGTCAGACAGGACATGGATGGCTGGTTGGTTGGCTGGTTGGTGCAGTTACGGTCAGTTTGTCTGTCTAGGGTCATGATGTTCTGAATCACCCTTCAGTCGATTTCACACATCGATGCTTATCAATAAAACTGACACCAAAACAAAGAAACAGGGGCCAGTAACAGAATGTGGGTGCGTGAATGCGTGCGTGCGTGGTGTGTGGTGTGGGTGTGTGTGTGTGTGTGTGTGTGTGTGTGCGTGTGTGAGGGTATGGGTGTCTTCATTTTGATACGTGTGTATTTGTGTATCTATGTATGTGCGCGCGCGCGCGTGTTAATTATGTTCCTTTTCTTTGAATGAAAAATGTTAACATTCTGTTCATAATATTTTCTTAAATGTCAGTACAACCATGAGGTAATCTGACAATAAATTGGTTTCAGTCAGTGTGTGTGTGTGTGTGTGTGCGTGTGCATGTGTGGTGCGTGTGTTTTGGGACAGGGGATGGATGGGTGGGTGCGTGCTTACGTGCGCACGTACGTACACACGAAGTCTTTATCTCTCTCTTCCTCTCTCTGTGTATAATCACACACACGCACGCACGCACACACACACACACACACACCACACCACACACACACACACACAGAGGTGGGCAAACAAGAGAGAGAGAGAGAGAGAGAGAGAGAGAGAGAGAGAGAGAGAGAGTCAGTCAGTCACCAGACACGCGGCACGCATACATCCCGCATATCTTTAACAATGGAGAAGGTGCAAAACACACAGACAACAGACAAAGGAGAGAACGCTATCGGAGAACAGGACTACTAACCATTTCAGCTGGGGGATACGAGTGACCATCCTCGAAAAGAAATAGTCAGAGACCTTTCTAACTCTGTGCTGATACCATCAGACAACACATCAAGAGAGACAGTTACAACGGCGACATGCGGAGTGCGAGGCTGACTGCCAACCTGGTGCTCGAACACAACGCAGAATGTTGATACGCTGAAATCTTCACAAAAAAAAAAAAGAAAAACAAACGAAAAAGCAACAGTCTGACCGGAAAATGTTACATGTACTACATTATTTGTACACGATGCACGCACCCTGCCCCACCCCCACCCCCCTGTGACGAACGTTACATTTTTCGTCCGGGATATACGAATCATGTAACGAATAATTACACGTTTCCTCGAGGCTGCTACTCTCTTCAGCTTTCAACGATCGACAACTAATTAAACCCAAAGGAATATCGAGACTCAAATCTGTTGTTGTTGATGGGTAGCAGGCAAATAGTATCATCGTCTGTTCGATTTGTTCAGCAGCACTTAAAAAAACAAACAAATAAAAAAAAACCCAAAAACCCGCCTCTTACGTACATCCACAAGTTGTACGTTTGCAATCCTGTAGGGATCTTAACTTCTGATAAATCGCACTTCGTCCTCCTCCTCCCCCACCCCCATCCCCTCCATCTGAGACTATCAAACAACTGTATTCATGCTTCTTTTTCTATCTTAAACATTGTGCTGACCCTAAATACTCATTACAAAAAATCCCCACCTGTGTTGAAGAAAGTCGATGCAGTTTTCTCAAAGAAAAATGCAACATTGTGCTACAGTTGTGAATCTGGCGTGGATTACGGCACAAAAATGTGACGACATTTGTGAGTGGATAACACATCCGGACACTAACATTCTGATCGATTGTTAAGGGAGAGACTGCTGCATTGTGACATTCGGCGCTGTATCAGCGCACTCTACCGCCGACCCAGCCAGCCAAACCAGGCACACGTGGGGACGGGGGGTGGGGGGTGGGGGGACGCCGATATTAGCAATGCAAGCCGGCGACCGCGAGGACGATGTCACTTTCCGAAAGGGCAACATACATTATCACTCACCACGACCGTGACAGCTGAGAAATTTGACACCTACCCCTTCCCTCCCTGCGCCTGTACAGTTCAGTTTCTCGCTGACAATAGTTACCAATAACCAGCTCTGACTGGCTTATCTCCCCTACAGAGATGATCGGCTGAATCGGACTAACAGAACGTACGGGGCTACTGCGCTCGCTCAAACGAAGAACCAATGAGACCCGACTTGCTCAGTCGAGCTCAGTCACAACATAAAGCAACTCGACAATCCTAGTGTTACTTTATTATGTCTGTGACCACCGGGTGTTGCTGCAGGACACGCGAGAGGGCAATGAAGTGCTGGATAGGGAGGGGGGTGTGAGGGGAAGGGGGCGGGGGAGGAAAGAGGAAGGGTGGTGGTGGTGGGGGTCATGGGCACTTTGTGTAGCTTGCACGTTGTGAGAATATGATGGTCATTTTTAATGTGTGTGTGTGTGTGTGTGGTGTGTGGTGTGGTGGTGGCGATATATTGTGTGTGTGTGTGTGTGTGTGTGGTGTGGTGGTGTGGTGGTGATATATATATATATATATATATATATATATATATATATATATATATATATATATATTGAATTATAAACAAAGCTTGCTCTTATGTCTTAGATTGTCTTAGAAAATGAGCCTTCAGCAAGCTTATATTCTCCAAGGGGGAGAGACATCCTCCAATAGG